>OU611762.1:3755052-4002552 GCA_914767535.2 Dunaliella primolecta
GGATGCCATGTATGGATGCAGTCATGCGCAAGGAAGCCACTGATGGATGCACAAATGCAATGAATGGATGCAGCCAAGCACAAGGTAGCCATTGATGGATGCCATGTATGGATGCAGTCATGCGCAAGGAAGCCACTGATGGATGCACAAATGCAATGAATGGATGCAGCCAAGCACAAGGTAGCCATTGATGGATGCCATGTATGGATGCAGTCATGCGCAAGGAAGCCACTGATGGATGCACAAATGCAATGAATGGATGCAGCCAAGCACAAGGTAGCCATTGATGGATGCCATGTATGGATGCAGTCATGCGCAAGGAAGCCACTGATGGATGCACAAATGCAATGAATGGATGCAGCCAAGCACAAGGTAGCCATTGATGGATGCCATGTATGGATGCAGTCATGCGCAAGGAAGCCACTGATGGATGCACAAATGCAATGAATGGATGCAGCCAAGCACAAGGTAGCCATTGATGGATGCCATGTATGGATGCAGTCATGCGCAAGGAAGCCACTGATGGATGCACAAATGCAATGAATGGATGCAGCCAAGCACAAGGTAGCCATTGATGGATGCCATGTATGGATGCAGTCATGCGCAAGGAAGCCACTGATGGATGCACAAATGCAATGAATGGATGCAGCCAAGCACAAGGTAGCCATTGATGGATGCCATGTATGGATGCAGTCATGCGCAAGGAAGCCACTGATGGATGCACAAATGCAATGAATGGATGCAGCCAAGCACAAGGTAGCCATTGATGGATGCCATGTATGGATGCAGTCATGCGCAAGGAAGCCACTGATGGATGCACAAATGCAATGAATGGATGCAGCCAAGCACAAGGTAGCCATTGATGGATGCCATGTATGGATGCAGTCATGCGCAAGGAAGCCACTGATGGATGCACAAATGCAATGAATGGATGCAGCCAAGCACAAGGTAGCCATTGATGGATGCCATGTATGGATGCAGTCATGCGCAAGGAAGCCACTGATGGATGCACAAATGCAATGAATGGATGCAGCCAAGCACAAGGTAGCCATTGATGGATGCCATGTATGGATGCAGTCATGCGCAAGGAAGCCACTGATGGATGCACAAATGCAATGAATGGATGCAGCCAAGCACAAGGTAGCCATTGATGGATGCCATGTATGGATGCAGTCATGCGCAAGGAAGCCACTGATGGATGCACAAATGCAATGAATGGATGCAGCCAAGCACAAGGTAGCCATTGATGGATGCCATGTATGGATGCAGTCATGCGCAAGGAAGCCACTGATGGATGCACAAATGCAATGAATGGATGCAGCCAAGCACAAGGTAGCCATTGATGGATGCCATGTATGGATGCAGTCATGCGCAAGGAAGCCACTGATGGATGCACAAATGCAATGAATGGATGCAGCCAAGCACAAGGTAGCCATTGATGGATGCCATGTATGGATGCAGTCATGCGCAAGGAAGCCACTGATGGATGCACAAATGCAATGAATGGATGCAGCCAAGCACAAGGTAGCCATTGATGGATGCCATGTATGGATGCAGTCATGCGCAAGGAAGCCACTGATGGATGCACAAATGCAATGAATGGATGCAGCCAAGCACAAGGTAGCCATTGATGGATGCCATGTATGGATGCAGTCATGCGCAAGGAAGCCACTGATGGATGCACAAATGCAATGAATGGATGCAGCCAAGCACAAGGTAGCCATTGATGGATGCCATGTATGGATGCAGTCATGCGCAAGGAAGCCACTGATGGATGCACAAATGCAATGAATGGATGCAGCCAAGCACAAGGTAGCCATTGATGGATGCCATGTATGGATGCAGTCATGCGCAAGGAAGCCACTGATGGATGCACAAATGCAATGAATGGATGCAGCCAAGCACAAGGTAGCCATTGATGGATGCCATGTATGGATGCAGTCATGCGCAAGGAAGCCACTGATGGATGCACAAATGCAATGAATGGATGCAGCCAAGCACAAGGTAGCCATTGATGGATGCCATGTATGGATGCAGTCATGCGCAAGGAAGCCACTGATGGATGCACAAATGCAATGAATGGATGCAGCCAAGCACAAGGTAGCCATTGATGGATGCCATGTATGGATGCAGTCATGCGCAAGGAAGCCACTGATGGATGCACAAATGCAATGAATGGATGCAGCCAAGCACAAGGTAGCCATTGATGGATGCCATGTATGGATGCAGTCATGCGCAAGGAAGCCACTGATGGATGCACAAATGCAATGAATGGATGCAGCCAAGCACAAGGTAGCCATTGATGGATGCCATGTATGGATGCAGTCATGCGCAAGGAAGCCACTGATGGATGCACAAATGCAATGAATGGATGCAGCCAAGCACAAGGTAGCCATTGATGGATGCCATGTATGGATGCAGTCATGCGCAAGGAAGCCACTGATGGATGCACAAATGCAATGAATGGATGCAGCCAAGCACAAGGTAGCCATTGATGGATGCCATGTATGGATGCAGTCATGCGCAAGGAAGCCACTGATGGATGCACAAATGCAATGAATGGATGCAGCCAAGCACAAGGTAGCCATTGATGGATGCCATGTATGGATGCAGTCATGCGCAAGGAAGCCACTGATGGATGCACAAATGCAATGAATGGATGCAGCCAAGCACAAGGTAGCCATTGATGGATGCCATGTATGGATGCAGTCATGCGCAAGGAAGCCACTGATGGATGCACAAATGCAATGAATGGATGCAGCCAAGCACAAGGTAGCCATTGATGGATGCCATGTATGGATGCAGTCATGCGCAAGGAAGCCACTGATGGATGCACAAATGCAATGAATGGATGCAGCCAAGCACAAGGTAGCCATTGATGGATGCCATGTATGGATGCAGTCATGCGCAAGGAAGCCACTGATGGATGCACAAATGCAATGAATGGATGCAGCCAAGCACAAGGTAGCCATTGATGGATGCCATGTATGGATGCAGTCATGCGCAAGGAAGCCACTGATGGATGCACAAATGCAATGAATGGATGCAGCCAAGCACAAGGTAGCCATTGATGGATGCCATGTATGGATGCAGTCATGCGCAAGGAAGCCACTGATGGATGCACAAATGCAATGAATGGATGCAGCCAAGCACAAGGTAGCCATTGATGGATGCCATGTATGGATGCAGTCATGCGCAAGGAAGCCACTGATGGATGCACAAATGCAATGAATGGATGCAGCCAAGCACAAGGTAGCCATTGATGGATGCCATGTATGGATGCAGTCATGCGCAAGGAAGCCACTGATGGATGCACAAATGCAATGAATGGATGCAGCCAAGCACAAGGTAGCCATTGATGGATGCCATGTATGGATGCAGTCATGCGCAAGGAAGCCACTGATGGATGCACAAATGCAATGAATGGATGCAGCCAAGCACAAGGTAGCCATTGATGGATGCCATGTATGGATGCAGTCATGCGCAAGGAAGCCACTGATGGATGCACAAATGCAATGAATGGATGCAGCCAAGCACAAGGTAGCCATTGATGGATGCCATGTATGGATGCAGTCATGCGCAAGGAAGCCACTGATGGATGCACAAATGCAATGAATGGATGCAGCCAAGCACAAGGTAGCCATTGATGGATGCCATGTATGGATGCAGTCATGCGCAAGGAAGCCACTGATGGATGCACAAATGCAATGAATGGATGCAGCCAAGCACAAGGTAGCCATTGATGGATGCCATGTATGGATGCAGTCATGCGCAAGGAAGCCACTGATGGATGCACAAATGCAATGAATGGATGCAGCCAAGCACAAGGTAGCCATTGATGGATGCCATGTATGGATGCAGTCATGCGCAAGGAAGCCACTGATGGATGCACAAATGCAATGAATGGATGCAGCCAAGCACAAGGTAGCCATTGATGGATGCCATGTATGGATGCAGTCATGCGCAAGGAAGCCACTGATGGATGCACAAATGCAATGAATGGATGCAGCCAAGCACAAGGTAGCCATTGATGGATGCCATGTATGGATGCAGTCATGCGCAAGGAAGCCACTGATGGATGCACAAATGCAATGAATGGATGCAGCCAAGCACAAGGTAGCCATTGATGGATGCCATGTATGGATGCAGTCATGCGCAAGGAAGCCACTGATGGATGCACAAATGCAATGAATGGATGCAGCCAAGCACAAGGTAGCCATTGATGGATGCCATGTATGGATGCAGTCATGCGCAAGGAAGCCACTGATGGATGCACAAATGCAATGAATGGATGCAGCCAAGCACAAGGTAGCCATTGATGGATGCCATGTATGGATGCAGTCATGCGCAAGGAAGCCACTGATGGATGCACAAATGCAATGAATGGATGCAGCCAAGCACAAGGTAGCCATTGATGGATGCCATGTATGGATGCAGTCATGCGCAAGGAAGCCACTGATGGATGCACAAATGCAATGAATGGATGCAGCCAAGCACAAGGTAGCCATTGATGGATGCCATGTATGGATGCAGTCATGCGCAAGGAAGCCACTGATGGATGCACAAATGCAATGAATGGATGCAGCCAAGCACAAGGTAGCCATTGATGGATGCCATGTATGGATGCAGTCATGCGCAAGGAAGCCACTGATGGATGCACAAATGCAATGAATGGATGCAGCCAAGCACAAGGTAGCCATTGATGGATGCCATGTATGGATGCAGTCATGCGCAAGGAAGCCACTGATGGATGCACAAATGCAATGAATGGATGCAGCCAAGCACAAGGTAGCCATTGATGGATGCCATGTATGGATGCAGTCATGCGCAAGGAAGCCACTGATGGATGCACAAATGCAATGAATGGATGCAGCCAAGCACAAGGTAGCCATTGATGGATGCCATGTATGGATGCAGTCATGCGCAAGGAAGCCACTGATGGATGCACAAATGCAATGAATGGATGCAGCCAAGCACAAGGTAGCCATTGATGGATGCCATGTATGGATGCAGTCATGCGCAAGGAAGCCACTGATGGATGCACAAATGCAATGAATGGATGCAGCCAAGCACAAGGTAGCCATTGATGGATGCCATGTATGGATGCAGTCATGCGCAAGGAAGCCACTGATGGATGCACAAATGCAATGAATGGATGCAGCCAAGCACAAGGTAGCCATTGATGGATGCCATGTATGGATGCAGTCATGCGCAAGGAAGCCACTGATGGATGCACAAATGCAATGAATGGATGCAGCCAAGCACAAGGTAGCCATTGATGGATGCCATGTATGGATGCAGTCATGCGCAAGGAAGCCACTGATGGATGCACAAATGCAATGAATGGATGCAGCCAAGCACAAGGTAGCCATTGATGGATGCCATGTATGGATGCAGTCATGCGCAAGGAAGCCACTGATGGATGCACAAATGCAATGAATGGATGCAGCCAAGCACAAGGTAGCCATTGATGGATGCCATGTATGGATGCAGTCATGCGCAAGGAAGCCACTGATGGATGCACAAATGCAATGAATGGATGCAGCCAAGCACAAGGTAGCCATTGATGGATGCCATGTATGGATGCAGTCATGCGCAAGGAAGCCACTGATGGATGCACAAATGCAATGAATGGATGCAGCCAAGCACAAGGTAGCCATTGATGGATGCCATGTATGGATGCAGTCATGCGCAAGGAAGCCACTGATGGATGCACAAATGCAATGAATGGATGCAGCCAAGCACAAGGTAGCCATTGATGGATGCCATGTATGGATGCAGTCATGCGCAAGGAAGCCACTGATGGATGCACAAATGCAATGAATGGATGCAGCCAAGCACAAGGTAGCCATTGATGGATGCCATGTATGGATGCAGTCATGCGCAAGGAAGCCACTGATGGATGCACAAATGCAATGAATGGATGCAGCCAAGCACAAGGTAGCCATTGATGGATGCCATGTATGGATGCAGTCATGCGCAAGGAAGCCACTGATGGATGCACAAATGCAATGAATGGATGCAGCCAAGCACAAGGTAGCCATTGATGGATGCCATGTATGGATGCAGTCATGCGCAAGGAAGCCACTGATGGATGCACAAATGCAATGAATGGATGCAGCCAAGCACAAGGTAGCCATTGATGGATGCCATGTATGGATGCAGTCATGCGCAAGGAAGCCACTGATGGATGCACAAATGCAATGAATGGATGCAGCCAAGCACAAGGTAGCCATTGATGGATGCCATGTATGGATGCAGTCATGCGCAAGGAAGCCACTGATGGATGCACAAATGCAATGAATGGATGCAGCCAAGCACAAGGTAGCCATTGATGGATGCCATGTATGGATGCAGTCATGCGCAAGGAAGCCACTGATGGATGCACAAATGCAATGAATGGATGCAGCCAAGCACAAGGTAGCCATTGATGGATGCCATGTATGGATGCAGTCATGCGCAAGGAAGCCACTGATGGATGCACAAATGCAATGAATGGATGCAGCCAAGCACAAGGTAGCCATTGATGGATGCCATGTATGGATGCAGTCATGCGCAAGGAAGCCACTGATGGATGCACAAATGCAATGAATGGATGCAGCCAAGCACAAGGTAGCCATTGATGGATGCCATGTATGGATGCAGTCATGCGCAAGGAAGCCACTGATGGATGCACAAATGCAATGAATGGATGCAGCCAAGCACAAGGTAGCCATTGATGGATGCCATGTATGGATGCAGTCATGCGCAAGGAAGCCACTGATGGATGCACAAATGCAATGAATGGATGCAGCCAAGCACAAGGTAGCCATTGATGGATGCCATGTATGGATGCAGTCATGCGCAAGGAAGCCACTGATGGATGCACAAATGCAATGAATGGATGCAGCCAAGCACAAGGTAGCCATTGATGGATGCCATGTATGGATGCAGTCATGCGCAAGGAAGCCACTGATGGATGCACAAATGCAATGAATGGATGCAGCCAAGCACAAGGTAGCCATTGATGGATGCCATGTATGGATGCAGTCATGCGCAAGGAAGCCACTGATGGATGCACAAATGCAATGAATGGATGCAGCCAAGCACAAGGTAGCCATTGATGGATGCCATGTATGGATGCAGTCATGCGCAAGGAAGCCACTGATGGATGCACAAATGCAATGAATGGATGCAGCCAAGCACAAGGTAGCCATTGATGGATGCCATGTATGGATGCAGTCATGCGCAAGGAAGCCACTGATGGATGCACAAATGCAATGAATGGATGCAGCCAAGCACAAGGTAGCCATTGATGGATGCCATGTATGGATGCAGTCATGCGCAAGGAAGCCACTGATGGATGCACAAATGCAATGAATGGATGCAGCCAAGCACAAGGTAGCCATTGATGGATGCCATGTATGGATGCAGTCATGCGCAAGGAAGCCACTGATGGATGCACAAATGCAATGAATGGATGCAGCCAAGCACAAGGTAGCCATTGATGGATGCCATGTATGGATGCAGTCATGCGCAAGGAAGCCACTGATGGATGCACAAATGCAATGAATGGATGCAGCCAAGCACAAGGTAGCCATTGATGGATGCCATGTATGGATGCAGTCATGCGCAAGGAAGCCACTGATGGATGCACAAATGCAATGAATGGATGCAGCCAAGCACAAGGTAGCCATTGATGGATGCCATGTATGGATGCAGTCATGCGCAAGGAAGCCACTGATGGATGCACAAATGCAATGAATGGATGCAGCCAAGCACAAGGTAGCCATTGATGGATGCCATGTATGGATGCAGTCATGCGCAAGGAAGCCACTGATGGATGCACAAATGCAATGAATGGATGCAGCCAAGCACAAGGTAGCCATTGATGGATGCCATGTATGGATGCAGTCATGCGCAAGGAAGCCACTGATGGATGCACAAATGCAATGAATGGATGCAGCCAAGCACAAGGTAGCCATTGATGGATGCCATGTATGGATGCAGTCATGCGCAAGGAAGCCACTGATGGATGCACAAATGCAATGAATGGATGCAGCCAAGCACAAGGTAGCCATTGATGGATGCCATGTATGGATGCAGTCATGCGCAAGGAAGCCACTGATGGATGCACAAATGCAATGAATGGATGCAGCCAAGCACAAGGTAGCCATTGATGGATGCCATGTATGGATGCAGTCATGCGCAAGGAAGCCACTGATGGATGCACAAATGCAATGAATGGATGCAGCCAAGCACAAGGTAGCCATTGATGGATGCCATGTATGGATGCAGTCATGCGCAAGGAAGCCACTGATGGATGCACAAATGCAATGAATGGATGCAGCCAAGCACAAGGTAGCCATTGATGGATGCCATGTATGGATGCAGTCATGCGCAAGGAAGCCACTGATGGATGCACAAATGCAATGAATGGATGCAGCCAAGCACAAGGTAGCCATTGATGGATGCCATGTATGGATGCAGTCATGCGCAAGGAAGCCACTGATGGATGCACAAATGCAATGAATGGATGCAGCCAAGCACAAGGTAGCCATTGATGGATGCCATGTATGGATGCAGTCATGCGCAAGGAAGCCACTGATGGATGCACAAATGCAATGAATGGATGCAGCCAAGCACAAGGTAGCCATTGATGGATGCCATGTATGGATGCAGTCATGCGCAAGGAAGCCACTGATGGATGCACAAATGCAATGAATGGATGCAGCCAAGCACAAGGTAGCCATTGATGGATGCCATGTATGGATGCAGTCATGCGCAAGGAAGCCACTGATGGATGCACAAATGCAATGAATGGATGCAGCCAAGCACAAGGTAGCCATTGATGGATGCCATGTATGGATGCAGTCATGCGCAAGGAAGCCACTGATGGATGCACAAATGCAATGAATGGATGCAGCCAAGCACAAGGTAGCCATTGATGGATGCCATGTATGGATGCAGTCATGCGCAAGGAAGCCACTGATGGATGCACAAATGCAATGAATGGATGCAGCCAAGCACAAGGTAGCCATTGATGGATGCCATGTATGGATGCAGTCATGCGCAAGGAAGCCACTGATGGATGCACAAATGCAATGAATGGATGCAGCCAAGCACAAGGTAGCCATTGATGGATGCCATGTATGGATGCAGTCATGCGCAAGGAAGCCACTGATGGATGCACAAATGCAATGAATGGATGCAGCCAAGCACAAGGTAGCCATTGATGGATGCCATGTATGGATGCAGTCATGCGCAAGGAAGCCACTGATGGATGCACAAATGCAATGAATGGATGCAGCCAAGCACAAGGTAGCCATTGATGGATGCCATGTATGGATGCAGTCATGCGCAAGGAAGCCACTGATGGATGCACAAATGCAATGAATGGATGCAGCCAAGCACAAGGTAGCCATTGATGGATGCCATGTATGGATGCAGTCATGCGCAAGGAAGCCACTGATGGATGCACAAATGCAATGAATGGATGCAGCCAAGCACAAGGTAGCCATTGATGGATGCCATGTATGGATGCAGTCATGCGCAAGGAAGCCACTGATGGATGCACAAATGCAATGAATGGATGCAGCCAAGCACAAGGTAGCCATTGATGGATGCCATGTATGGATGCAGTCATGCGCAAGGAAGCCACTGATGGATGCACAAATGCAATGAATGGATGCAGCCAAGCACAAGGTAGCCATTGATGGATGCCATGTATGGATGCAGTCATGCGCAAGGAAGCCACTGATGGATGCACAAATGCAATGAATGGATGCAGCCAAGCACAAGGTAGCCATTGATGGATGCCATGTATGGATGCAGTCATGCGCAAGGAAGCCACTGATGGATGCACAAATGCAATGAATGGATGCAGCCAAGCACAAGGTAGCCATTGATGGATGCCATGTATGGATGCAGTCATGCGCAAGGAAGCCACTGATGGATGCACAAATGCAATGAATGGATGCAGCCAAGCACAAGGTAGCCATTGATGGATGCCATGTATGGATGCAGTCATGCGCAAGGAAGCCACTGATGGATGCACAAATGCAATGAATGGATGCAGCCAAGCACAAGGTAGCCATTGATGGATGCCATGTATGGATGCAGTCATGCGCAAGGAAGCCACTGATGGATGCACAAATGCAATGAATGGATGCAGCCAAGCACAAGGTAGCCATTGATGGATGCCATGTATGGATGCAGTCATGCGCAAGGAAGCCACTGATGGATGCACAAATGCAATGAATGGATGCAGCCAAGCACAAGGTAGCCATTGATGGATGCCATGTATGGATGCAGTCATGCGCAAGGAAGCCACTGATGGATGCACAAATGCAATGAATGGATGCAGCCAAGCACAAGGTAGCCATTGATGGATGCCATGTATGGATGCAGTCATGCGCAAGGAAGCCACTGATGGATGCACAAATGCAATGAATGGATGCAGCCAAGCACAAGGTAGCCATTGATGGATGCCATGTATGGATGCAGTCATGCGCAAGGAAGCCACTGATGGATGCACAAATGCAATGAATGGATGCAGCCAAGCACAAGGTAGCCATTGATGGATGCCATGTATGGATGCAGTCATGCGCAAGGAAGCCACTGATGGATGCACAAATGCAATGAATGGATGCAGCCAAGCACAAGGTAGCCATTGATGGATGCCATGTATGGATGCAGTCATGCGCAAGGAAGCCACTGATGGATGCACAAATGCAATGAATGGATGCAGCCAAGCACAAGGTAGCCATTGATGGATGCCATGTATGGATGCAGTCATGCGCAAGGAAGCCACTGATGGATGCACAAATGCAATGAATGGATGCAGCCAAGCACAAGGTAGCCATTGATGGATGCCATGTATGGATGCAGTCATGCGCAAGGAAGCCACTGATGGATGCACAAATGCAATGAATGGATGCAGCCAAGCACAAGGTAGCCATTGATGGATGCCATGTATGGATGCAGTCATGCGCAAGGAAGCCACTGATGGATGCACAAATGCAATGAATGGATGCAGCCAAGCACAAGGTAGCCATTGATGGATGCCATGTATGGATGCAGTCATGCGCAAGGAAGCCACTGATGGATGCACAAATGCAATGAATGGATGCAGCCAAGCACAAGGTAGCCATTGATGGATGCCATGTATGGATGCAGTCATGCGCAAGGAAGCCACTGATGGATGCACAAATGCAATGAATGGATGCAGCCAAGCACAAGGTAGCCATTGATGGATGCCATGTATGGATGCAGTCATGCGCAAGGAAGCCACTGATGGATGCACAAATGCAATGAATGGATGCAGCCAAGCACAAGGTAGCCATTGATGGATGCCATGTATGGATGCAGTCATGCGCAAGGAAGCCACTGATGGATGCACAAATGCAATGAATGGATGCAGCCAAGCACAAGGTAGCCATTGATGGATGCCATGTATGGATGCAGTCATGCGCAAGGAAGCCACTGATGGATGCACAAATGCAATGAATGGATGCAGCCAAGCACAAGGTAGCCATTGATGGATGCCATGTATGGATGCAGTCATGCGCAAGGAAGCCACTGATGGATGCACAAATGCAATGAATGGATGCAGCCAAGCACAAGGTAGCCATTGATGGATGCCATGTATGGATGCAGTCATGCGCAAGGAAGCCACTGATGGATGCACAAATGCAATGAATGGATGCAGCCAAGCACAAGGTAGCCATTGATGGATGCCATGTATGGATGCAGTCATGCGCAAGGAAGCCACTGATGGATGCACAAATGCAATGAATGGATGCAGCCAAGCACAAGGTAGCCATTGATGGATGCCATGTATGGATGCAGTCATGCGCAAGGAAGCCACTGATGGATGCACAAATGCAATGAATGGATGCAGCCAAGCACAAGGTAGCCATTGATGGATGCCATGTATGGATGCAGTCATGCGCAAGGAAGCCACTGATGGATGCACAAATGCAATGAATGGATGCAGCCAAGCACAAGGTAGCCATTGATGGATGCCATGTATGGATGCAGTCATGCGCAAGGAAGCCACTGATGGATGCACAAATGCAATGAATGGATGCAGCCAAGCACAAGGTAGCCATTGATGGATGCCATGTATGGATGCAGTCATGCGCAAGGAAGCCACTGATGGATGCACAAATGCAATGAATGGATGCAGCCAAGCACAAGGTAGCCATTGATGGATGCCATGTATGGATGCAGTCATGCGCAAGGAAGCCACTGATGGATGCACAAATGCAATGAATGGATGCAGCCAAGCACAAGGTAGCCATTGATGGATGCCATGTATGGATGCAGTCATGCGCAAGGAAGCCACTGATGGATGCACAAATGCAATGAATGGATGCAGCCAAGCACAAGGTAGCCATTGATGGATGCCATGTATGGATGCAGTCATGCGCAAGGAAGCCACTGATGGATGCACAAATGCAATGAATGGATGCAGCCAAGCACAAGGTAGCCATTGATGGATGCCATGTATGGATGCAGTCATGCGCAAGGAAGCCACTGATGGATGCACAAATGCAATGAATGGATGCAGCCAAGCACAAGGTAGCCATTGATGGATGCCATGTATGGATGCAGTCATGCGCAAGGAAGCCACTGATGGATGCACAAATGCAATGAATGGATGCAGCCAAGCACAAGGTAGCCATTGATGGATGCCATGTATGGATGCAGTCATGCGCAAGGAAGCCACTGATGGATGCACAAATGCAATGAATGGATGCAGCCAAGCACAAGGTAGCCATTGATGGATGCCATGTATGGATGCAGTCATGCGCAAGGAAGCCACTGATGGATGCACAAATGCAATGAATGGATGCAGCCAAGCACAAGGTAGCCATTGATGGATGCCATGTATGGATGCAGTCATGCGCAAGGAAGCCACTGATGGATGCACAAATGCAATGAATGGATGCAGCCAAGCACAAGGTAGCCATTGATGGATGCCATGTATGGATGCAGTCATGCGCAAGGAAGCCACTGATGGATGCACAAATGCAATGAATGGATGCAGCCAAGCACAAGGTAGCCATTGATGGATGCCATGTATGGATGCAGTCATGCGCAAGGAAGCCACTGATGGATGCACAAATGCAATGAATGGATGCAGCCAAGCACAAGGTAGCCATTGATGGATGCCATGTATGGATGCAGTCATGCGCAAGGAAGCCACTGATGGATGCACAAATGCAATGAATGGATGCAGCCAAGCACAAGGTAGCCATTGATGGATGCCATGTATGGATGCAGTCATGCGCAAGGAAGCCACTGATGGATGCACAAATGCAATGAATGGATGCAGCCAAGCACAAGGTAGCCATTGATGGATGCCATGTATGGATGCAGTCATGCGCAAGGAAGCCACTGATGGATGCACAAATGCAATGAATGGATGCAGCCAAGCACAAGGTAGCCATTGATGGATGCCATGTATGGATGCAGTCATGCGCAAGGAAGCCACTGATGGATGCACAAATGCAATGAATGGATGCAGCCAAGCACAAGGTAGCCATTGATGGATGCCATGTATGGATGCAGTCATGCGCAAGGAAGCCACTGATGGATGCACAAATGCAATGAATGGATGCAGCCAAGCACAAGGTAGCCATTGATGGATGCCATGTATGGATGCAGTCATGCGCAAGGAAGCCACTGATGGATGCACAAATGCAATGAATGGATGCAGCCAAGCACAAGGTAGCCATTGATGGATGCCATGTATGGATGCAGTCATGCGCAAGGAAGCCACTGATGGATGCACAAATGCAATGAATGGATGCAGCCAAGCACAAGGTAGCCATTGATGGATGCCATGTATGGATGCAGTCATGCGCAAGGAAGCCACTGATGGATGCACAAATGCAATGAATGGATGCAGCCAAGCACAAGGTAGCCATTGATGGATGCCATGTATGGATGCAGTCATGCGCAAGGAAGCCACTGATGGATGCACAAATGCAATGAATGGATGCAGCCAAGCACAAGGTAGCCATTGATGGATGCCATGTATGGATGCAGTCATGCGCAAGGAAGCCACTGATGGATGCACAAATGCAATGAATGGATGCAGCCAAGCACAAGGCAGCCATTGATGGATGCCATGTATGGATGCAGTCATGCGCAAGGAAGCCACTTATGGATGCACAAATGCAATGAATGGATGCAGCCAAGCACAAGGCAGCCATTGATGGATGCCATGTATGGATGCAGTCATGCGCAAGGAAGCCACTGATGGATGCACAAATGCAATGAATGGATGCAGCCAAGCACAAGGCAGCCATTGATGGATGCCATGTATGGATGCAGTCATGCGCAAGGAAGCCACTGATGGATGCACAAATGCAATGAATGGATGCAGCCAAGCACAAGGCAGCCATTGATGGATGCCATGTATGGATGCAGTCATGCGCAAGGAAGCCACTGATGGATGCACAAATGCAATGAATGGATGCAGCCAAGCACAAGGCAGCCATTGATGGATGCCATGTATGGATGCAGTCATGCGCAAGGAAGCCACTGATGGATGCACAAATGCAATGAATGGATGCAGCCAAGCACAAGGCAGCCATTGATGGATGCCATGTATGGATGCAGTCATGCGCAAGGAAGCCACTGATGGATGCACACATGCAATGAATGGATGCAGCCAAGCACAAGGCAGCCATTGATGGATGCCATGTATGGATGCAGTCATGCGCAAGGAAGCCACTGATGGATGCACAAATGCAATGAATGGATGCAGCCAAGCACAAGGTAGCCATTGATGGATGCCATGTATGGATGCAGTCATGCGCAAGGAAGCCACTGATGGATGCACAAATGCAATGAATGGATGCAGCCAAGCACAAGGCAGCCATTGATGGATGCCATGTATGGATGCAGTCATGCGCAAGGAAGCCACTGATGGATGCACAAATGCAATGAATGGATGCAGCCAAGCACAAGGCAGCCATTGATGGATGCCATGTATGGATGCAGTCATGCGCAAGGAAGCCACTGATGGATGCACAAATGCAATGAATGGATGCAGCCAAGCACAAGGCAGCCATTGATGGATGCCATGTATGGATGCAGTCATGCGCAAGGAAGCCACTGATGGATGCACAAATGCAATGAATGGATGCAGCCAAGCACAAGGCAGCCATTGATGGATGCCATGTATGGATGCAGTCATGCGCAAGGAAGCCACTGATGGATGCACAAATGCAATGAATGGATGCAGCCAAGCACAAGGCAGCCATTGATGGATGCCATGTATGGATGCAGTCATGCGCAAGGAAGCCACTGATGGATGCACAAATGCAATGAATGGATGCAGCCAAGCACAAGGCAGCCATTGATGGATGCCATGTATGGATGCAGTCATGCGCAAGGAAGCCACTGATGGATGCACAAATGCAATGAATGGATGCAGCCAAGCACAAGGTAGCCATTGATGGATGCCATGTATGGATGCAGTCATGCGCAAGGAAGCCACTGATGGATGCACAAATGCAATGAATGGATGCAGCCAAGCACAAGGTAGCCATTGATGGATGCCATGTATGGATGCAGTCATGCGCAAGGAAGCCACTGATGGATGCACAAATGCAATGAATGGATGCAGCCAAGCACAAGGCAGCCATTGATGGATGCCATGTATGGATGCAGTCATGCGCAAGGAAGCCACTGATGGATGCACAAATGCAATGAATGGATGCAGCCAAGCACAAGGCAGCCATTGATGGATGCCATGTATGGATGCAGTCATGCGCAAGGAAGCCACTGATGGATGCACAAATGCAATGAATGGATGCAGCCAAGCACAAGGCAGCCATTGATGGATGCCATGTATGGATGCAGTCATGCGCAAGGAAGCCACTGATGGATGCCATGTATGGATGCAGTCATGCGCAAGGAAGCCACTGATGGATGCACAAATGCAATGAATGGATGCAGCCAAGCACAAGGTAGCCATTGATGGATGCCATGTATGGATGCAGTCATGCGCAAGGAAGCCACTGATGGATGCACAAATGCAATGAATGGATGCAGCCAAGCACAAGGTAGCCATTGATGGATGCCATGTATGGATGCAGTCATGCGCAAGGAAGCCACTGATGGATGCACAAATGCAATGAATGGATGCAGCCAAGCACAAGGCAGCCATTGATGGATGCCATGTATGGATGCAGTCATGCGCAAGGAAGCCACTGATGGATGCACAAATGCAATGAATGGATGCAGCCAAGCACAAGGCAGCCATTGATGGATGCCATGTATGGATGCAGTCATGCGCAAGGAAGCCACTGATGGATGCACAAATGCAATGAATGGATGCAGCCAAGCACAAGGTAGCCATTGATGGATGCCATGTATGGATGCAGTCATGCGCAAGGAAGCCACTGATGGATGCACAAATGCAATGAATGGATGCAGCCAAGCACAAGGCAGCCATTGATGGATGCCATGTATGGATGCAGTCATGAGCAAGAAAGCCGCTGATGGATGCACACATGCAATGAATGGATACAGCCAAGCACAAGGCAGCCATTGATGGATGCCACGTATGGATGCAGTCATGCGCAAGGAAGCCACTGATGGATGCACAAATGCAATGAATGGATGCAGCCAAGCACAAGGCAGCCATTGATGGATGCCATGTATGGATGCAGTCATGAGCAAGAAAGCCGCTGATGGATGCACACATGCAATGAATGGATACAGCCAAGCACAAGGCAGCCATTGATGGATGCCACGTATGGATGCAGTAATGAGCAAGGAAGCCACTGATGGATGCACAAATGCAATGAATGGATGCAGCCAAGCACAAGGCAGCCATTGATGGATGCCATGTATGGATGCAGTCATGCGCAAGGAAGCCACTGATGGATGCACAAATGCAATGAATGGATGCAGCCAAGCACAAGGCAGCCATTGATGGATGCCATGTATGGATGCAGTCATGCGCAAGGAAGCCACTGATGGATGCACAAATGCAATGAATGGATGCAGCCAAGCACAAGGCAGCCATTGATGGATGCCATGTATGGATGCAGTCATGCGCAAGGAAGCCACTGATGGATGCACAAATGCAATGAATGGATGCAGCCAAGCACAAGGTAGCCATTGATGGATGCCATATATGGATGCAGTCATGCGCAAGGAAGCCACTGATGGATGCACAAATGCAATGAATGGATGCAGCCAAGCACAAGGCAGCCATTGATGGATGCCATGTATGGATGCAGTCATGAGCAAGAAAGCCGCTGATGGATGCACACATGCAATGAATGGATACAGCCAAGCACAAGGCAGCCATTGATGGATGCCACGTATGGATGCAGTAATGAGCAAGGAAGCCACTGATGGATGCACACATGCAATGAATGGATGCAGACAAGCACAAGGCAGCCATTGATAGACAACCCATCAGCGCCACCCGGCACACAGAAGGCAGCGCGTGTGTAATTGAGGCCTTCGGCAGTGCAAGCTGCCAATGGTCTGCCGTTTGCACATCTTGATATTTGTGTGCATACTGCATGATCTGTAGATTGTTTACGCACATTCACATTCCCTGCATGATCTGGCATGTTGTGCAACATGCCGTCAGAATCACGGCAAGGGCAGCAGGTGCATTGGGAAACAAATTAAGTTGGCCCATTCCGACCATACAAGGGAATAGGTGCATATGAGTATGTTTCCACTTTCTTGCAGGGAAACTACGGTGCGCACGAAGGCACATGAATCTTACAGAAACACAACTGGCACTGAGAGCAGCAGCCGTGACCAGCCACAGCTGAGATAAGAAGTGAACACACAGAATCACGGACTTGTAATAAGTGACCTCAACAGCTCCATCCCAAAAGACACCAAGGGCAGAATTGAAAGGGGCACACGTCACATTAGAAACAAAAGCCAACCACGCTTCCTGCCTGTGCGTGCAGTGGGTTGCGCTGTGGCAACCAACTCTACACCTGCTCCCAGTCACACAGTAGCAACCGACTCTACACATGCAGTCAGTCACACAGTAGCAACCAACTCTTCACATGCAGCCAGTCACACAGTAGCAACCGACTCTACACATGCAGCCAGTCACACAGTAGCAACCGACTCTTCACATGCAGCCAGTCACACAGTGGCAACCGACTCTACACATGCAGTCAGTCGCGCAGTAGCAACCGACTCATTCCTATTTCTCAACGACCGAGCCCCAGGCAGAATCACACAGAGGCACAAAGCACCCACCACTGTGGGGTTGCCATGATTCCATCCTTTGCAATCCATCTGTCGCGCAAGTCACACAGCACCTCAACGGATGTGGTTGAAGTGAAATACGCCCGCCATGTTGGGCGACGTCCACTGTGGGGTTGTCACAATTCCAGCCTTTGCAACAAATCAGTCTCAGAACAGTCACACTGCATCAAAGCAGGTGCGGACAATTTTGTGCACCCACCACGTTGAGCCACGGCCCTGGCGGGGCGCCCTGCGCCATCAGTTGCGCTTGCACCTCTTGAGACGCGGTGATGTTGTTGTCAAAGGACAGCAGGTACAGCAGGCGGGGCAGCAGGCCGCGCGCAGGTGCATGGCCCAGCTTGACGGCCTGGACACGCAGGTGTGTGTGTGTGTGTGTGTGTGTGTGTGTGTGTGTGTGTGTGTGTGTGTGTGTGTGTGTGCACCCATGCCCACGCGTGCTTGCCTGTTTAGTTGCATGCACGCAAGCTTGCAACCACTGCAGGTTTGGCTACGTTGGACAGCTTTGGCTGACATGTCAACTTTAGTAAGCATAAAAAAGGTGCATTTGCTCCACATTCTGCGACAACTCAGGTGTTGGAAATGCATGCTGCTGCCATGTTCTTTTTTCAAAGCCCCTTGCACCCTGAACTAGTGCCAACCAAACGCAATGTCACCAACAGGTTGCTGTGCTCCACATCCTTTGACAGCACAAATGTTAGCATGCCTTCTGTTGCATTCTTGTTGCACAGTCTCTAGAGCCTGACGAAACTCGCCTTCAGCCCTTCCTCAACCCATCTCACCTGCAGGACGCTGTGCACCACGAACTCCAGCTGCTCAGGCGTTAGCATGCCTGCTGCCGTGCTCTTGTCCCAAACCCCCCCTTCACAGAACAGAACTCACCCCACAGCTCACCGACAACCCATCTCACCTGAAGGATGCTGTGCACCGCGTACTCCAGCAGCTCCGGTGTGGGCATGCCAGCTGCCGCGTTCTTGTCCCACAGCTCATCGCACAGCCGGCCCCAGCCCAACCAGGCCTCTGCTGACTGCTTCCACAGGTACAAGGACTGGAAGAAAGACTGGTGCGCAGCTTTGGTGTCCTTCATCTGGGCCAGCAGGCAGCCCTTCAGGCGGAAGATCTCGCTCTGGTGCTGAGCCTGCGAGTGAGTTTTGCGTTGAGCCTATTAGGCGCAAGGGGCTGTGGGACAAGAGCGCCAGCGGGCAGTCCTAGAGGCGGAAGGTCTTGTTCTGGTGCTAGGCCTGCAAGCTGCAGCTGTCAGGGATGCCGATTGTCACTCACCATGCTTACTTATTAGTGCTGCGTTGCTTGGCAGTCGTCGCAGTTAAATTTCCTTCCCTCAAATGTTGCGCATGTGGGTTTGGTATGGCACAAACCTACCACAGAGCCCCAAAGCAGGCCTGGCATGCACCTACCTGCCCACTTTTGAGGAACTGGCCTAATATGGCTCCAAAATAGATTACACTCCTCAGCATTCATTGATCGCCGAGGGAAGCCGTTTATGGAAACCACAAATCACGAATTGGTGGGAGTCAATGGGAGGCTCTTTCCTTAATGCACGCGGCCGAACGGCAAGCGTACATCTTTCTTTCTTTCCTTCAAACCATCGGGTTTGAGGACCCCATGCCCTCTTCTAGATCTGAGGATCACATGTCTGCAACATGATACTGACACCCCTTTCTATTTGACTCTGAGTCCCATGTCCCTGACTTGATCCTTAAGCCTATGCACCTGGCTTGCAAACAAGCTCAATTGACTTTGAACTTGGAGACCCCAACATGCTCTGAATTCCTGGTGACGCAATGGTGATGTGCAGAGCAGGGGTGGAGTCACTCCACTGGAGTGCAAAGCAATCATGGTTTGCGAAGAGGTCATTGAGTACTAAGCGGTGGCGGAGGGCAAAGCATTTGTGAAGAGCGTGGCATTTGTGGGAAGCAGAGTCAGCAGGAACCACCCCTTAATAGCAACAGGCACTATGATCGGCAAGACAATGAGCAAAATAGCAACAGGCAGGACCCACCCCAAAGTAGTCCAGGTTGGTGGTAGACAGCAAGTTGAGCCCCGCCATGAGCTCTGCTGGCCGCTCAAGGTATGCGCGCGCCTGCTCACGGATCTTCACGAACGCCTCCTGCACCTCCATGGCAGAAAAGCCATACCTGCAGCGTGCCGCAGAAGAGAAAGTAAACAACAGCATTGGAATGTGTGCACGCGTGTGTGCCTGCCCACAGATCTCCACAAATGCCTCCTGCACTTGCAGAGATGTTGTTCCTGCAGCGTGCCACAGAAACAAAATGCAACAAACATGATTGGAATGTGTATATATATGTAACTGTCCATAGATCCTTTTCATAGATCCTCACAAACGCCTCTTGCACTTGCAAAGACGCTGTTCCTGCAGTGCACGGCAGAGGAGAATGCAAGCAACATGGTGAGAGAGTGTATACACGCATGCGCCTGCACACAGATCTCAACGGGCGTGTTTTACACCTGCACATCATGCTGATGTTTTAAATGTGTGGGCATGCTTGCAATGCCTTCCAAACCTGCCATCATGCATACAAACTGCTTGCATACACTGTTTGTTAAAACGTGCGCCCATTGTGAGCTAGGCATGTCTCCAAGCAACCGCCTGAGCTGGCGAGTTCGTCTCTTCAGCCCGCCAAACCTCACGTTCCCTCGTGTCCTTTTATCCCCTCAAAAGAGGTGTCACTCCTCTTTTCATCTCTTTCTGCCCCGACCTGGCAAACCTTGCGCACGCGGCACCTCTCAGCAACAATGGGCAAGGGAAAAGACAGCCTCCATGCGTACATCAAACCCAATGTGCAGCAACTGAAATGCCAGTCTGCACAATTGATGCTTGCACACAGCCCTGCTAGTGAACCCTCCCGGACTGCACCTGTGACTCCCACTCACATGGTGTTCAGCATAACGAGGCACCGACAGTGTCTGTGCGGCACTCACATGGTGCTGGATATGCTGAGGCACTCACAGCATCTGTGCGGCACTCACATGGTGTTCAGGATGCTGAGGCACGTGTCTGTGTGGCCATGAAAGGTGGCTATAGCTCCCAGCTTGTTCACCGACCACGCCTTGTCCCGGTAGCCCAACTGCACGTGACACATCAGGACACACATTGTCTCAACTTTGTCGCACAGCCTTGTTTTTGCAGCATAACTTTGACCCAACATTGTTGCATGAAGCACGAGCCGCTCCTTGTCTTGGAAGCCCAACTGTGCATGACACATCGGGCACACATTGTCAAGTTTGTCGCACAGCTTTGTTTTTGCTGCATATCTTTGACCCAACATTGTTGCATGAACCACTAGCTGCGCCTTGTCTGGGTAGCCCAGCTGTGCACGCGACACATCGGGACACAGATTGTCTCAACTTGGTCGCACAGCCTTGTTTTTGTCGCATAACTTTGTTTTTGTTGCACAACTTTGCTTTTGTTGCATTACTAAACCCAACATTGTTGCATGAAGCACAAGCCGCTCCTTGTCTTGGGAGCCCAATTATGCACAACACTCCAGCCAATGAGGAGCTTTGGTGAAGCGGTGGGCACCCGAGCAATCTGACAGCGGGCTTGTTCGGATAATGTGGGAAAGCAACTCAGGAGGCCTGTGTCCGTAGCAGGACTGTGTTGGGTTGTAAGTGAAGCAGAGAAGGCAGGCAGGCAACTGAAGATGGAGCTGCAGTTGATCATGAACCGGCACTGTAATTTGCCAATGCGCCAAAACATTACCTCAGCAGGAAGAACAAGGTCGTCTTGTAACAGGAAGTCACACAAACTGACAAAGCATGGGTGCTGTGAAGTGCGCACACACCTGGTGCCGTCAGCTGAGGGCTGGCTCCAGCCAGGAGTCACACAAACGCACACACTGAGTGTGCGTGTGCATGGCTGTGTGTGGGTGTGTGTTGTGCAGTGCGCACCTGGTGCAGCTGAGGGTTTGCTTCGGCCAGGGGTGCAAAAGCGGTGATGATGGTGTTGTAGATGTGGTTGCGCCACATGAGCAGGTCCTGCCAGTGTTGCATGCTCTCCCATTCATTAGGGATACGCAGCCTGTGTGTGTGTGTGTGTGTGTGTGTGTGTAGATACATGCCTGTTGCTATGTGCACATGCAAGCATGCGCTCTCGCGGACACAAATACGCTCATGTAGCACTGATCAAAGATGAGCTGTGTGGCTGCGACCACGAAGGAAGCACTCACCCACACCGTATGCATTTGTGAGCTATAGTATGCATGTTAGCTCATGCGTGACATCCCAGATTGCAGTACCAGTATGCATGTTAGCTCATGCGTGGCATCCCAGATTGCAGTACTGGTATGCATGTTAGCTCATGCGTGACATCCCAGATCGCCTGCTCGTATGCATTGCACTTGCATTCAGCATTGCTTACATGCACATTTGTGGATTATAGTATACAACCCTGCCAAAAAAGAGGTGCAGTGCCTGGAACTCCTATCACATTGCAAACAAAAAACTTGTAGAAGCATATAACCAATCTTCCTTTGATGCATGGTGGGGGCAAAGCAGCGGCCATGACCCACTTGTCCTGCAAACACACACACACATGCACATGCACACCTCCATGTGTCCGTGATGTCCCGCACTTCCTGATAAGGGTACTCCTGTTTGGCAGCAGCACCTTGTGCAAGGTCAGCATACACACGCGTGTCCTCTCGCAGTTCAACCTGAGGGAGCAAAACAAAGCAAGGCCAGCATGCGTCAGCATACGTCCAAGGGGGTAAAACCGAGCCAGTACTGCATATACCTGCATGTCTGTTTGCAGTTTGTGAAAGTGCTTGCATGCAATGAAAACAATGAAGACAAACATTTGATCTCCCACCCACACCTTACCCCCTCCTGCCCCCCCCTCCCCATGGTAAAACATAATGCAGCCCTTGTCACTCTTGCAGCAGATGTCCCTGGGCACACTTCTGGTACAACAACACCAAACACAGGAGCAACAATGGAAATAGCATCATCATCATCAGCAGCAGTTTTCGCGGCTGCCGCCTCACCAGCTGCTGGAACGTCTGCAGCAATTGCGCCTGGGGCACACTCCTGGTGCAGCAACATGAAATATGGAACCAACAACAGCAATAGCAGCAGCAGCAGCAACAGCAGTTTTCGTGGCTGCCGCCTCACCAGCTGCTGGAACGTCTGCAGCAGGTGCGCCTGGGGTTTGCTTGCAACCTCCGGCAGCTGCCACCAACGCAGCAGCGCAGCAATTGCGGCCTGGCTGGTGCATCTGTCGCTGCTCAGGGTGTCACTCTCTTGAAGCGCCATGTAGCTCTTGATCATGAGCATCTGGGGCGACTCCTCCAGCTGCATGCACAGCAACACACAGGCGAGCAAAGTCACACATGTTGGTCATAGTCACAAGCATGCAGGGTGTCATTTCTTGAAGCACCATGAAGCTTTGAATCACGGGCATCTGGGGCGACTCCTCCAGCTGCATGCACAGCAACACACAGGCAAGCAAATGTTGGTCACAATCACAAACACAGGGGCAATCACAAACATGGGGACTGCAAGAGAATTATGAGGTTCTACAATTTTCTCTCTGGCAATTGGGGCCCAGGACGGGCTGCAGCATTACTCAGTCACAGCTTAAAAAAGCACCATGAAGCTTTGAATCACGGGCATTTGGGGCGACTCCTCCAGCTGCATGCACAGCAACACACAGGCAAGCAAATGTTGGTCACAATCACAAACACAGGGGCAATCACAAACATGGGGACTGCAAGAGAATTATGAGGTTCTACAATTTTCTCTCTGGCAATTGGGGCCCAGGACGGGCTGCAGCATTACTCAGTCACAGCTTAAAAACCGATCATAAAATTCCTTCCCGACTCACACCTCCCACCATGCATCAGCTGCTGCGCATCACTGCAGGCACACAAGCAGTGGGAGGCGGAAAGTGTGCGTACCTACTTGGTTGGCCTCTGCACTGCAGGCATAAAAAAGGCCACACAATAATTTGTCCCCCACACCTCTGCACCACCTCGCTGGGCAGGGTTTGCTTGAGCCCATCCAGTCCTGAAGCCTCCACAGGCAACCTGAGCTGTGCTCACCAAGTTCTCTGTCCCACACACACCTGCACCACCTTGCTGGACAGGGTTTGCTTGAGCCCAATCCAGTCCTGCAGCCTCCACAGGCAATCCAAGCTGAGCTCCTGGTTGTGCGTCTCGCGCGCATACTCCTCCAAAATGTCCCACTGGCTAAGGCTCTTTGTGCAGCCCACCCACTGCTCAATCCACATCGCTTGCTCACTGCGCGATACCTGCACAAAGGTTGTGTGAATGCAGCTCACGGGTGTGAGCTTGGCTGTGTGCGCATGTGTGTGTGCGTGTGTGTGTGTGTGTGTGTGTGTGTGTGCAAATGTGTGTGTATGTGTGAATGCAGCTCACGGGTGTGAGCTTGGTTGTGTGCGCATGTGTGTGTGTGCGTGCGTGTGCGTGTGTGTGTGTATGTGCGCATGTGTGTGTGCAAATATGTGTGTGCATGCGCGTGTGCGGGTGCATGCATGCGTGAAATGTGTCATGTTATAGGGGCTACTGAACCCTGTCCTAAATCCATGTCGTTGTCAAGTGTCTCATGCACTCATCGCACACAACTGCAATAATGTCCTCGGCAAGTCAGCGAAGACTTTCAGAGAAGGGAGCAGATCCGTGCCACTTTTGCCGCGTACAAGCCAAACACTTAACATGCTATCGCACAATTATAATCTAAGTATCAAGCACCACCCCTTGCAGTCTGAAGCTTACCAGCACAATAAACCCAGCCTTCAAGGTACGCAGGGTGCATAACATCCAACAACTAGCCTCGTCAGGCAAAAGGCAACAACGACAACAACAACAATAATAATGACACGGACAACAACAACTACAACCACGACAGCATCCCTTCAGAGGCTCATGAGCCTCAGCAAACTTGCTGGAGACCCATCCGTCTGGACTCAACGAGCTAGGGCTCCAACTTTAGGAGGCAAGCACCGTGGTGCAGACCTTGCACCACACCTTCAAGCTGATCTTGCAGCCACAACAAGCCCCTTTTTTGTTGGTATTGCCTGGGAGGCATCCCCAGAAGCCCCTGAGCTTCATGTGGCAAGCAAAACGGTGTGGACCATGTACTAAACCTGAAGTGTCCAATTCTTTCCTTCAGGTCACCACGACAATCCGCCTTGTCACCTCACGTCGCTGCATCCATCTCTCCACCATAGGCCCCCTCCTGGCCCCCCTTTGAACTGCTATTTGCCATAATGGCTGCACCCCTTCAGAGATCCCTGCTGACTTGATTGCGCAAGCCTTGGCCTTGCTATGGGGTTTCATGCACAACATTTCCACAAGGAGTTCTACAGCTTGGACTCCGGCAGCAAGCTGCACGTTTCCAACCTCACACCTCAAACTGAACCACAAACCCCACATCACCCAGGTGTGCTTTGCTGCAGCCCAAAACTGACCTTGTCGGGCTGTACTGTGCGCGGGGCATCCCCCAGAAGCTCTTGAGCCAGCTCAAGGTGCCCTGTTTGGATGAAAGACAGCGCAGACTTGGTGACCTCGCTGTTGCAGCGACGCCGCCACAGCCCACACAGCATGTCATCCTCATTCAGCTGCGATGCACACATGCACGCAGAGTTGCATGGACTGAACAAAGCAGTCAAAAGGCAAAGAGATCAGGCGAGTCATTCCGGCAACATGACAGCAAACTTTGCAGCGTTGCCACCACAGCTCACACAGCATGTTACGTCAGCCACATGTTGTGATGCACAGGACACACACACACACATACACACGTGCACACACGCATGCGCACACACACACGTGCACACACACATATGCACACACACACACGCACACACACACGCACACAACCAAGCTCACATACACACAAGCACACACTTGCACACACACACACACACGCACACACGCACACACACGTGCACACACACGTGCACACACACACACGTGCACACACACACACGTGCACACACACACACACACACACACACGCGCGCGCGCGCGCGCGTGCGCACATACACACAGTGTGTGGCAGTGTGTTGCATAGGCCACACGCACAATTGTGTGACCGTGCGTTGCATGGCTTGGACAAACCGGAAGCAACAAGAAGGAAGATTAAAACAGGGGAAGTTGTGTGAGCCACGCTGGAGAAAAACGCAGCGTTGCTGCCGCAGTCCTCACAGCATGCGATAATCATTCACCTCCGTTTTTGCGTACAGCATGCCATCCTTTCTTATTTGCGTTTCTGCTCGCAGTGATCGCATCCCTTTCACATGGGCATTACCAGAGTGACAGTGCCACTCAAAAGCAGCACCACATTCACAACCCAGACACAGCCCCCCATTTCACCATGCAGTCACCATGCCAGATGCTGCATGACTTACAAGGAAAGCAATGCAGCGATATATCGTACTTACACGATGTCATTCAGCAAAGGCAATGTTTTTAAAGGGGTGCAGGATGACTGCAGACACCTGAGAACATCAACTATTCGGGGGCATGCGGGAATACGTGTAATAACGAAACTAAATTTTCCTTGAATTGTTTGAGGTAACAACGATACGATGGCGCCTGAGGGGCTTCAACAGCATTTTCCCAAGTGTGGAAGAGATGTGTTTGATAAGGATTCTGCTGCTGAGGGCAGGTATGCAGCTGGGCTTCCATTTGCTTTTGGGCAGCAGCTCCTCTAAGAGTGCAAGGGGTTGTTGCAGGTCTTTGCATGCAAGTCTTGACATGCATGAGCAGTGTGCAGCCTGTGCTCACTTCACACCTCTTGAAATTGGGGGCAGAGTGGGGCTCATTGCCCCTGCAAGAATATGCGAGATGTACAGAAATAAATACTGAGGAGGAAGCAGGATTCCGGCGGGAAACGTCAAATAGTGACTTCTTTCAGGGGTGCAGAATGATTACGGTTACACTGTTTCAAATGGCATCACACGATACAGCCCAGGAACAGAGATCGCACTTACATCCCTATTTATCTGTGCAGTTGCAAGGCCAGTGGCTGCATGCACAGGGTCCTAACACATGTGTGCAACTTTGAACCGCTGCATATTTGCGCGGTCAGTGGTGCCAGAGTGAAAAGTAGTGTGTTGGAAAGTAAGTGTAGAACATGTAAGAATGTAAAACATAGTAATGCAAAAGCAGCTCCCAGGAGGTGCTCCTACAGTGAAAACAGGGTCTCCAATTCATGCTATCACCCCCTCATACCAGTTTATACAGCTCAAGCAGCGCATCAAAGCAGCGCAAGTCGTTGGGGAACATGACCACGTGGCTTTCTAGAAGGGGAATAGCGATGTGCCACGCGTTGTAGGTCTTGCCCAGGAACTTGATCAGCTCCGGGGGGAGCTTGGGTTGCGGCTGGCTCACGGCAATGCCATCTAAAAGGGCCTGCGCGAGAAGCATGCAAGCAAGGCAACGATGTGTGGAGCTCAGGAGTGATTGTGGGAGAAGACTGGCTCATAGCAATGCTGCCCAACAGGGACTGTGTGGGGGGCATCCAAGCAAGGCTTGGCAAATCCAGGCTTTCAGTTTGAGTTCTGGCAAGAAAAGGCAGTGTTGAGAAGAGCTCAGGAGTGATTGTGGGAGAAGACTGGCTCATAGCAATGCTGCCCAACAGGGAGTGTGTGGGGGGCATCCAAGCAAGACTTGATAAATTCAGGCTTTCAGTTCGAGTTCTGGCAAGGAAAGGCAGCGTTGAGAAGAGCTGAGTGCTTGTGGAAGGAGACTGGCTTATGGCAATGCTGCCCAACAGGGACTGTGTGGAGGGCATGTGAGGGGGACAGGGGCCCAGGAGTAGAGCTAAGGACCACCACACATTTTGCACAGACAAAGGAGAGCTCTGACTGCACCATCTATCACTAGCTGCGAGCGTGGTGCCTGTGTTCAGTGGATTGCATGCACCCTAGGTCTCAGGCACCACAACTGAATCACATCGAGCCAAAGGTGTGCCTGCTTGGAGCGGGTACCACCACACCTGGGTAACCTTGGGTGGCAGGTGTGCCTGCTTGAAGTGGGAACACGCACCTGGATGACATTAGGTCGCAGGTGTGCCTGCTTGAAGTGGTACTCCTTGGACAGCAGCCCAATAATAGGCTTGGCCAGGGTGACCTGCACAGGTGAAGGCAAGGTCGCAAAGGCATGAGAACTGTTGCACAACCTCTGCATCACAGCAGTCATGGCTGCGTAGTTCAGGCCGCGTGACCTGCACAGGTGAAGGCAAGGTCACAAAGACATGAGCACTGTTGCACAACCTCTGCATCACAGCAGTCATGTCTGCATAGTTCAAGCCGCGTGACCTGCACAGGTGAAGGCAAGGTCACAAAGGCATGAGCACTGTTGCACAACCTCTGCATCACAGCAGTCATGGCTGCGTAGTTCATGCCGCGTGACCTGCACAGCCAAAAGCGTGGTAGCAAAGGCTCTGGCGCTTTTACACCACCTGCATCACAGCAGTCATGGCTGCACAAAATTGGAATTGCGTTTGCAATGTTGCAGTCATGGCTGCAAAGTTGACATTGCTCGACCTACACGGGGCACGCGCAGCTGCATAAGCATTGTTGCGCGACCTGCATCACAGCAGTCATGGCTGCACAAAATTGACGTTGCTCAACCTGCACAGAAGTACCGCGCAATTGCACTAGCACCGTTGTGCGACCTGCATCACAGCAGCCATGAGAAGCACAACAGTGAGTGCGGCGCGTGGCGAGGCCTGCGCAGGCAGGAGTAGCGATTCGTTGCGGCAGTGTTTGGTAAGGCCTTCCAGTGAGGCTGATGCCAACGTGGCATCCACCGCATATGGCGAACAGCTATGTGTGAATGCTTGCGTGACATCTGTGATGTTACATTGTTGATGTGTGCGTGTGTGTGTGTGCGTGCGTGCGTGCGTGTGCGTGCGTGTGTGTGTGTGTGTGTGTGCGCGTGTGTGTGCGTGCGTGCATGTGTGAGTGTGTGTGTGCGTGTGTGTGATGTGATGTATGCCTCTGTGATGCCGCTTATGCATACTTGCCACAGGCAAGAGGACAGGAGCTCACGGCCTCACACGGCGCTTGAGGCATCTGTGCACACAACACTCTCGCAGCGTTGAACAAAATGAAGGAGTGAACGGGACGGCTTCATCCGGACAGAGTCCTCCTTCCAGGTCCAGGTGCTTTTATTTTGACCCGTTGTCCAGGATCAAGACATGTTCATCACAGACTTTGCTTCAGCCGGCACAACTGGCAGTGTCATGCTCTTCTTGCAGCAACTCAGAGTGCTTGCTTTTCATGGCTGCCACACCCACCTGCTGGTTCTTCTCCATCGTGCTCCACACGATGGGGAACATGATCACCCACAGATGGTACGCCATCTGGGGGTCAGCATGCAGGCACTCCCGCACAGCAAACATGAGGTCCCTCAGCTTCAGCTCCCCTGCGTGCCCCAGGAGTGAGACAAGGAGCATGTGCTTGAGTGGGGCTTGAGTGTGCTTAAGTGGGCTCTGACACGCACAGAGTTGGTCATTGAGCACGTCTCTAAATGAGGCAAGACAACTGTGCATGATAAGGGGGCATGGTTGTGCAATGAGTGCATCATTGAGCATGCGCTTGAGTGGGGCTTAAGTGTGCTCAGGAGGGCTCTAACATGCATAGATTTCACCATTTAGCACGTGCCTGAGTGGGGGCAGGACAATCTTGGGGGCATGAGCGTGCCATGATAGCATCAGTGAGCACGCACGTGAGCGGGGCTTGAATGTGCTCAAGGAAGGAGGAAAATGCTGCCTCACAGTCTACAACCCTCAGGGCGTGCACAGGTGCCACCATCGCTTCAGGAAAGGCACCAGGCAGGTAGTCACCACGCCCCAGCAGCAGCACAAGATTCCCTGCCAGCCTGAAAATGCTCACCGCATTTGTGCAGGAAGGCTGCATGCTCATGAAGCATTGCCATCACCGGATCAGGCACTGCCTCCTTTGGTACCGACAGCGGCGGCCGCGGCGGCTGTGCTGCTCCTGCTGCTGCATCCCCTGTGCCTGCCCTACTGCTGCCATCGGCAGCTGCTGCTGCAGCTCCTCCTGCAGCTGCTTCTGCTTCTGCAGGTGCAGCGCCTGTGCCCTGTTGTCCACCAGGACCCCCGGCATTTGGATGCAAGTGGGGGGGCACGGCCCCTTGTGGCTGCTGCTGCTGCTGCTGCTGCTGCTGCTGCTGGACATGTGCCTGCCCCTGCTGCTGCTGCTGCTGCTGCGGCGGCTCAATTTTGACTACCCCTTGCGGGTCTATATCCATGGGCGTGCCCTGCATAGGCATATAGTTTTTAAGAAAGGGAGCCCTTGTGAGCTAGGCTGCCAGCACCCTGAGGCACACGAGCCCTCATCAGTAATAAGTAATGAATATTGAGTAATGAGTAATGAGTCATTACTGCAGTCTGCAGAAAGCACATCTCAGGGAGTGAGTGGACTTGTTGCACCGCCACAGTCATTCATAGTTTGGGCAAGTCCCACACCACATGTACTCCATGTTTGACGCACATCTGAAGAATGTGCGTCTCCAGTGCCCAGGATAGCAACCCAAGTCACGCATGCACCTCCTGTCCTGCAAAGAGGAATCTGTGGATGTAGTTGCAAAGGGGACTTCAGCCATAGGAGAAGCCTGAGTGTTCCTGAGTTGGGCCTTTTTCTACTCCAGCCAGAGGCGAAGCCTGAGTGCGCTTTTCAGCATGGACTTGCTGCCTACCTTACCGCAAGCAAAAGCAAACATGAAGTGTCTTACGGCCTGTTGTCAATGCATCAAAGGCCATGTGCGAAAAGACAACAAATGGACTTCCAGGAAACAAAAGGTGGTGGACTCCGAACTCCATGGGGAAAGTGTGCTCAAAGCCCTCAATTGTCCTGTGCAGTTCATATATATATATGTGTGTGTGTGTGTGTGTGTGTCCAATTTAAATAAACACACGCACCTCCTGCTTCACCTCTAGCTTCACATTTGCCTTCAACCCATCAGCCACGTTTGCTGCAAGCAAACAGCAGGGTGCTTAAGAAGTGAGGTGGTGGAGAAATGCCCAGCTGTGCATCTCTGTCACAAGCTGTGCAACTAGCTGTGCAACTCTGTCACTTGCAAGACATCAAAGGTGGCAACTCCTGTGCTTGCCCACAACCAAAGGTGACCATCAGCAACAAACAAGGGCTAAGAGGTCACACACACATACACACACACATACACACGTACACACACACACACACACACACACACCTGGCCCCCCTTGGGTGCTGCCTGGCTGCTGCTGTTGTGGCTGTGGCTGCTGCTGCTGCTGCTGCTGCTGCTGCTGCTGCTGTGACGGTTGAGACGACTGTTGCTGGGAGGCGGCAGGTGGCTTAGTTTGCATGTGGGGGGGTGGGGAGTAGGTGTTCTGGCGGGTGCCTGGCAGCAAGCTGGGGACCTGGGCGGTGTTGAAGGCCAGCAGCAGGTCCTCATCGTCTTTCAGCACCGCAAAGATCATATCCTGCAGGCACAGCACTCAACTGTTGCCTGTGAGCCCTGTGAAGCAACCAACAGCCGCCTTTGAGCACCGAGAAGACCGTGTCCTGCGTGTCCAGAAGCACCCCAACAGTGCAACCACCACAAAAGGGGAAGTTGTAAGGTCGGATGTGACTTGAGCATAGGGAGCCATCGTGTCCTCCGTGCATGCATTGGGCAGGAACAAAAGGAGACATAGGCATGCACTGGGTAGGAACAACAGGAGTCATGGGCATGCACTGGGTAGGAACAACAGGAGTCATAGGCATGCATTGGGTAGGAACGAAAGGAGTCATAGGCAGGCACTGGGCAGGAACAACAGGAGTCATAGGCATGCACTGGGTAGGAACAACAGGAGTCATAGGCATGCACTTGGTAGGAACGAAAGGAGTCATGGGGAAGCACTGGGTAGGAACAACAGGAGTCATAGGCATGCACTGGGTAGGAACGAAAGGAGTCATGGGGAAGCATTGTGTCCCCCTCGCAGGCGCTGGGCAGAGACAATTGTGAATCATGAGCAGGAGGCAGTGTGAGCCGTCTGATGTTCAAAGCATGCATGCTCAAGCAAGAGAAAACGCAAGCACCAGCTTCACGCTCTTGTTCGTGGGCCTGGTGGGTAGGCGTTGCTGTGTGTGCTGCGTCCACACCCTCACTCTCTGAAACATTGTTTCAAAACCGACTCTCGGTAATTGAGCATGGCTGACAACCTGACAATTGCATACGCGGACACACACACACACGCACGCACGCATGCACACACACACGCGCGCGCACACACACACGCACACACACTCACACTCACCAGCGCGTGCTTTAGCCAGAACTGCTGCGCCATCGCCTCCCAGTCGTGGTTGAAGATGATGAATTGCAAGCGGTCAAACAGCGCCATGGGCACGTAGCTGTCATACAGTGCGAAGAAGTCGCGCCGCACAGAGGGGTTGTTGGCGCGGAGCCCCACCATGAACATGCGCTCAATTTTTGTGAAGGCATCCTCCCGCAACTCCTGCCAGGGTGTGAGATGGGCAGGAGCATTTTCAGACAACGACAGGAGGGACGCAATGGGAGACGGCAGAACATGGGACACAACAAGGTTCACAAGCGCTTTTTCTGTTTGTGGATGGGCAGAAACATGTGATATGGCGGGAGATAAGATGTGGCAAAGCAGTACACACTCTTCTCTTGTGAATGTGCCAAAATCCTGCTGTTTCCTCTAAATGGATGCAGGTGTTTGTCAGATGGACAAGGACAACATCTGCAAATGGGAGCAGGATTATGCGCACTGACTGATTTCATGCAGCAGCACACTTTCTAATCTAGCCTGGCCAGCTTACACTCACTGTAACCATTGTTATGCAAATCAAGCCTGCTCATGTGCACTATCTGACAATTTCATGCAGCAGGACATTTTTTCCCCAGTTTCCAATCCAGCCTAGCCAGCTTACACTCACTGTAAGCTCTGCTAGGCAAAACAAGCCTGCACACACACACATGGTCAAGAGTGCTGCTGCTTCGTGGCCAATCCACTGCACTATAATCTGAGCATTGCAGCATCACTGCCTATCTGCGCATCGCCATCTTCCAGCACACACTTACGCCCGCAAGCCGTGCAAGGCAAGCCTGCTCACACTTGACAAGCAACCGTTGTCGCCATGCAAGATGAGCCTGCTCACACTCAACACACATGACAGGATCCTGGTGTAGTAGGAACTAGAAACCAGCCAGCGTCTGCAGAAGGCGACGGCATTCTAGGCAATGTCCAATTCCAGCACATATGGACACCTATACACACCTATGTGCACTTCATCTTTGCGCTGGACACTGAATTGTGCCTCTGTGTGTTTGCACACCTAGAAACTGAGCCAGCCTGACCCAGACCCTACCAGTTTGCACACACACACACACACACACACACACACACACACACACACACACACACACACACACACACAACTTGCAGGACACCCACAACACAGACCTTGGGCACTTGTGGCGCGCTACACAGCTTCTGCACGAGCTGCACAAAGGAGGAATCAAAAGTGGCGCGTAGTCCAGGATCTGAAATGGCTGCCATGCGCTCCAGCATGCCCAGCCGCTGGCACAAGAGCACACCCTCTTTCATGGACAGCTGCCCAGTTTGGCCGGGATAAGGGTCCACAAGCCACCGGCTCACCACCTGGGGCACAGCATCACACGCACACACATAACAATCTTGTCATGGATGCCATGGATCCAGGAGTGTGGGGCGCGCGCACGATCGTACTCTCGTACTGGGTGCACTTAAAGGAGGTCCACAAGCCACCGGCTCACCACCTCAGACACAGACCTCACATGCGTAAACATAAGTGGCATGAAGGGGCATGGGTCATGCACAGTTGCATCAATGTGCCAGTCACACAGGGAGGGGTCCAGCGGCTCAGCATCTGCAACACGGGGTTTCACGTGTGCATGTGAGAGCAATGAAAGGGCGAGGAGAGCACGTGAGAGCTATGTGCTACAAAACTGTGTGTTTTCCATAGGGAAGGAAGCACGGAAAGGGGGGGAGTATGAGCTGCGGTGCTTACTTGTGACACACACCAACATGCACACACACTCGCAAACACACATTACCCAAATCTCTTTCAATGCATGCTGTGTGGTGGTTGTGCATGTGTGAGCAGTGCTCAGCGCACCCATAAGGAGAGCTCTCATGCGGCATCCATGAAAAGCCGGACGTGATGCGACCGTGCAGTTTGCTGCATACAGTGCTTTGCACATTTGAGCACGATGCATGACAGAATGCAGCAGGACGGTGCGCAGAACGCAGGATGGGTACAGTTCACAAGCTTGAGGCTCCTTGACTTTGCGCTTAGGCTGCAGGGAACAATTACCCCATAGGAATTAGGAAAGACGGGGCTATCCATAAGGAGTCCGAGCTCTGCAACCACAAACTTCTGGGCTTACGTACACCTAGGAAGAGTGGGATACCAAGCAAGCACCCTCAGAATGCTCAGGAGTGCCCTTGGGATGTGGTTTACACCTCCAAGCAAATGTGTGATACACACCCACCTTCAGGACCTCCAACAAGAGAGCGGGGTCTAAGAAGCGCACGGTCATGCCCACCACGAGGCTCACCTGCACATTGTGACAAATAAGTGAACAGACATACCAAGAAAGCATAAGTGACAATTAAGTGAACATGCCAACAAAGCAAGTCATGCCCACCACAAGGCTCACCCACAGGAAGGCAAACAGTCAGAAGAATGACAAGGAGGATTTAAGACAGTCTGGAGCTGTCACACCTAGCAAGCAGCAGCTAGGCTGACCTGTATGCACTGCTGGGCGTTCCTTTTCCTTCTTAGAAAACACTCCTCATGAGCCAGAAGGGTGGAATGCATGCACTGACGGGATTGAAAGCACAGGTGGTGAAGGGTGGATATGAACCAATTGGCGTGCATTTAGGGACAGACCCATACGCAACGTTGGAGAGGGATAGGCTGTGTGCACTGGCAGGACAGAATGACTATCATCAATGGGAATGCATTCAGGGGCAGACCGGTATGCACTGATTGGGAAGGGAGAAGGCTTCATCACACAAAGGGGCTGACACAAAGCCAGTACGCTTGGTGGAACTCTGCCATGGGCACCAAACCAGGCTTTTTATAGACACGCCTGACATTGGTGACCACCAACCACTCGACCAATACCGAGACAGCCTGTTCTGTACCGAAAAGCACGCCCCCCCATATTGTGCAGCGTCCCCCAGGGTACCAACAGCCGCGGGACAAATCACTCCCCTCCCCTCCTGCCTCCCACACCAACACCCTCAGCCACACCCACACAAGCAGGCATTCACACGCACCACAGCGGAGAGCACAGCCTTGCGGTAATCGTTGTTGTGCAGCACCCGAGGCGCCAGCAGCCGCATGCATGCAGCGGTAGCCCAAGCAAGGCTTCCATACTCTGGGCCCTCTGCTGTGCCCACTGACAGCGGGATGGGCTTGCTCTGGCGGGCCTGCGCGTTCTGCATCTGCATCTGGGCTTGCATCTGCGCGCACAGGGAGCGTGGAAACAGACTGGTGTGGGCCCACTGTCGTGCCCACCAACAGGGAGGTGGGCTTGATTTTGTGGGCCTGCGCGGCCAACACCTGCATCTGGGGATGCAGCTATGTGCGCACGGAGTGGTGGAAGGGCACGAGCATGCGATGGGCAGCAGAGGTAGTGAGAGCTTCACTGAGGCGGCACCTAATTTATTTTTTCGCTTGATGCCAGCTGAGCTCCATTTGTGTAATTAGAAGACAGCGGGGCAGTGAGATGGCCATGCAGGGCTGACTCGTCTCAGGGAAGCAGAAAGCTGGCATGGCCCTGCACACAGTTTGATTGCAAGGCAAAGCTAACCTGACCTCCCTCACGAGATCCTCCTGCATAAATGCTGAACAGTGCACATGATTCAGCACTTCACTGCAAACATGCGCACCCGCGCATGCACCCGCGCACGCACCTGGGCAGCTGTGGTCATCTCTTTCACAATCTTGTTGAGGAGGCGCACGAGCAGAGGCGTGTACGCTTCCATGCGCTGAGGTGGCATGAGGGGCTCAAGTGTCTCCAGCACCTGCGTAGGACAAACAAGTGGCAGGGATCTCCTCTGATCAAGTCTTGTTGGGGAGGCACACAAGCAGAGGCTTGTATGCCTCCATGGGCTGAGGGGGCATAAGGGGCTCAAGTGTCTCCAGCACCTGTGCAACACCATTAGGTGGCAGCAGCTTCTCTAATAAGCAGTGGCGTGCGTGCTTCCGTGCGCTGAGGGGGGATAAGGGGCTTGGGCGTCTCAAGCACGTGTGTATGGCAAGAAATGGCAGGCTTTCCCTCCAGAAAAAACCAGGAATAATGACTTATTCCACCAAAATGCAGAAGAGGTTGAGCACGTGCACACCTCAACGATGCAAAGTGCGATTGGGGGCAAGAGCACGCTCCATCAAATAAAGAGCAACGAGGAGTTCCGACCCCACCCCCACGGAATAACGTGCAAGAGTCCAATCACTGCCATTCACTGTGCATTAACAATGCCTTTGCCCTGCGCAGAGACCGCGTACATTGATAAAATAAATATATAACATAACCATCATATCACGTGTGTACATTGTTTTGAGGCTGCGCGGTTGTGCATGATTGTGGGAATTCTCTTTCCCGACTGCTAGGGCACGAGCAGTAGCAAGTGTCCTCCTCCACCAACACCCCCTCAGCAGCCCATCCCACAGAAGGCCTCCTGGCCGCAGCAACCCGCTCTGCAGCGCTCCCTCCTAAACGTCTGAAGGGCACTATCAGCGAAGTGCGAGGTCGATGTGCAGCTGGGTAAACTTTCACTTCTGGGGTGCCTTAGTTGACATGCAGATGGCAAGCTTATTATTTCTTTTGGGAAAGCGCATCCAAATCTGTTCGGTACAGAGAAATGTAGGGCACCGTGTAATCCACCAAACGCAACGTGCAATTTTTGCGCAAAAGCACATGTGCATCCCTCCATGGGAGCTCAAGTTCAAGTGCAAGCTCATTCCACCAATTGGCGCAATGAAATCGTCTACTCATGCTTGTGCGAGGGGTATCATGCAGGAGCTTTCTTGTAGATGGGTAAATGTGCAATGCGCAATGCAAGGTGGTAAAATACAAGTCTGTTAAAATATTTTACTGCGTTCGTTTTAATCATTGCACGTGCCTTACTTTTGTGGATAGGGAAACTTGACGTGGCCTCCTGATTCAGAGGAAGTTCATCAATGGACTGCAACTTGCCAAAAATGGGGCTCAAAGACAAAGTCCCATTCCGAAAATCCCTGGGTAAACTGCTGTCCTTTCAACCATGTCAATTCAAAATGGAACCACAATCAAATGGTAGCAGAAACAACTTGCATGTCTGAATGACAGCGCCAGCTTTCCAGCTGCAGGGATTGGGTGCGTAGCCTTAGTTTGTGCGCACATGCGCAAACACTCGCGTGCGCGCGCACACACCTCATGTACACGCACACACACACACGCGCACACCATGCATACGCACAAACAAAAACATACGCACACACCGCAAGGCTGCAGCACAGGCCCCCCAGAACTTGCGGGTGTCCATGCAGTGTGATGGGGATGTTGTTGACGCCGACGTCCCTGGATGCGAGCGTCATTTGCCGCTCTAGGACCTTGTCCACATCAGACCAGATTGTAGCCACCTGAGATGATAGAGAGTGAAAAAGTGAGACATATCACTGACTTTCAGTCCAACTCGTGACCACCTTAGTCAGGAGGGAGTCCACAGCTGACCAATTGAATCCACCATTGTGTCCACCAATTGTGGCCACCTTAGTCAAGAGGCATGTAGCAAGAGAGGGGCTGGAATGGTGGGAGGGTAAAGAGTCAAGTCAAGCAAAGAGCAGCAAAAGCTGGAATGGTGGGAGGGTAAAGAGTCACGTCAAGCAAAGAGCAGCAAAAGCGAGAAAGACAAGGAAGACCATGCAGGGTGCATAAGGTCGTGCACATGTGTGCATGGGATGAAGGAGGAAAGATGCAAGCCTGGCTGTCAGTCACAAGGCTATAGGCAAGGGAGAAAAGCCAACGTCCCCTTCCCTCCTGAAAGTGAGCAAGAAAAGTGAACGAGAACACAACTAAGGAACCAGGTGTGCTTGCCCACCTCCGTTGTGCCTGCTTCACCCTTTGGGGGTTTCCACGAGCACGCCATGCGCACAATCTCACACAGCTCCTTCACATGGGGCCAACTCTTGGTCTGCTGGCAGGGCTCCACGAGCTTGCCCACCTGGACCAGTGCAGCAACATGAGCAGCATGAGCAACACATAAACGCATTTGCAGCCTTGAGGTCAAGGGAGCGCGCTTGGACACGAGTCGCCATTGTTGCTGCTTGCTTGTGTGAGTTTCAGCTGGCAAGGCCTCACAGGCAGGGTTTGCCTGTTCCAAGCACACATGCTGTATATTCCCTATTTTCTGCAAGGAAAAGGTGACACATATGGTTTATGTCTATGGTTTGGCAATCCTTCTCACACACACACACACACACATACACACACTCACCAAGGTGTGCACGGTCTGCAGCAGGTGCAGCGAGCGCGCTTGCAACAGGCTCTTCACGATGTGCAGTGATGTGGTGAGCATGGCGGGGGGCACGGTGCATGAGACCCCGATCTGGCCGAGCATCAGCGGCTGCGGGTTGTTCTTTGCAGAGGCCTCCATGTGTGTGGGTAGCAGCTTCTCGAGGTACTGCACCTGTGGGGTGTGGGTGTGAAGCGAGTGTGGGGAGAGCTTTATGCGCATTCAGCGGCAAAGTAGATGGTGGATGTCAATGGGCCCCGTGGTGCATGTAGGCGTAGATGGTGAGTGTCAACATGGTAAGTGTCAATGTTTCAGCAGGGGTGTCAATGGGTGTCAATGGGTCAACAGGGAGAGTGGCAATGGGCCTCGTGATCCATGTAGGCGGTTCCTGTTTTGGCCCGCCTAGTATGCCAGTGACAAGTTATTGCTCATGAGCCACGTGCTACATAACAAAATATGTGTGCTGTATTGCTTGTATGCCAGAAACAGATCATGGCTGGTCAGCCTTGCGTGCAAGATGAGCGTTGGTAAACGCTTAAAAGCGTGTGCTGCCTCCAAGCATGTGTGGGCCGAAAAATGGAGCAACAAGAACACTCAAATTAACAGCAATCAGGAATCAAAAACAACCATAGCGGCAACAACGGCAACAACGAGAGCAAAACTAAGTCAAAATGAAATAGAGTCAGTGCTCGTGTTGCCTTCAGAGGCCTGCTGCATGTGAGTGTTCATGGACCATTTGGAAATGGGAGTGCATGGACCATTTGGAAATGTGAGTGCATGGACCATTTGGAAATGTGAGTGCATGGACCATTTGGAAATGGGAGTGCATGGACCATTTGGAAATGGGAGTGCATGGACCATTTGGAAATGGGAGTGCATGGACCATTTGGAAATGGGAGTGCATGGACCATTTGGAAATGGGAGTGTATGGACCATTTGGAAATGGGAGTGCATGAACCATTTGGAAATGGGAGTGTATGGACCATTTGGAAATGGGAGTGCATGGACCATTTGGAAATGGGAGTGCATGGACCATTTGGAAATGGGAGTGCATGGACCATTTGGAAATGGGAGTGCATGGACCATTTGGAAATGGGAGTGTATGGACCATTTGGAAATGGGAGTGCATGGACCATTTGGAAATGGGAGTGCATGGACCATTTGGAAATGGGAGTGCATGGACCATTTGGAAATGGGAGTGCATGGACCATTTGGAAATGGGAGTGCATGGACCATTTGGAAATGGGAGTGCATGGACCATTTGGAAATGGGAGTGCATGGACCATTTGGAAATGGGAGTGCATGGACCATTTGGAAATGGGAGTGTATGGACCATTTGGAAATGGGAGTGCATGAACCATTTGGAAATGGGAGTGTATGGACCATTTGGAAATGGGAGTGCATGGACCATTTGGAAATGGGAGTGCATGGACCATTTGGAAATGGGAGTGCATGGACCATTTGGAAATGGGAGTGCATGGACCATTTGGAAATGGGAGTGTATGGACCATTTGGAAATGGGAGTGCATGGACCATTTGGAAATGGGAGTGCATGGACCATTTGGAAATGGGAGTGCATGGACCATTTGGAAATGGGAGTGCATGGACCATTTGGAAATGGGAGTGCATGGACCATTTGGAAATGGGAGTGCATGGACCATTTGGAAATGGGAGTGCATGGACCATTTGGAAATGGGAGTGCATGGACCATTTGGACATGGGAGTGCATGGACCATTTGGACATGGGAGTGCATGGACCATTTGGAAATGGGAGTGCATGGACCATTTGGAAATGGGAGTGCATGGACCATTTGGAAATGGGAGTGCATGGACCATTTGGAAATGGGAGTGCATGGACCATTTGGAAATGGGACACAGGGAGCACTTGATTTTGCCTTCATGATGATTCTGTCGCTTCCAGAGACATCCTGCCTGCGAGTGTGCATGGGCCAATGATTGGGACACAGGGGACACTCCCCACCAACAAGCAGCCAGGCCTTCAAGCAGTATCACTGCATCGCGCCCTTCCTGTTTACCACACGCGTTACCTTGATATTACAGTTTGGCCAAACAGTGGCTGCCTCTGCCAACAGACCCAGGGCATACTGCTGCTGCAGGCCCACTTCCTCATCCTTGGAGACGGTGCCAGGCTCTGTTGCATTCAGGAGCAGTAGGGCCAGGCGCACCAACAGATTCACGACTTGGTCCTGCATCAAGAAGCAAGAGGGAGGGCTAAGTCCACCAAGATCAAAAAATCCAGGCTCCATTGCGTTCAGGGGTAGCAGGGCCTGGCACACCGACCAATTCACGACTTGTTCCTGCGTCCAGGGGCAAGTCCACTATAATTGGAAACCATGGAGAGTTGGTGGAAAAGGGACACAGGGAGGAGTCCAAGCCAGGCAAGGTGACCTGTACTAATGTGGGGTTCATCCAGAACCATCCCTTCAAACTGCACACCTTCCAGCGCACCCATTTGAATGCACACCAGTTTGCCCAACAATGCCCTGCTTCAGGCAACCATCATCTGCACTGTCAGAGGAACACGCTTGCTCGCGCGCGCGCGCGCACACACACACACACACACACACACACACCTGCAGGCTGATAGGCATGTGCCACGTGTCTGCTTCCTCTCCTGGAGCGGCCTGTCCTGGAGGACCACCTGGTGCTGCTGGCGTTGTGCCAGGCCCATGAGGAAGGGGTGCAGGAGCAGCCCCAGCAGCAGCAGCAGCAGCGGCGGCAGCTGCTGCACCTGCGGCAGCACCTTCTTCTGTTTTTATGGCCTTGGCAGGGCTGCCTGAGGGCGACGGGCCCTCACGTGCCCGTTTCATGCCTGTGTACAAGCAAGGGTGCGCAGATGAAGGGGTACAGAGAGTAAGGGACACTGCGTGTTGGGAGAAAAGGAGGGCAGACCCTCCTCACAAACCCGTTTCATTGTTGTGCACGAGGGTGCAGAGACTTTGGATCGTTTGGTTAGCTCATCACCGCACCCCAGAGGTTTTGGGGCAGGGTGTGCTTAGAGTGAAGGGACATCGAGGGTGAGTTTTGTTGGAGAGGCGAGCAAGCAGAGCAAACTGCAGGTAGCAGCGATTCGCAAGAGGAGCAAATTGCAGGCAAGGCTGGCCCTGTCAGCATAATCCAGGATATTGTGCTGGACGATAAGTTGCAAGGGGAAATGCCAAAGGGGGGGGGCCTGCTTGGAGGCGAGCAAGCTGAAGCTACTTCACTAAAGTCACTGCTGCCTTTGTGTGTGAATGCACATGGGAGTTAAAAAGTGCAGCTGCTGCCGCCATGTCTGCGGGTACAGAAGGGTCGTGGACCTACTGCACTGGGGTTGGGTGTATTGCATGAAAGGTGGACCAGGAGCAAAGTAAATTCCCAAAAGAACCTGCAGGACCCTGCGCCTGCTTATGCATGGAGCACGCCGCATTACATCGACTCATGTGCTCATGCGGAAATTGCTCCAGCATTACATCGGCTCCTGTGCTAATGCAGAGGTCACCCCGGCATTACATCGGCTAATGTGCATATATGCAGGTCATCCCAGCATCACATTGCTCCAGCATTACATTTATTTGTGCTTGTATGCAGGTCATCCCAGCATCACGTCGGCTCACGTGCTTCACTGCACTGCCTCCCCCAAAAACACTGTGGATGGCCCAGCGCTCTAGAAATAAATAGATGGCCAAAAACAAAATAGAGAAACGGAGGATGGTCTCAGTCCTCCAGAGAGATACACAGTGCCCAACCAATGATCTGCTCCCTCAGAGTATGTCCAGGACGCCAGTACGCTTCAGCTGGCCAGGTTTGGGCAAGGAGCTACGCTGCCTTTTCCATGTTTGTGGACGTGCAAACATGGAAAGCGGCGCTTCACTACTCCACAGGCTGCTCTTGCACAACTGTTGCGCCTTCTGCACTCTTGCACCCTGCGCCACTTACCAGGCTGCTCCTGGGGTTGCGGGGCCTCGCGCTGCTGCAGCTGCTGCTGGGTCTTCTTCTCCCACCCAATGAGGAGCATCGACAGGTCCAGGCTGAGCTTGCGGTTCTCTGTGGTGGTGCCCTGCTGCAACCCCAGCCTGGAGTGTAAGGGTGCAAGGAGGGATGTGTGTTCAAGCAGTGATTTTGAACCAGCAGTATTTGTGGAAGTTGTGAGCTTGAGGCTCTCTGTGGTGGTACCCTGCGGCAGCCCCAGCCTGGAGTGTAAGGATGCAAGGATGAGCACGAGGACATCCTGATAACCGGGCGCTGTGTAGATTGAAGAAGGGGGCAAGCGTGTTGTCCCTGTGGGGAGGCACACAAACCAGGATCCGCAAGAGCATGCGATGATTCGCCAGGATACGCCTGCATCGGACATGCACACATGAAGGAGGAGGACATACCATGTGGTGCTTAACATTCATAGAGGACGTGCACATGAGTGAGCCGATGCTGCATTTGCGAAATGGAGGATGCCCGCAGGAGGATTGCTGCTGCAATTTTGCACATGCAGTGTCTGCTGCATGTTTGCAATAGCTGTGCTGCCTACAGACAGCCAACACAGGAGCATGCACAGGGACGCATGATGAGCAACAGGACGCGTCTTTCATTCAATTAACACACAAATCCCATTTTAGCACGCAGGGCACCCGCTCATCTCCCGCAGAACATGCGCGTGCAGGAGTTCTGGTGTGGCGACAGCAGTCGTTGAGCAGTCACACTTCATTGGATGGCTTCAACCTCACCGTCAAGACCTTGTCGACCGTGCACGGCCACAGCAAAGCACCCATCCCATGCTTCCTTACCAACAACAAGCCTTTGCGGCTGGATCAGAGCATGGCTGCTGGATCAGAGCATGACTGCCTTTGCGGCTGGATCAGAGCATGGCTGCTGGATCAGAGCATGACTGCCTTTGCAGCTGGATCAGAGCATGACTGCTGGATCAGAGCATGACTGCCTTTGCGGCTGGATCAGAGCATGGCTGCTGGATCAGAGCATGACTGCCTTTGCAGCTGGATCAGAGCATGACAGCTGGATCAGAGCATGACTGCCTTTGCGGCTGGATCAGAGCATGGCTGCTGGATCAGAGCATGACTGCCTTTGCGGCTGGATCAGAGCATGGCTGCTGGATCAGAGCATGACTGCTTTTGCGGCTGGATCAGAGCATGACCACATGGGTGCAGCAGAGAGAGCACCCTCTGGCTTAGCGTCCCGCACACGGACTGTCTGTTTGCATGGCCTTTTCTGTTCTCCTCACTTTGGGCTTGAAGTCAGGGACAGGTTCAGAGGAGAAACCCACCTGCTCAAGGAGTGCACAATGCTGGGCGCAAATTTCAGCATCCCACACACGGGCAGCTTGCGTGGATGGCATTTCCTGTTTCCTTCATTCAAGCTAGGGTTCAGGAATGGGTTCAGAGAACAACCTCCCCTAATCAGGGAGTGCACAGCACTTCAGCACCCCGCACACGGACAGCCTGCTTACATGGCTTTTCCTGTTTCCTTCACTCCAGGTCAAAATCCGAAGATGGGTTGTCAAGGCAGACCTCACCTGATCAGGGAGTGCACAACACATCATTCGGACAGCCTGTCTGAATGGCTTTTCCTTCCCTTCAGGATAGAAAAAAAACATGGGTTGCCAAGGCAGACCTCACCTGATCAGGGAGTGCACAATGCTGGGTGCAAACTGTGCGCGGTGCGGGTAGAACAGGTCTGCATGACGCAGCACGACCTGCAAGTGTCACAAATGGAAGGCAATCCGGATCGCTGGTACTCAGAACTGTAATGGACTTCAGTGGCAGTTGGGATGGTGGCAGTTGCGATGGTGGGAAGCATGGCTGCTGGGGAGGGAGTTGGGATGGTGGCAGTTAAGATGGTGGGAAGCATGGCGCTGGAGAGGCGTCACGTAGAGCACAGGAGCGAGGCACCATGGATCCTGGCCTCCAGCAAGAGCGCCTACAGCGCACCCTTGCACTCAAGCCGCTGCCTGTGGCACATTCCTCTGTGATGCACTGCTTTGATTCCTCTGTGATGCATCCTGGGGTGCACTCCTCTATGATGCATTGTTGCGTGAGACGCACTCTGCGGTGCATCCCTCTGTGATGCATCCCTCTGTGATGCATCCTGGGGTGCACTCCTCTGAGATGCATTGTTGCTTGAGACGCACTCTGATGCGTTGCTGCTGTAGATGCATCCCTCTGTGATGCATCCCTCTGTGATGCGCTGCTGCTGCGGTGCATCCCTCTGTGATGCATCCCTCTGTGATGCGCTGCTGCTGCGGTGCATCCCTCTGATGCATCCCTCTGTGATGCATTGCTGCTGTAGATGCATCCCTCTGTGATGCATCCCTCTGTGATGCGCTGCTGCTGCGGTGCATCCCTCTGATGCATCCCTCTGTGATGCATCCCTCTGTGATGCATTGCTGCTGTAGATGCATCCCTCTGTGATGCGCTGCTGCTGTAGATGCATCCCTCTGTGATGCACTGTGCTTAAACTCCTGTGGTGCATTCCTGGGATGCATCCCTCTTTGATACACTCCTGCTTGAGATGCATTCCTCTGTGAGGTGACCGATGCAAAACGAGTTTGTTTGATGCACTGATGTCTAAAACAAGCAGTCACGCATCCCAACCCGGGACAACCGACACAAAGCACCTATGCAGCCCACATGCGCGCGGACAGCCGCTGCCTCCTCAGCTACTGCCAAACTCAACGTGCACACCCACAAATGAAAGCTTGCACCTCGACACACGAACCGTCTCTAAAAAGAAGCACACCTCACATGCACTCTGTATGTGAGCACTGTGTGGCCCAACAGCGCTTGAGCCCCTGATAGCACCTTCTTTGTGGTGTGCCAACAATGACGACAGCAAGAAAAAGAATGACGGAAGCACACGGACAGGAGCGCACACTTTTCCTTCACATGAGCACCATGTGTGGCCTAAGACTGACGACAGCAACATAAAGAGCACATGCACATGGGTGCCATGCAGCCCAGCAGCAAGAAACAACCAGGATCACACCACCACCACCACCACCACAACAACAACAACAACAACGACAACGTAAGCAACTAAAGCAAGGAAGCAGAAGCACCATGATATATAAGTGTGCACCTGCGCCATATGAGCGCCATGTGGCTCAGCGGCGCCAGCTCCTCCATCAGCACCTTCTTCATGGTGCGGCAACAAGGACAAAAGCAAGGATGACACAAGTACCATGACATAAGCGTGCACCTGCGCCATTTGAGCACCATGTAGCTCAGCGGCGCCAGCTCCTCCGTCAGCACCTTCTTCAAGGTGCGGCAACAAGGACAAAAGCAAGGATGACACAAGCACCAAGACGAAAGGGCGCACCTGCCACACGAGCGCCATGTGGCCCAGCGACGCCAGCTCCTCCGTCAGCACCTTCTTCATGGTGCGCACCCATGAGGGCCCTCTGGCACCTCCACCCCGCCCCTGCGGAGCTCCGTCCGCCCTTGCCTCAACTTGCATCGCCCCTGCAGTATCCCCCGCTTCGGCCTTCACTGCGCTAGGCTTCCCATCGGGCCTGCCAACGGTGCTCGTGGCGCCCTCGCCAGTGTTGTTACTGTTGTGAGGTGGCAAAGGACGCCCGCCCTCACGGGCATGCAGCACGGGCAGCACCATGTCGATGGCCTCCCGCAGCACGGGCTTCTTGGTGTCGGGCTGCATGCAGCGCAGCATGGACGCAAACACCTGCGCACCAGGAGCGTGAAAGCGCGCACACGTGTGTGTGTGTGTGTGCGCGCGCGTGCGTGTGTGTGCGCGTGTGTGTGTGTGAACTTGGATCCTCCAACATGCAAAGAGCCGGCTGGGGGGCTGGCACCACGCTGCATTTACCTTTGTTCTCTTTGTAGAAGCCATCCAAAACCGATAAACGGTGCTGCTCTTAAAAAGGGAGCCATCATGACAACCCCACCAGGCATGCCCAGAGCTGCTCTAGCCTCCGTGGGGACGATCTATGCTCCCTGGTTTACTGAAAGAGCTGCCATGATGTTGCCACTAGGCGTGCCCAACGCTGCTTCTGGCTGACAACCCACACAGCAAGAATTTATGCGGACATCAAAATCATAAGTGTGTCATTGTTCGGATACAGCAACACAGGCACCCTTCCCTCCCCTGCGAACAGGCAGAAACACACACAAACACACACAGACACACACACACACACACACGCACCCCCCCCCCCCCCCCAAAATCCCCCCACCCACCTGCATGGCCACCTCATCTGTGGTGGGGAAGCGGTGCATGTAGAAGGCTAGCAGCAGGTATGCCTGACTGGTCACTGCAGCGTTTTCGCGCTTCAACATCTGCCAGCCGTAAGCCAGGATCTGGCGGTGGCGAGAGCGGAGCAGGTCGGGGGTGTGGTTGAGGACGAGGGTGGCCAGGCGTAGGAAGTCCACAAACATGTTGTCGCTCTGTGGGAGGCAACGCGGGCATGACGCTCAAAATTTAAAGGCACATGACTTGGAGAGGTGGTTGGCGATTTGAGAGGCCAAGGAAGGAAGGAGGGAAGGAAGGAAGGAAGGGAGGGAGGAAGGAAGCCTGCCAGCATGCTGTTGCTCTACGGGAGGCAAAGTGTACGTGCGCACGCGACAGTAAGGGATTGAAAAGGGGTTGTGGGTGGTTCAGCACAGGAGATCTACACCAGCTTTAAGTCGATCTGGGGGGGAAAAGATGTATGTGACATCAAGTGGTTTGAGGAGCGCGATGTACCCTAAGGTGTGGTCTAAGATATGGCCATTCCAAGGCGCAGCAAGCTCATCAAGACTTTATTCTGTGGCACGGTGGTGCACCTATTTGCGCATTTCAACTTGCGCATTTCAACTTGCAAGTGATCAGGGTTTTGTGGATACAGGTTTGTGCACAGCACCTTGCAGCATTTGGAGCGAGTAGGGAGCAGAAGTTGGCGTGATGGTATCAAGAATGTGTCTGATGGATGGCATGGTTTGGGTTCCCCCAAACCAGCGCCAACCAAAACTATTCCATTCACACTCACCACCTTCACACCAGTTGCTGGCGCTGCATCCAGTTCCATCACCCCTGGCCCCTCCTCTTCCTTCTGAGTGCCGTCATTGCTGGTGTGCTGGGCTTCACCAGGGGTGGGCTCCGCCAGGCCCAATAGGTGCGTGGAGATGGAAGACACCATGTCGTCATCCAGCACGCTTTGCTGCTGCTTGTCCATGGAGTGGGTGACCACGGGCATAACCAGCATCTGCAGATGGGAGGCGGCCATGGAGTCAAGGTGGAGTCGGCATGACACAACTGCTGCTGCTTGTCCATGGAGTGGGTGAGCATAGGCATGACCAGAACCTAGGGAAGCTTGTTGGCCACTGAGTGGAAAGAGCAGGATTATGTCATGTGTGATGATGAATCACAAGACAAGGCGTTGATGTATGACACAAGGCGATGGTGAGTGACCAAGGCGTGGATGAGACTAAGGAGTGGATGTATGACACAAGCCGATGGTGCGTTGACACAAGGCGATGATGAGTGACCACTGCGTGGATGTGACCAAGGCATTGATGTATGAGACAAGGCGATGATGTATGACACAAGGTGGTAGTTTCTTAATACACAAAGCAATGATGGTGCAGCAGAACATACGTGGTGCCGAGGGGAACCGCACTCAAGGCTCGTGCGCCTTGGCAGTGTTGCAGCAGGTTGATGCATCAGCCACTTTTGAGCACGAAGGGGCCTGCCCCACTACACACACACACATACCTGCAGTATCTTTTCGAGGTGGTCCTGCGAATAGCTCTTCTCCCGGAACGCGCGCACAAACTGCGCCAGCAGGCTGCGCTTCTCCTCCACGCTCCATTGCTCTGGCACCACGCGCTTGCAAAAGTCCTCCAGGAAGGCAAAATTCACCACAGAGCGCAACTGCATGGGATAGAGGGGGGGGGGGGGAGGCATGGTGAAGGAACAGTTAAGCTTGTCAGGTATGACAAATGTTTACCCGAGGTATTCCAGAAAGGCGGAGTCGAGCACAGAGTGCAAATGCCAAGGAAAGGAACTGGGAATGGTTTGGTGAAGCAGCACAGAGAGCACAGAGTCCTCCAGTAGGCCAAGAAGTACGGGGGGGGGGGGGTGAAGTGGAGGAGCAACAGGATGCTTGTCATGTATATATATTGTCATATATACATATATGTATATATGTATGGTGGTGTCCTGTGGAGTGCGTTTACCAATGGTGTGAGCGGCATGGACTTAAATATGCAGCTAGAAATTAAATGCAGCTTGCACAGTGTGCTGGGAGAGATTTTACCTGTGTTTCACCACTAACAGTATCATTCTTGCTAACACGCACAAGTGTGAAGGACACCAGGTCAAAGAGGGGGGGCACAAAGGACACGTGGGGTTTAGGTTCTGCGCACCGGTGTGATGGACACTGGATCCATGAGGGGTGTTTTGTCCTGTCGTGATGCACACAATACAACTGGCATTACAATTACACATATCAGTGTGATGGACACAAGGTCAATGAGGGGTGTTGCGTCCTTCCTGTCGTGATGAAAAAATACACCCGGCATCACAATCACAAACGCCGTTGTGATGGACACTAGGTCAAAGAGGGGTGTTTTGTCCTGTCGTGATGCACACAATACACCCAGCATTACAATTCCACATACCAGTGTGATGGACACCAGGTCGAAGAGGGGTGTCACGTCCTTCCTATCGTGATGCACAAAGGACACGAGGCACTTGGCCAGGCGCTTGCTCTCGAGCATCTGCGCGCGCCCGAGCAAGCCCTCTCTGGAGACCTGCATGAGGAGAGGTGATAAACAAAAGATGTGACGGGGCTCGTCTTGCGGACAAGTCAACTGCACAGCACCCAGCAAGGGGCCTGCTGCGCTCTCGGTAACCAGCAGCTGCACGCGCCAAAGCAAGCCCTCCTTTGAGACCTGCATAAGCAAAGAGAGAGAAGGGTATGATAGGCCCCATCTGGCAGAAACCTCGTCTGGACAGCATTCATGGGACATGCTGGGCTTTCGCGTTCCAGCTGTCGCGCATGCCCGGGCAACCCTCCTTCAATACATGCACAAGGGGAGATGTGCAAACATACCGCGGGAAAGTACAGGATGGGAGGGGGACATGTACGGAGGCCTGCAAGAGGCGTTGAGAGACATGCAGCAAAATTTTGCTCTCCGATAGCTGAACGCGCCAGGGAAAGGAAAGGGCCACGCAGCTGTGCCTGGCTGCGAGGCCAGCTTTGCTGAAGCATTTGGATGAGAGCAAAAGAGCGCGTCAGGGACAGACTCCTGATGCTACCCACAAGGAGCAGCTGCAACAGAGCCCAGCAGAAACAGTGACTCGTTGCATGCAGAACAAGGAAAGAAACCTGCAAGGGTGCAACAAGCCCAGCGGAAACAGCAACTGGTTGCATGCAGACTAAGGAGGGAGACCAGAAGGGGCAGTCCACGCTTGCATTTACTCAAGCCATCAAGGCTCAGGGGCTGGGCTCTCTTCTCTGCCAGCGCTGGGCACACACCCAACAGCGTTTACGTCCTGTGTGAACATCCTGGTGTTGGAGGACACGTCCTTGTTGGTAAACAGGCTGCAGGCGACGTGTAATTGTGCAACATCCAAACAAGCAGCTTTGCAGGAGCCCACTGAAGCCTGCCACACACAATCCCACGATCCATCGAGCTCAGCCACCGTCACGTTACGGGGCCCTGGTCAAGCACGAGGAGGGCGACAGCAAGGAGGAGGTCCCTGGATCGAATCCTTGAGGCCGGAGTGGAGATAAAGATGCCCTCTATGGGTGGGAGCCATTGGGGAGGCTCTTTCCTTCATGCACGCGGCCGGACGGCAAGCGTAGGTCCGTTCTTTCCTTCTCCTACGATCCCACATGGCACACTCGCTATGCAATTCAGAGGAGCATGTGGGAGTGCTTACCCGCTCGACACGGCCCTTGCTGTTCCAGCGTGCCCGAAGGGAGGTGGCAAGCTTGCGCTGGCCTGCCATCCATGCAGGCCTCAGCTTCACCATAACCGCCAGCAGGTGGAGGGCATTAAAGGGCGCGGCCTCCTCGATCATTTGGTGCATGTGCACGGCATCTGTATCATCAGGGTCTGCATAGCAAAAGCACATTCAAGGCGCACGGGCTTGCAAAATGCCGGTTGGTGAGTGCGCATGGATGGCATTGTGTCAGCAGGGTCTGCACAGCAAATGCACAGTTGTGGCACGCAGGAATACAAAATACCAGTCGGTGAATGCGCATGGATGGCATTGTGTCAGCAGGGTCTGCACAGCAAATGCACAGTTGTGGCACGCGGGAATACAAAATACCGGTTGGTGAATGCGCATGGATGGCATTGTGTCATCGGGGTCTGCATAGCAAATGCACAGTTGTGGCACGCGGGAATACAAAATACCAGTTGGTGAATGCGCATGGATGGCATTGTGTCAGCAGGATCTGCACAGCAAATGCACAGTTGTGGCACGCAGGAATACAAAATACCGGTTGGTGAGTGCGCATGGATGGCATTCTGTCATCAGGGTCTGCATAGCAAATGCACAGTTGTGGCACGCGGGAACACAAAATACCATGTGTTGCTTGCGGAAAAAGCAAAGCACACTGAAAGCTAAGTCGCGCGCATTTCACCACCCCCCGAGTCCGGTTGCAACCCTCGGAGTATGTTGGGACTTGAAACTCGAGCTTGAACAATGCGAGCATTGCAAGCACCTCGCCATGACAATGCAATAGGTGGGCAACATCCACAATGGAAGCACCATCCACAATCACAGAGGGATCGGTGTATCTGCTGTCTCAGGAAGAGCAAAGCGCGCGTGCGTGCGTGCATGCACACACACACGCACACGCACACACGCACACACACACACACACACACACACACACACACACACACACACGGACTACGCACGCACTTGGAGCAGGCATGGGTGATTCACCCACGGCTTGGCACGCCTCCTCACAGCCAATGGTCGTCAAGGGCAAGATACGGTCCTCACTATCAAGCAGCTGCTGCAGCAACGGCAGCGCAACTGGTGTGCGGATGATGTCCAGGAGGCGGGACAGGTAGCGGTCGTTGCTGATACGGGACAGGTCCAGGAAGTAGGTGACGGCCTCAGAAGCATACCTGCATTTGGGGGGCAGGGTCCGCAAGGATGCGTGTGCATGTGTGCATGTGTGCTATGAGCACGCTTTGGGCTTCGGAGCGCGCACACCTCTCCCATAGAATAGGAGCTTTGCCTCTTTGTCTGAAAGAGCTCTTTCACACACCCTTCTCATCATGCTCAGCAAATTCAAGAAGAGGGCTTGAGCAGCCTCAGCCAGGCAACATGCATCGGGCAGTCCAGTGGACGGAATGGACGGAATCAGTGGATATTAGGCGGTCTTGCAGGCGAGAATGCGTACCCAGTAAGATGATGCATGAGTGCTGGGTAGCAGCGCATGCAGCGATGGCTTCATCATGAGGTACTGATGAGCTCCTGCACTTTTTCAAGGCACTGCTCACAAGACCCAAACCAGGCTCCTTCAGCAAATATTAACACGGCCATCTGGCAAGACCCAATCCAGGGTCCTTCAGCAGGCATGGCCATTAAATTTCAACTCAGGTCTCATTGAGTGCACAAGCGCCGGCCTTGATTATAAGATGGTGCTGACCTCAACCGCTCATGCAGCATTCTTGCACGGGCACATGCCCTCCTGAGTACGGGCCCAAGGACATTATAACGAGAGGGAAACAAGAGAATACTCAGACTCCCAGATGGGGGCCTAGCACCAGGGTGAGGCAACCATGTGCAGCACAAGCCAAGCTTCTTGGTCACCACAAGGCAAGCCACGCCACACCCATGCGCAGTCCACCCACTTGTTTAGGAAATGCGTGAGGGGCTGGCGGTAGGGTGAGGTCATCACACGCGGCGCCGGCACCATGAGCCTCAAACTGGCCAACCTCTCCTCAAGCTCGATGGTGAGGACCACCAAGCCCAGCCGGTTCTTGACCACACGCTGCATCTCCCTCTTGCCATCCATCTCCACCTCCACCTTCTCCTCGTCCTCATGCGTCTCCAGGAACACTGCCGCCTGCATGTAGGTTACGGGGAGGGTGTTGAAAAGACTGCACGTGTGTGTATACGTCCATGAACATTTTGGTGTTTGGTTGATGTCCACCTGCAGCGGCAACCAGAAGCAGCGGCACCGGGCACCTCACACCCACTCCATGCACAAGTTGGTCTGGGCCAGGCATATCTTCATCGCGCACACAAATACGCGCACGTAGGACTCCATTTTCAGCTTGACAGAATGCTGCATGTGGATGCAAGCGCGCGCACGCACACACACACACACACACACACACACACACACACACACACACACACACACACACACACACACACACACACACACACACAAACACCACCACCACCACACACACACACACCTGTCTAGGGAGCAAGTGGAACAGCTCCATGAGGTGCGCAGCCACGGCAGCCTCCTCCCCAGGTCTCCAGGCACAGTTGCCGCCCTGGCCACAAGGACCTTCGGGGCTTATCCACATACACAGGTGCTCCAACAGCCGCTTGCCCAGAGTGTTGCTGAACCACTCGCTCAGCATCTCAAGCAGCCTCGCCATGCCCTGCGCAGGCAAAGTGCGTGCGCGTGAGTGGGTGGCAGGGCGGATGGGGTAGACCATGCACCGGTGTGCATGCGCACACACATGAGAAATAAGCATCTGGCAGGAGCACGTCTTGTACGATGCAAGCAGTCATGCACGTGTGCATGTGCATGTGTGTGCGTGTGTGTGTGCGCGTAAGCACGTTTGTGCATGCGCACGCATGCACACTACCGCTCACGCTTTGAGCGCGTCACAAAATACTTGCTCAGCAACTTCACCCACATGCAGCCTGCACTGGAGATGAAAGACGCCAAACCAGGAAACAGTTGGTTGGTCAGGATTTGATGGTGTCGTGAGGGCAAGGGGAGCTTATCTCATAAATCATGTGGACTTCACCACATGGTGTGATGAGGGCAAGGGGAGCCCATTTTAAAAAAAAAAAAACATGCGATCTGTTTTAAAAGCAGTGCTCCTCTGGCGCTCCTCTGCAAAGCGCGAACTCAGGTTGTTTCGAGCACTGCGTGGTGGTATTTCTAGATGGCCTCCAGACTTCGTTGCAAAGAAGAAAATCATAGCAGCACGCGCTCTGCTGCGCCATGGAGAGCGCACTGCTGCTGCGTACTGCTGTGCAATGGAATAGACTGATGCTGCACACTGCTGTGCAATGGAACGGATTGATGGTGTGCACTGCTGTGCAATGGAATAGACTGATGCTGCACACTGTTGTGCAATGGAACGGATTGATTGTGTGCACTGCTGTGCAATGGAATGGATTGGTAGTGCGCAGTGCTTTGCAATGGTTTGGACTGATGGTGTGCAGTGCTGTGCAATGGCATGGACCCATGGTTTGCACTGCTGTGCATCGGAATGGACTGCGTGCAATAGATTGGCCTGATCGTGTGCTCTGCTTTGCAATGTTATAGGCTGCATTGCGTGTCCGCTTGCTGCCCCAAAAACCTATAGCGCCAAGACCCACCAACACCGCTGCATCACATTGAACTGTGACCTACACTGTGACTCCGCACTCCGTGCCCCTGCACCGTGACTCTGCACCCTGTGCCACTGCACTGTGACCCTGCACTCTGTGCCCCTGCGCTACGACTCTGCACTCCGTGCCAAAGCATTGCGACCTACGCTGTGACAGTGCACTGTGATCCGTCACTGCCTGCATCGAAAGAAAAGGGAGCTCCCTCTCCTTGGCTTGATCTACAACAGGTACAGCAAATAAGTTTTCCCAGCAAGTTCAGCTCTTGGTTGACGGCCAGCACCTACTCTTCGGAGCTGCCACTGTTATTTTGATTGCTGGAGTGCACAAGCCCTTCAACACAGACACATGTGTAGACACCCATAAGCTGTAGGCAACAACTGTTGACGCAAGGCTGGGATTGACTAATACTGAGCTAAAACACCATGAGTTCCACACTTTCCCTGCAAAACAATGGAAGCACGCGGCAAGCAAACACGCACGCTTGGCCAACCCTACCCCAAGACCCACCTTGGCCAAGGCAGCCGCTGCTCACGTTGAAGCAAAATCACAACACACAGCTCACATTCAAACATTCATGGCACAATGCTCAGATTGAAGCACCCACAACACAATCATCCATCCATGACACATTGAGGCATTCACAACATCACAACTTCAAAAAAAAAAAGACAACGACACAACTTCAGGGGGGACGGCGCAAAAGACGGAGCACAGCACACCTGCAAAATGGGCAGCGTGAGCTGCCAATGGCTCTTGAAGGATGTCAGCAGTGGGCGCAGCCCTGCGTGCATGCATGTACATTGTGTTAAAAAGGAGTTGGACAACCTTGACCAGCCATCTAGGACCGTGTTTTTTTGAGCAAGAGATACAACCTGCTTGGTGAAGCTGGGAAGCAACAACCCTGCTGAGATGCTCTGGGGTCCTTCGTGTTCACCATTTTCTGATGCAAATGTTTTTTCGTGTGGGTATGAGTGACTGGCGAGGCACAATACGGAATACAGCTGTGGGAAAGCGCATGTCCATCGAAAATGCAAAGATCTCCACCTGTGATTACTCAGAAGGTGTAGAGCGGCACGTTTAAAATTTTTCAATAAGTTGTGTACGTTCCATGGAAGAATGCGAAAAATAATTGCTAGGGAAACTTTAATGTTAATTGTGGGCAGGGTGTGCTGAAGGGTATGGAGACTGAGCTCAACATGCGCCTGCATTGTGACAGCCAGAAGGCAACTTGCGTGTAGTAAGCAGACTTGGTAGTATAGAAGGCAAGGCATTGCGAGGTACAAGTGCCAGAAGACGGGTGCCTGCAGGAAAGAAAAGACTAGTCTATACCAGGCATAAGGCCGCGTGCATAAGGTACATAAGGAATAAATAACAGACACCGATTGCATGAATTGGCATCCTGCCCTGGCCAAGGAAATTCTGCCTTTTTCTTCCGCTCTCCTTCTGCTAGTATGCCTCCCCTTTTCACTCCTGCCCTGGCCAAGGAAGTCAAGCCTTATTCCTTCTAAGATCCACAGTCTGCACTGCCCAGGCAACCCACCAGTATGCAGGGTATTCTTGGCCACTTTGTTATGTGCACGCAGGAGGGTGGACACGCCTGCCTTGGCTGCCATCCAGATGTCTTCGTTGCTGGCGGTAAGGTTGCTGCAAAGTGTGTGTGTGTGTGTGTGTGTGTGTGTGTGTGTGTGTGTGTGTGTGTGTGTGTGTGTGTGTAAGGAGGGGGGGGGGTGCGACATTCAGGTGTCTTCGTCGCTGGCGGTGAGGTTGCTGCAGTGAACAGGAACGAGCCAATACGATCGTGCGCGTGTGGTGTAATCTAAGCTTTAATCAGCAGTCTTTTGGGTGTTAGGGAGGACTACGGGGTTGTCAGGACTCAGCGTCTTTGCTGCTTAAGCCCACAAGCTGAAGCAGATAAACAAGGTTGTGATGAGATAATGAGGCTGGATGGGGACCTCATGATAGCATAGAAGCACGCTCTAACAGAAAGTAATAGCCAGTCCCTATAATCCACATCTCACGCAACTTAACACACACACACATCCAGCCCTGCACTGTATACATAGATGGCGCCAATTTGAGAGCACACACATTCACTTGCAGGATATGGAGCCAGCTCTCACCTTAGCGCATCCTTCACACAATAAAGTATACCTTGGGTCCTGCACAGCACAGCCTTACACACCTTATCAATTCAATGCATGCATCCCCGCATGCGCTGAGCGTGTTCAAAAAATAACATGCACCCGCGTGACGAGCACGCGCACTCACTTGAAGAACATGGTGGCCAGCTTCCCACGCAAGCCCTCTGACAGCTCGCCCTCGTGTGCGCCCCCTGCCTTCTTCTCTGGCACATTCGACACACGCGCTTGCTCCGGCCTGTTCCCACTGGGCTGGGCTTCCTCCCCTGCAGCGGCAGCACCAGCCGCAGCAGCAGCAGGAGGAGGGGCAGGAGCAGGAGCAGAAGCGGGGGCAGCTTTACTATCTGTGGCTCCAGGTGTGGCCGCTGCTGCTGGGGAGGATTGGGAAGTCGTGTTTGGTGCGGCAGCGGCAGCGGCTGGGGCAGCACCATCTGCTCCTGCTGCTGCGGGTTGAGGCTGCACTGGGGCCTTCTGTTCTCTCTCAGGAGCAGCCTGTGCGCCCTCCACCTGCAGCTCACATACAAGCGCATGCAAGGAAGCGGCCAAGTTGGATTCCACTGAAAAGATGTGATGGACATGTGAGCAGGCCTTGTGTTTTCTGTCAGGAGCAGCCTGTGCGCCCTCCACCTGCAGCTCGCATACAAGCGCATGCAAGGAAGCAGCCAAGTTGGATTCCGCTGAAAAGATGTGATGGACATGTAAGCAGGCCATGTGTTTCATGTCAGGAGCAGCCTGTGCGCCCTCCCCCTGCAGCTCGCAGACAAGCGCATGCAAGGCAGCGGCCGAGTTGCATTCCGCTGAAAAGATGTGATGGACATGTAAGCAGGCCTTGTGTTTCCTCTCAGGAGCAGCATGTGCGCCCTCCACCTGCGGCTCACACAAGTTTGGCTCATTCAACACATGTCTGCGTATTCTCCTGCATACGTACAGAAACGCCATGTGCTCATGTACGCCAGAATATGATACAGGATGTGGCCAACCCCGCAAATGTGCAAAGAAGCAGGCCACCCAATTAGGTTCCACATGACGTCATGAACGTGTGAGCATGGCGGTGCTGAATGCTGACAATGAAGAAACAGCGAACTGCGCCCTGGAGCGCGGGAAAGCACAAACAAGTGCAACCGAACCTTACAGTGCTTGCACATCTTTGCCTTGCCACCTTTCAGCGCATGCTGATCTGCTTGCTGCATTTGCACATCTGCTTGAAGCGCTTGCCCACCTCTTCCTTGCAGCCACCCAGCGTCTGCACATCTGCTTGATGTGCAGCGCATATCTTTGCATTGCGACCGCCAGTGCTTGCTCATATGCTTGATGCGCTTGCACATCCTCGCACCCACCCAGCGCTTGCACAACTGCATTGCAACCGCCAGTGCTTGCGCATATGCTTGATGCGCTTGCACATCCTCGCACCCACCCAGCGCTTGCACAACTGCATTGCAACTGCCAGTGCTTGCTCATATGCTTGATGCGCTTGCACATCCTCGCACCCACCCAGCGCTTGCACAACTGCATTGCAACCGCCAGTGCTTGCGCATATGCTTGATGCGCTTGCACATCCTCGCACCCACCCAGCGCTTGCACAACTGCATTGCAACTGCCAGTGCTTGCTCATATGCTTGATGCGCTTGCACATCCATGCACCCACCCAGCGCTTGCACAACTGCCATGCTCACCTGCATGGGCTCCGCCCCTGCTGCACCTATTTTTGCTGCCTCCTCCGCCTTTGCCTCCCCTTGTGCTCGCAAGCGCTCCCTCTCTGCAAAGACGAGCAACAAGCACACAACAGGAGCATGAAGCCTCCCCGTGGCATCCTCATTTGAGCTGCTCCTCCCCATTCTCTCCCTCTCCTCAAACCAAGCAATGCAACACAATGTTGCAACGCAATACGATGTTCATTTTGAATGATCTTTTCAAAAAAAGGCCCAGTCTGATGCCAGAGCACCAAGCAGTGCATCATAATGTTCATTTGAATGATCTTTTCCCTCATCCTGATGGTTCATGTCAACAGGAAAGGCCCAGTGTGACGTCAGAGCACATGCAGGACAACCAAATTGTCCACTGAGGAGAGCTTTGCTTTATTGTGTTATGCATTCACTCACTATTCCCACACGGCATACCTTACACAACACAACCTGTGAAAGTCACTAACCCGCGGCATGGGCCTTGTGCGCGTCCTCCACCATCTAAAAGCCTCACAGTATGCACACGCAGGCTACACCTACTGCACGTGTGACCTTCAACACGACTTGTGTGACTCACCCGTGGCATGGGCCTCGTGCGCATCCTCCATCATCACCAAGCCACACAGCATGTGCATGCAGGCCACACGCACGCACGTCAGGGACTGCGGAGTCACAGATCTGCAGAGGGTGGCCAGGGCAAGGCAGCGTGACCAGGGCAAGGCAGGGTGGCCAGCACAAGCGCACAGCATGAATCGGCTAGTTTTGTGACATCCTTTAGCTTACAAGCTCACTCCTGTTTTCAGCGTCACAGATTCATCACATCTGCCTGCAGGGTCACAGGTCTCCCACTTCTGTCTGCAGGGTCACAGATCTCTCGCTTCTGTGTGCAGGCTTGCAATCGGCAGGGCTACAGGTGTAAGGTCCTTGTCAAGGTCGAGGTGCCCCTTGCATTGGGCAGCACTGCCCTCCTTTTAAGGCTCCGCTGATCTTTATCAGATTCCCTTTGCATTGGGCAGCACCATCATCCTTTAAGGCTCCGCTGATCTTTGCCAGATGCACTTTACATTGGGCCACAGCATCTTTGTTTCACGGCTCCACTGATCTTGGAAGTGGAGTCTGCAGTAACACCGGCAGTGCCCAGCTGCTTTCACTGCAGGCCATTGCATGCTCACAACCACAGCCAGCTGTTGGCAGTGCAGCACGTTCGATGAACCACGCAGCTGACCTCCTTTGGAGCGCGCAATGCCGTGCAGAGGCACACACTTTTAAGGTGTGGCATGTTTGATCAGCCAAGGCGCAATTTCCCTTGCAGCGCGCAATGCTGTGTAGGAGCATGCACCCGCTACCTTCATGGCCGCTCTGCAGAGTGCCCTGCTGCTCCTGGGGGGCGATATACCCAGATTGCATGAGCAAAGAGCTCTGAGTTGTCAGCCATGGCCAGGAACAAGCGATCCCCAGACTACTCAAAGAGCTTTGAGTTGTCAGCCATGGCCAGGAACAAGCGATCCCCAGGTTACTCAAAGAGCTTTGAGTTGTCAGCCATGGCCAGGAACAAGCGATCCCCAGGTTACTCAAAGAGCTCTGAGTTGTCAGCCATGGCCAGGAACAAGCGATCCCCAGGTTACTCAAAGAGCTCTGAGTTGTCAGCCATGGCCAGGAACAAGCGATCCCCAGGTTACTCAAAGAGCTCTGAGTTGTCAGCCATGGCCAGGAACAAACAATTCCCAGGTTACTCAAAGAGCTCTGAGTTGCCAGCCATGGCCAGGAACAAACAATTCCCAGGTTACTCAAAGAGCTCTGAGTCGTCAGCCATGGCCAGGAACAAACAATTCCCAGGTTACTCAAAGAGCTCTGAGTTGCCAGCCATGGCCAGGAACAAGCGATCCCCAGGTTACTCAAAGAGCTCTGAGTTGTCAGCCATGGCCAGGAACAAACAATTCCCAGGTTACTCAAAAAGCTCTGAGTTGCCAGCCATGGCCAGGAACAAGCGATCCCCAGGTTACTCAAAGAGCTCTGAGTTGCCAGCCATGGCCAGGAACAAGCAATTCCCAGACTACTCAAAGAGCTTTGAGTCGTCAGCCATGGCCAGGAACAAACAATTCCCAGACTACTCAAAGAGCTCTGAGTTGTCAGCCATGGCCAGGAACAAACAATTCCCAGGTTACTCAAAGAGCTCTGAGTTGTCAGCCATGGCCAGGAACAAACAATTCCCAGGTTACTCAAAGAGCTCTGAGTTGTCAGCCATGGCCAGGAACAAACAATTCCCAGACTACTCAAAGAGCTTTGAGTCGTCAGCCATGGCCAGGAACAAACAATTCCCAGGTTACTCAAAAAGCTCTGAGTTGCCAGCCATGGCCAGGAACAAGCGATCCCCAGGTTACTCAAAGAGCTCTGAGTTGCCAGCCATGGCCAGGAACAAGCAATTCCCAGACTACTCAAAGAGCTTTGAGTCGTCAGCCATGGCCAGGAACAAACAATTCCCAGACTACTCAAAGAGCTCTGAGTTGCCAGCCATGGCCAGGAACAAGCGATCCCCAGGTTACTCAAAGAGCTCTGAGTTGTCAGCCATGGCCAGGAACAAACAATTCCCAGGTTACTCAAAAAGCTCTGAGTTGTCAGCCATGGCCAGGAACAAACAATTCCCAGGTTACTCAAAGAGCTCTGAGTTGTCAGCCATGGCCAGGAACAAACAATTCCCAGACTACTCAAAGAGCTTTGAGTCGTCAGCCATGGCCAGGAACAAACAATTCCCAGGTTACTCAAAGAGCTCTGAGTTGCCAGCCATGGCCAGGAACAAGCGATTCCCAGGTTACTCAAAGAGCTCTGAGTTGCCAGCCATGGCCAGGAACAAGCAATTCCCAGACTACTCAAAGAGCTTTGAGTCGTCAGCCATGGCCAGGAACAAACAATTCCCAGACTACTCAAAGAGCTCTGAGTTGCCAGCCATGGCCAGGAACAAGCGATCCCCAGGTTACTCAAAGAGCTCTGAGTTGTCAGCCATGGCCAGGAACAAACAATTCCCAGGTTACTCAAAAAGCTCTGAGTTGTCAGCCATGGCCAGGAACAAACAATTCCCAGGTTACTCAAAGAGCTCTGAGTTGTCAGCCATGGCCAGGAACAAACAATTCCCAGACTACTCAAAGAGCTTTGAGTCGTCAGCCATGGCCAGGAACAAACAATTCCCAGGTTACTCAAAGAGCTCTGAGTTGCCAGCCATGGCCAGGAACAAGCGATTCCCAGGTTACTCAAAGAGCTCTGAGTTGTCAGCCATGGCCAGGAACAAACAATTCCCAGGTTACTCAAAAAGCTCTGAGTTGTCAGCCATGGCCAGGAACAAACAATTCCCAGGTTACTCAAAGAGCTCTGAGTTGTCAGCCATGGCCAGGAACAAACAATTCCCAGACTACTCAAAGAGCTTTGAGTCGTCAGCCATGGCCAGGAACAAACAATTCCCAGGTTACTCAAAGAGCTCTGAGTTGCCAGCCATGGCCAGGAACAAGCGATTCCCAGGTTACTCAAAGAGCTCTGAGTTGCCAGCCATGGCCAGGAACAAGCAATTCCCAGACTACTCAAAGAGCTTTGAGTCGTCAGCCATGGCCTACAAGCGATTCCTGGGGGGGGGGGGGGGTTCATGAGGAACAACTTGTACACTTGGGGTGTACCTGTAGGCTTACAACCCAAGTGAGCTGTTGGCTTGCGGTATGCTGGATCAGCTGGAGAGCCTACACCTATTTCGTGGCACTCGTTTGACCTTCAACATATCATCATGCACTTCTCACCTTGTGGGACAACTTCGCCACAACAGCACCATCCAGCACACACACACACACACACACACACACACATACACACACACACAAACACATACACACCTCTTCGCACACTTCCGGCTTGGGGTTCTCAGCACCCTTTTCTGCTTGCCTGCTGCGAACTCCATGAACACTTCATTGAGTGTGTCTGGCTGAGTACATGCACAGCCGGGCCTGAACTCGAGGGAAATACACATCTACAGCCCACAGACTGGAAAAATGCTGAGCAGCTGCACAGCTGATCTTAGATTTGAGGAAGGTGTGAAACACACCTGCTCAGGTAGCTGGACTACTGCAACGAGCCTGAGCTCCTAGCTTACACACATGCACATGCACACACACACACACACACACACACACACACACTCACCGGCTCGGTGGCAACTGTGCCAGCAGCACAGCCTCGTCCAGTTTGGCTAGCTCAAGCGCATCGCTTACGATTGCTGACAGCTCCACACTCCAACACAGCACAGGGGGTGAGAGGCGCAGGAAGAAGGACAGCGCCTCTGCAGCGCCGATGGTGTACTCCACGTTTTTGAAGGGCAGCAGCCTGCAAGATTGAGTGGGTGGAGTTGTCTATGGGCAAAGGCAGGTGGATACGTCGGACTGCAGCAGCCTGCGAGATTGAGTGGGTGGAGTTGTCTATGGGCAAAGGCAGGTGGATACCTCGGACAGCAGCAGCCTGGTCAAAAGTGCTTGGTTGTGCGTACACAACTGTCGTCAGTGTTAAGCTAAGTACAAGAAGAAGCGAAGAAAAGCAAGGGGCGCGTCTGCATGGCCTCACACGCACATCGAAAGACATGAAAATGCAGCCTCCAAGTTTGAGGGAGGTTCCTCACCTGTGGCTCAACAAACTCGCGCCCAATCCTGTACATACCTTGCACTCCTCACTTGGTTTTTGGACAACTGGCAAGCGTCTCCCCTTACCCTCACCTGCGGCCGGTCAGCTCCTTTTGCTGTGGTTCTTTGCGTGCTCAGCTGCCGAGGCTGGCATTGAGGAGCTTATGCCGTGGGCCACCAGCTCAAGGCGCATATGTGCACCTAGCCTGTGCACGCTTCGCACTCAGCACTCCTCACCTGAAACCCCTGGGCAACAGGCAAGCACCTCCCTCACCTGCGGCTGGTCAGCTCCTTGCTGTGGTCCTTTGCGTACTCAGCCGCCAAGACTGGCACTGAGGAGTCGATGCAGTGGGCCACCAGCTCCAGGCACCCCACCGCGGACTTACGCATGCGGCTTGAGGAGGCAGGGTTGGCGATGTAGCTGAGCAGCATTGTGCCAAGATCCCACACCCAAGCTGCCCCCCTGCAAGCGCATGTGTGTGTATTTTTGCGTGCGTGCGTGCGTGCGTGCGTGTGTGTGTGTGTTTGTGTTTGTGTGTGTGTATGTGTGTGTGTAAGGGCTGGCAGCCAAGCTCCCCTACAAGTGCATGCATGTGTGTCTGCAGCCACAGGAGTCCATATTCATTAGCCAAGTCCCAGTTTGCACAGGAGTGCTGCAAGCAGCATTACAGCAAATAGCACAAGAAAAAGGATTATGCGTGCCAATATGCCGCGTGCAAAAAGGGAAGACCGCAACGTGGCCCCACTGTCACAGGTTGGAATTCAATCTGCCATTGCTATGGCAAATAATACTTGTATGCTGCAAACAGCAGGGGGTGTCTTGGAGGGAGTAGGATGCAGCGCACAGAAAAAGAAGAAGGAATAGGGAAGTAAATGCTGCAAGGAGCTTTCAGATTCCAGGAATTATCTTAAGGGTTACGGAGGACTGTGCGCCATTTATGTCCCTCTGCAAAGAGATGCCTCGTCAAGACTGCACATGCTGGTGCAAACACACAAACATACCAACACAAGCACGCACGCATGCACGCGTGAACACATACACGCACGCATGCATGCACGCACGCACCTCGTAGCGGGAGGCGCCAATGGGATTTTGGGCTCTTGGGCTGCAGCAGCTGGTGGCTTCTCAGGACCTGGCTGACCCCTCTTTGTATCTTCCTGCATGTGCAGGAGTGCACGTCCATTGATTTGTGTCTTGACATGCATGACCCTGTTTTGCGTGTTCCTGTACGCGTAGGAGTGCACGCGCTTCACTCTGTTTTCCACCTGCACTCCCCTGCTTCGTGTGTGTTCCTGTACGTGCAGGAGTGCACGTCCGTTGCTTTGTGTCTTTGCCCACATGACCCTCTTTGCATGCACTCCCCTGCTTTGTGCATGTGCCTGTATGTGCAGGAGTGCATATGTCCTCATGACCTTCTTTGCATGCACTCCCCTGCTTTGTGGGTGTTCCTGTATGTGCAGGAGTGCATAAGTCCTCATGACCCTCTTTGCATGCACTCCCCTGCTTTGTGCGTGTTCCTGTATGTGCAGGAGTGCATGTGTCCTTTTTGCATCAGCTCTGCCTAGCAACAGCGGTGCAGCCGCTGCCTTGGCAGAGCTGCCATGGTGCACTTGCCGCTCATCCTCCTCATGGCACACCAAGCGGCGGGCTGCGCGGATGATGCCTGCCTTCGCGGCATCGCATGCATTCCTTGCGGCTCATCAAGCAATGGCTGCATGGATCATGCCAGCCCTGCTTCTCCTCACCAAGCAGGCACTGTAGATAGAAGAAACAGGTTTTTGCTCAAGGTCCCACTCCCATCGCAGGGTCATGCGCATCATGCTCGTCCAAGGTGGAGCTGGTAGGCACATCCCATGGGCTACATCCAGGATGTTTCTGAATCACTCTTTTCTTGTTCAATCTCACACATCTTATCATGGGCAATGCCCTATGTGTCCTCATGCCAGTCCTACTTCTTTGAATCAACATTCCTGGACAGGCTGAGTTGAGCATCCTCACCCCACAGCAGCAACAACAGGAAGCTGCCTCTGCTGCCTCATCTAACTGCACAGGGTTTCCATAAGAACAACACAAATGCAAAGCCATGCCCCACCTAGAAATACAAATACAACCTTCGCAAACCAAGCGGCTGCATACATGAAGAAAGGTGCCCCATCTAGCCCCACCTCCATTGCTGCCGGCTCTGCCTGCTTCGCTCGCCCAGCCCCCTCCCTCTCTTCCTTGCCCGCATCAGCCTGCTGCGCATCCCCCTTCTTCCCTGCCTCCCCGCCCCCAGAAGCCTCGTTGGACGACTTCTTCTCTCCACCTTTCTCCGCATTCTGCTGCTTCTCTCCATCTGCTAAACCATCTGTCTGCTGGCCCTGTACTCCACCAGGTGCAGGCTGCTCCCCCAGCAGCGCCTTGCGCAGCAGTGTGGCCAGGCTGGTGTCCAGCTGGGCTGCCTCCGCAACACAGTGGTCTGGCAGGCCACGCACAACCCACAGTAGGGCCCGCCTGCATACGCGCAGTGTTGGTGGCAGATGGTTGAAATCACGGCTCTGGCGAACGCGTGTACTCGTTAGGCGCCCCCCCCCCACACACACACACACCCACACACCCACACACAAAACAGTGTGCATGCGCATGAAGATATGTGCACTTGTGATGAAGCACATGCCTCAAAAACAGTTAACTCTTGGCAATAGCAAACAAAAGCGTGCACACAAGACGGCACAAATAGAAGGGGTGATGCACTGCGTTGGAGAGGCTGCTCTGCAGCTGCAAAGATGGCCGCAGGAGCAATTATACAGAGCCGCCTGCAGCCCTGAGTACAGAGAAACAGATTGACAGGAAAAAGTAGTTCATGACCAATCACACACACACACAAAGCTTAGGTGATACCACTGCAGGCACGAGCGCACAGACGTACGGAGTGTGAGCCGCCCAGTGAGACAATTATGCAGGGGGCAGCTGGGCAGCGGGTATGCCATCAGCTCACACACACAACACACACGCACAAACACACACACACACACACACACACACACACACACACACACACACACACACACACACAAACGGAATGGGACAAGTATGCAGGGGGCAGTTGCGGGTGCACCATCAGCAGCACACATACACACGCACACAAAAAACGTACGTGGTGTGAGCCGCCCAGTGCGACAAGTATGCAGGGGGCAACTGCGGGTGCGCCATCAGCAGCCGTAGCGCAGCTGCGCCCGCCAACCGCGCCTGCCAGTTCTCGTTGCTGCAGCAGTGCAGCACGCGCCCCATGACGTCATCCAGCACGGGAGGCAGGCCCAGCAGGGAGGCCGGCTGCTCACGCTCAGGCTGCGTGCGTGCGTGCGTGTATTTTGTGTTTGCGTAGATGTGTGTGTGACGAATGCAAGGAGCGCAAACTCCATGACGTCATCTCGCACAACCAGCAAGTGAGCTGTGTATGAAAAGGAGGAATGAAGCATTTGTCCCAAAACATGACTCAACAAAAAATTAGCAGCAAGCTTAGGGTGGGTCCAGGCAGCGAGCAGGTGGTGGTGGCCACTGTGCTCCAGCAGCACTCAAAAAGTGTTGATACGGCAAGCGGAAGGTGGTAGTCACTGTGCTCCAGCAGCAGTCAAGAGTCAATACAGTGAGCGGATGGTGGTGGCACCTGTGCTCCAGCAGCAGTCAAGTGTCGACACGGCTTCGTGATGCGCACTTGAGTGAGCGGAGCAGCCATTGCAGCTGAGCTTGGCAATAGACGGAGCAAGCTGCAGATAGCAATGCATTTGCAGATGACAATGCGAGCGCGACCGAGCTTGGCAAGGGAAAGGAGGAGCTGCAGGTAAGCAGGCGTTGGGGAGCACTTGCAACTGGTCTCATGCGAAGCTCGTGAAAATTGGGGTGCAATCGTGGGTGGTCTCATGAGATGCTTAAAAGTGGGGTGCAAGTGTCAATGGTCTTATGAGAAGTAATAAGAGGTGTGCATTTGTGGGGGTCCTTCCAAAAAGGACCAGGCAAGAGCACCTTGTAAGAGGAGGAGGCTGGCAGGCAGTGATCACATACGTGCCAAAGCGCATTCAAGTGCGCCAGCTCTCTCCAAGCTTGCGCACAAAAAGCAAATTTGTCTGGCAATACACACCCTTCTGCGGTGGCTGCTGCCAAAACCTTTTCCTGCCAGCTGCTACACACCTGTCCGTGCCGGCTGCTTCCAGAGCCTGAGCTGCTGCTCTCGCCCACGCGCTTCGCGCCACCACCCGTGGAGTCTGGGACCTCAACACCCTCCATGGGCTGCTGCCCCTGGTACAAGCGTGTGTGTATGTGGGTGGGCATGGATACGTGTCTGTTTGGGCATGATCTGTGAGTGTCAAAGTTCGTGTCTTATGGGGATCGGAGGCCATGCATGAGTCAGGAAAGGATGAACCAAAAAAGGAAGGATGCGAGCTGAGCACGTGACCACAGCACGCTTGCGCTGACAGAGCAAGCGCACAGCAAAGAGTGGAGGACGCAAACAGTGAAAAAAACAGAACACTTGTGCGCATGATACACAAGCGGCACATGCCCGCGCACCTGCACACCACTCCCCTGCTGCTGCTGCTGCTGCTGTTGTGAGGTCTGCTCTGGTAGCAACTGCGCCCCAGAGTCGGGACGCTGGTCAGGCTGGCCCCCAGAGCCTTGCACCTGTGTGTAGGATTGACCGATTTGTACAAGTTTGCCTTGTTTTTCCCGGAGCTGTGAAACATAGGGCGCACTTACATGGACCTGGCCGACCAAACCTGTGCAAGTGACCCACTGCCTGCCTTAGGGACATCGCAGCCCACCTGTTGCATTGGCATTGCCTGTGAATACTTTGTGCATGCTGCTTGTGCAACTCTACCTCTGTTCACCCAGCTGCACAGCACAACACACCACACCAGAGGGCGAGCATTGGGAGCCAAGCTGTGACACTGCCCCTGCTGCTCCTGACCCAGAGAAGGGCCCATTGTGTCCTGAGCTCCATCACCACCAGCGGCGTCTGCTGCACCTACCTGCTGCTGCTGAGGAGCGTCAGGCTGGGCTGGGCCGAGAGCAGCTTTCAGGTGTGCGCGCGCATCATGCAGCGTCAGCACGGTGTCCAGGAACACGGACAGGCCGACCAGGGCTGCCTTGGCACGCGCCTCCACCTGCACGTGTGTGTGTATGTGTGTGTGCATGTGTGTGTGAGAGTGTGCGTGCGTGCGTGCGGGGGTGTGTTTGTGCCTGTGTGTGTATGTATGCGCATGTATGCGTGCGTGTGTTTGTGTATGTGTGTGTGCCTTCAGAAGATCCCTGAAAGAGTGACAACCATGCACATGCCCAACAGCGTCAAACAGTGCTCAAGCTCCCCCACCATTTTCTGGACGTAAGCAGGCACTCAGCCTATTTCAGGACACCACCCAGCAACACACACAAAGGGCATCAAGGGCAGGACACTGTTGTTCAGGACAGCACCCAGCAATTGTTACCAAGGGAATGCATTAGGAACACATCCAGCAGAAGCCACCTACACACTTGGCTGGTGAATGCTGCTGCGTAATACGTCACCTTGGGCTGGACCTAATCGTCAACCCAAGTAGCTCCAGCCAAAGGAGAAGGAGGATGCAGCAGCATACACCAGTTGAGAGTGAAAGGGATAATATCACCTACAGCAAAAGCCACAAAGGGCACCAGCAACATCTACAGCAAGACACACAAAGGGCATCAGTGACAACTAGCAATAGCCACAAAGGGGCATCAGCAACACCTGCGGGGCGCCCAGCCCCTCCAAGCATCTCCTGGATACCGACACACACAAGGCAGCCTCTCTGAGGACACCACCCAGCAAAAGCCACTGAAGGAATCAGGGTCACCTGGAGGCACCCAGCCCCTCCAAGCATCTCCTGGATACCGACACGCACAAGCAGAGCCTCTCTCTAGGTTAAAAGGCACCACCCAGCAAAAGCCACAAAAGGAATCAGGGTCACCTGAAGGCATCCAGCCCCTCCAAGCATCTCCTGGATACCGACACGCACAAGGCAGACTCTCTGAGGACACTAGCCAACAAGCACACACCCACCTTGTCGCTCAACACCTCCACAATAGCATCTAGGAACAGGCGGTAGTCCAGCTCCCGCAACCCCTGCACACGTGGTTGTACCAGATAAGGAGAGCTGTGGGTGAGCATAGCCAGCCTAGGGGTTGCGGCACAGCGCAGGGGCACCAGTTATGGCCGAGCACAGGATACCAAAAATCCTTGGCTGGCAAAACACGTCCTCTTTGTTTTTTTCCCTCTTTGCTTTTGATCCATGGACGCCTTGATCTGCTTGACTGGACTGCTTTGGGCATCAGGCAAAGGGAGCTGCCGGCACACGATCTGCGCCAAGCAACATAGCTAACCCATGCACACAGTAGTATGCTTGGGACACCCTGGCCAGGTTCTTCCATTCAATGAGACTCCCTGCCCATATAAGGACGCATGCGTGCTCCATTTCTGCGATGCGTCCTGCTTGTGTGCTTGAGAGATGAACCTGGCAGCTCATCTTGCTTGCAGCATGGCATCAAGAGAATTGTGTGCGTGGCATAACACAGCCCCCGCAGAAGCAACTCAATCTGAATGCTCTGCGCTTGCCGGGCCTCCAAAGCAGCCAGGCCTTGCTCGGTCTCTTGTAGGCCAGCAGCACTTCTGACTCCTAACCTGTGACATGGCTGCGTAGAAGGAGTTCTGCTGATGGCGGAACACAGCTGGCGGAGGCGGGTGGGCTCCTTGTTGCGCGCAAGAAGAATGTCAAAGTGATGGTAGATGCGCAGTTCTTACCTGTGGCATGGCTGCGTGGGAGGAGTCCTGCTGATGGCGGAACATGGCTGGCGGAGGCGGGGGGGGCTCCTTGTTGCTAGCAAAGAGCATACCAAAGTGACGGCAGATGTCGCGGCTGAAGGGGGCGGCTATGGGGGCCAGCCTCTCGTCAGAAGATGCACCTGCAGTGGGGAACAAAGAGGGACATGTTCCCTGTCAGCCGCAAACAATGGCACCAAAGAGAACAGTCTTGCACCTGCAGATGCACATGCAGTGGGGAACAAGGAAGAAAGGTTTCTCGTCAGCAGCAATGACACCAAGGAGACCAGTTTTGTGTCAGTGAATGCGCCTGCAGTGAGGGACAATGATAACAAAGCAAGGACGAGCCATGCTGCATTTGCATGCAGCTTGATGCACAAAAATGAACACAAATGATGCCGCTTGATGCACACATATGAACACAAATGATGTAGCTTGGTGCACAAATATGAGCACAAATGGTGCACATGCGTGCAGCTTGATGCGCAAGTTTGAGCACATAGGATATAGAAACCACACAGAGTGGTTTATGCCACTGGAATTGATTGACCTGCGTACTTCAGGCTACCGATGCAGGACGGCAAATGCACAACTCAGATGTTCATGGCCACCTTATAGAATCAATATGGATCCAGCTCTAAGTTGGAGCGAGCAGGATGCAGAACAGCACGAGCCTGGCTGTTAGCAGCTTGAGATATAAGTTTGAGCACAAACAATGGCGAGAACCAACGACAGTGTTTAAAGCCATGGATGCGGCTCTGGATTGGAGTTAGCCAGCCAAGTCCACAACATCCTCCCTCTGCTTCTTCCTGCGTCTGTCAACATGGTCCTTTGAGAATAGTTTTGCAAGCAAAGTCTTTGGCGTTCCAATAGCTGCATCTGATCAGTCATGAGCCATCCGTACAGCGACACTAAGGCAGTTTTTCTTAACAACAGTGACAGGTAAATAGCCAGACAGTTAGTATGATTGAGACGATCGCGTACGTGGCAAAAAGCGCAGAAAAGTACGAGCATGGCTGTGAGCAGCCAATGGGTATAAGTTTGAGCACACGTGGATGGGAGGACAAACGAGAGTGGTTAATGCCTCGGTTGCAGCTCAAAGCAGGACCGAGCGGGGTGCAAGACGGCATGAGCTACGCTGTGGGCAGCCAATAAGCATCTGATCTGGAAGTGTGGGAGCAGCCGAGGGAGGCTTGGCCCTCTGCGAGCAAGCATGCTACAAAAGGGGTATTGGTTAATGGTAGAACACTGAAAGAGCCAGCCCTCGGGAACCCCTACTGGGACGGCAAATGCTAATGGAATAGACCAGAGATGTGACCAGTGTGCTTCATGTGACATCAGGAGCGAGGGGCGGGGCACGGAAGTGAAGCTGAATGGTTAAGCTATGATTCCACAAGGACTTGCCTATGGCTGCTGCAAGTACGGTAACCAGCACGCAGAATTTATGGCAGGCAGCATATTATCACCATCATCATCATCATTGTTGTCGCTGATGAGGTGATGAGGTTGATGTGCTTGTAGTACCACATTTTGTCATCATAAAACGGAGTACTTGCCCATGACTGCTGCAAGCATGGAAGCCAGCATGTAGACCTGGCAACTAATTATCATCATCATCATCAGCAGCAGCAGCAGCATGGTTGTTGCTATTGTACCATTGAATCGTCTTCATGATGCTGAACTTGCCTATGACTGCAGCAAGCAGGGTGACCAGCACGCTGCGTTCCGCCACCAGCTGTGTCTTGGTCTTCACGCCTGGCTCCAGCTGCGTAAGCAAACAAAGGAATTAGGGCGGGTTATGACAAGCCGCTGCTCGCGGCAGCTTGCCGCATACTTCCTTTTTGTGTGCTTGAAACATTCCTGCTCATTCCAGTTTACCAAAAAGTTACACAATTGATGATGATGATGATGATGATGATGATGATGATGAAGATGATGATGATGATGCTTTCCTGAAAGTGGTGCTTGTCACTGAGCCAAGTTCCTTTCTAGCCTGGATTGTCCAAGTGTTTCAGCAGAGTGGACTTCTCTTTGAGAGCACCGAGGGCGCTGCTGGCCCAAGCGTCTATTAAAGATGATGTCATTCCTGCTTTTTTTGCTAGTTTTCTGCTGACTTTTGCTAAAACAATTAGTTTTACTTTTACCACTCCTGTGGCACCCGGGGTCACAGCCAGGCAAGCTTTGCATTTTCAAGCGTTTCATACCAGTGTTAAAAGTATGAGATTACAAGATTACAAGATTACAACTGCATGAGGTGCGAACGGTTCCAAGCGTGACATTTGCTGTGGCGTTTGTGAGGCTACTGAGGGCTTAGTATTTGAAGTGTCCGAGGAAAGTTTAAACTAGCCAGTGACAAGCTTGCCAATAATTGACTTAAAGAGCCAAGCTCGCCGCTGCTTCTAAGAATCTAAGCTTCCTTGCTTCCCTGCGCGGCTTGTAAATAGACAGACATCACCAGGCCAGTTGTGAACCAAGCATTCGTTCCTTGTTCCAAAAGACACATACAGAGATGCTCTGTGAGCCTACTGATTCCATTCAGAGGTAGTATCAAGTGAAAATAATGTTTCTAATTGAACATCTACAGAAGGTGAGACAGGTGGGGTGACCATGACCCAGAAACGTGAGTGCCCATGTGAGGAAAACTTGTGGTGGTGAGCATGCGATCATGATGTTGGATGCTGTACACGTTCAACACTCAACTTCTCTTGCTATTTGCAGGTGGTGGCAACCAACAAAGTGCCTGTGATAAATCTGCCTCCAAATAACAAGGAGGAAAAAAACAAGAAAAAGCGCAAGCTGCCCAAACATCCCACTCCGAGAAATTTGAATGGACACATGCAATACGAATCGAGTATACTTTCACGACACTACTTGTGCTGACAAACATGTGATCGGACACACAAACACACACACACAGCGACCCAAGCCCCCATTTCAAGACACACCTTGGAGGAGGAAGGTGGGCTCTGAGCAGGGAACCCCTTGCCCAGGAGCATCTCCAGCAGCACCTCCACCGTCAGCTCTGGGTTAGGGGCAGGCTTGGCAGCCTCATGGCCGTCACCACCACTACCACCGGTACCACCTGGACCGGTGGTGCCGCCTTGTTGGTCGGTTCTTAAGGCACCATCTCCCTCCTGCTTCACGCTTGTAGCAGCAGCTGCTGCTGCGGGGCCTGCCATTCCTTCGGCTCCCCCTGCTCCTCCACCTGCTGCTGCCCCATTAGGAGCACCACCCACTGAACCTCCCACTGGTACATTTGCAGCAGGCACTCCTGCTGCTGCTGCTGCTGCGTGCGCTGCAGATGCTGCTGCAGTAGGCGCCCCAGGAGGTGTGGAGAGAGTGGGGGCTGATGGCTGCGATGCAGGGCCTGGGGTGGGCGCTGCTGCAGAGGCGGCTTGCTTGTCAGCAGAGGCGGAGGGTGGGGGGGCAGCAGTGGGTGCGGGGGGCGTGTAGGGGCCATCTTCAATGCCGCGCAAGTTGAGGACGGTGGCCAGGCTGATCTGGAGGAAGCGCAGTGCTTGCTGCCGGTAGTACAGGTCATTGGTGGCTGCGATGGGTGGTGAGACAGGTGGGGTGTGGGTGAAGGGGGTTGCATGCAGAATGTGGCACGCAAAGGGCAGTGTAAGTGCAGGAGAGCGTACTTCCTTCCCTGAATCCAAATGTGAGCACGCACGAGCCTTAAAGAAGGATCCAGTCAATCAGGCGCTCAGTGGACAAAGCCATCCGACTACATTTCAAGCCTTTGGTGCAGGACAGGGCCGCCTCAGATACAAAAAGAACACACACACACACATACACACATGTACGGGCGGATGCACGTACGCACGCACGCACCATCTCCTAGGTGCGTGGTGCTGAACAGGGCAGCCTTGGCCAGCGCCATGCACGTGTCCAGGGGCGTGAGGAAAGAGTTGCCGGGCTTAAAAGTGAGGATGAGGCGCAGCCCATACTCAGGGTTGTCCTTGTATTTAAGCCTGTGCATGTGTATGTGTGTGCGCATGTGTGTTTTGATTGTGTAATGAGGAGGAAAAGGTGTAGGATTGGGACAGGACACAATGGAAATTCCAGGGATGCCCTGCAGATTCTGATCAGGGAGGCAGGCAAACATGGTGCTACAGGAGTTGTGCAAAATGGGAAGCAAGGCCTGGGGTTAGAATATGAGCTGAGAATATGGCAAAGGACAATATGTACAACAGACATCTGGAAAAACCGAGTGAGTTGCTAACATTGCCTTGTATCCTGCATATACACACACCAAACACCATAACTGTGCCTGCCAGTGCACGCACTTGAGGGGCTCCTTTAGGAAGCGGCGGTTGCGGCCCCCCAGCTTGCCTAGGATGTTCAGCGTCTTTGACGCCAGGGGGTTGCCCGGCCGCAGCAGCGCCCACAATGCACCTGTGCAAAATGAGACACACAGCCACGCTAACCTTGAGAATTTTCAGATATTATTTTCTGCTGCGCATTTGACATTAGATATGACCATAGCACACAGCCTCGTTTGCGGCCATAGAATCAAAATTGCACGCAGCATCATCTGTGGCAGCGCCATAAGGAGTGCGCTCAGCACAAGGCGAAGCAGCAGCAAGAGAAGTACATACAGCACAAAAAGCAGCCACAGCAAGAGGCGCGGTGACAGCTCAAGAATTGCATGCAGTTTGAGACGGGGGCCCACATGGCCATGTGATACGCAGCACAAGCATAAAATAAGTGTAGGCAGCATGGAGAATCTGGTGGGCTCGGCCGCATTACGGGGGGAATTCATTGTGAGGTAGACCCTGTCATACCTCTGCCCTTATTGACTCACTTATAAACTGCTAGGGGTAGCAGCAGCAGCAGCAGCAGCAGGAGCAGCAGCAACAGCAGAAAGCAAATTTAGCCTCTGCGTTTGAGAGCTTTCAAGTCCATGCCCAAAGTTACGCACCAAAAACACCAAGGACGGTTCTTCAGGACAGGGTAATGAACAGGGCAATAACAGAAGCTCAAAGTTTAAGAATGAATTTGAGGCTGGCAGAGGCCAGCCACGTGCCGATCATCCAAAGATCTAGTAAGCAGATAATCACACTCTATTGTAACCATTAAATGGACCTCTAGGACAGGGCACTATACAGGAGCTTCATAGCAATGGTTGATAGCTTTGGTTCACAGGTATCCATGACAGGGCGCTACACAGGAAATTAGCGCTTTGCTACACAGGAGATTAGTAGGAGCCACCCCCTCTGTCAATAGCTGTCTGCTCTAGTACCAGAGGCAGTTACTGATGAGCTCGTAACATTGCAATCAAACTAATCCAAACCTGTACACACCCATGCTCTACTAGCTGAGGCAGCTGTGGATGAGCTCGTAATAATGTAATCCAACTTATCCAGCCCTGCACTCACTCATGAACTCGCTCACGACGTCAGCGATGACCACCTCGATGTACTCAGGGTTAAAGTTGTCCACCCACACCTCAAGCGTTTTCAGGCCCTGGATGACAAGCTCATCTGGGCCCTGTGCAGGCGGCAGCAGCAACAGCAGCAGCAGCAGCAGTGATGAGATTGTGTCGCGCATGTGTGTGTATGTGTGACTAACGAGTGGGTGATGGCCATCTTGCAGGATTGCCAAGTTCCAGTGGTGTGTGTGTGTGTGTGCACGCGCTGTTGCATGTGCTGCAGCAAGTGTGGATGGGAAGCTCATCAGGCCCCTGAACTTGTGTGCCACCAGCAGCAGCAAGGTGGCATCAGCAGCCCAAGATTTCAAGGAAGAGCGGAGACCGAAGCATACTCATTTGAAGTCCACCCAGCAGCAGGTGACTCGAGTGTACCCAGGTCAGGCCCTGCAAGGCCCTGAAGGCACACAGGAAATGGGGAACACACACACGCACGCACGCACGCACGCAAACACACACACACACCAGACAAACACACACACACACACACACACACACCTGGGTGAGGGCGGACAGCAGCGGGCGCGCCAGGCGGGGCATGAGGGGGATGAGGGAGCTCAGCTGGGCAGGCAGCGTAAGGCACAGCTCAACCAGCAGTGGGCGCAAGGGGCCTGCAGTGTTGAAAACACAGCAGTGTGTGTGTGTGTGTGTGTGCGTGCGTGCGTGCGTGCGTGCGTGTGTGTGTGTGTGTGTGTGTGTGTGCGGGCGCAGCATCCAAAGATCGGGGCAGGCACAGAGTGCGGCACAGCTCAACTGGCAATGCATGCAGGGGGCCTACAGGGGACAAGGAAGTGTGCAGACTGGGTGGCGCACAGGGAGAGAAGGGGTCAGGGTGCAGGGTGTTGGGCAGGCAGCGTAAGGCACAGCACAGCCAGCAGCGGGCGCAAGGGGAGTACCATGTGAGAAGCACAGCACTGTGTGTGTATGTGTGTGTATGTGTGTGCGCACGCACACGCGCAGCGCATGCGCAGCGCAGCGCAGCGCAGCACCCAAAGATCAGGGCAGGCAGAGTGAGGCACGGCACAACCAGCAGCGGGCGCAGGGGGAGTACCGTGTGAGAAGCACAGCAGTTTGTGTATGGCACAGCAGTTGAGGATCACCGGTGAGGCGCAGCGTAGGGAAGCATGCAGCAAGGACAAGAGTGTCAGGGGGAAGCATGCTGTAAACAGAAACAGTGTCAGGGGAACGCATGCAGTCAGGACGACAGTGTCAGAGGAAAAATGCAATAAGAACAGTGCCTGGCGCAGGGGCACAGCTCAACCAGCAGTGTCTGGTGCAGTAAGAGCAACAGTGTCTGATGCAGCTCAACCAGCAGCAAGGGCAACAAGGCTGCTCAGGCATGATGTAAGGCAGCGCTTCCACGCCCTGCGCGACCCATTGCTATAACAAATGAAAATCCATCTTAGATTATCGAAGTGTGGGGCATCCTGGGCATGGTGATCCCCAAGAGTGTGCTGCCCTGCACAGCGCTTGCCTGCGCTGGGGCCAGCGAGCATGGCCAGGGTACACACGCTTGCTAGCATGCGCGTGCGCGCACGCACGCACACGCACACACACGCACACGCGCACACACACACACACACACACACACACACAACATACACACCATGTGGTAGCAACCGCAACCCCATTCACATGTCATCTGCAAGAGTGTCGAGGCATCGTTTGCCTGGATCAGGGCTGTTGAGCATAGCAGCCAGGAAGGGCCCCAGGCAGGGCTGCAGGAGGGGGAGCCGGTCTGCATGCTGCATACACCTGTGTCCAAAGGATGATGTACTCTGCAGTGCACTTGCACTTGCCTGCGTTGGGACCGTCGAGCATGGCCAGGAAGCGCACGAGGCAGGGCTGCAGGAAGGGCAGCAGGTCTGCGTGCAGCGTCTTCAGCTGTGCGCCCGTCTGCACAGCAACACACCAGGTGCATGTCAGCTGCTGTTTCCGAGTAACAGCTGCGTCATGAGCTGGGCTGGAACACCTCATGAGCTGTGCCATGAGCTGGGCTGGCATAACACCTCATGAGCTGTGTCATGAGCTGGGCTGGCATAACACCTCATGAGCTGTGTCATGAGCTGGGCTGGCATAACACCTCATGAGCTGTGTCATGAGCTGGGCTGGAACACTCTGCACCCAAATGCTCTTGCAGAGGGAGTGCTCTGGAGGTTCTGGTGGTGAACAACGGAGCAGAGCATGCGCCGAGCCTCCTCACTCGCAGCAACATGGAAGGTGGCCACACGAGTATGCTAGCACTTGCAACTCAAAAGTTCCCCTCTGTTATACTCCACATGGCGCCCCACCTGCATGACCTGCTTCAACCTGGAGCTCATGAGCTGCAGTTCTGCAGCCCTGTAGGAAGCTCCTCAATTACACACACGCTCCACACCTTGGTATACCAACCCCAAAGATACTTCCCACAGGTACACTACAGCACCGCACAACACCTGCATGTCCTGCTTCAACCTGGAGCACATAAGCTGCATAAAACCCGTAGGATGCTCCTCAATTACACTCCGTGATATACCGGCCCCAAAGATACTTTCCCCAAGCACACTACAGCACCGCACCCCACCTGCATGACCAGCTTGAAGATGGAGCGCATGAGCTGCAGGTACCCCGCAGGGTGCTCCTCTGTCACCACCAGGCGCAGGCAGCGCTCCAGTAAGTGCACGATCTGCGCAAAACAAAAGGCGCGGGGCGTATGCTCCAAGTCAGGAAGTGCACACATGAGAAGTGATCGATGCCGACGTAATTAAGTTGCACAGTCTGCGAAAAGTAAACACAAGAAATGCACAATGTCTGCGAGATGCATCCAATGAGCAGGCAGCCCTTGAGGCTGGGCAGGACCTGCAGGCGGTGCAGAGGGCCTTCGGGGGCAGGACCTGCAGACAGTGCAGAGAGCCTTGGGGCTGGACCTGCAGACAATGCAGAGGGCCTTGAGGCTGGACCTGCAGACAGTGCAGAGAGCCTTTGTATAACGTTCTTGACTACTGCGAGCGCTGGTGGGCACACTGCTGGCGGGGGATATCAGTGAAGGCCTTCTCAGCACTGTCAACAATGGTTGACACGTCACCTCATGAACAGTGTTGGATGTATGTATGGATCGGCCAACCTCTTACACACACACACACACACATACACACACATGCGCAGCCACGCTCAAGCTTGTCTCACAAAAGGCTTGACTAATAAGCAGAATAACGCTGCTCTGCCTGGAATGGAAGCCAATCCCAGCTCCCATGGGGTGCAGCAAGCTCAAGGTCACATTGACGTGCAGCTGAGGGCGCTCATATGTGTGCAGGGAGTACTTACACAGGCACTTACATGTGTGCAGGGAGCATAAGCTCATGTTAACACATTGCTGAGGCGCTCACAAGTGTGCAGAGAGCAGTCACATTGGCACTCACATGAGTGCAGGGAGCACTCATACGGGCAATCAAATGTGTGCAGGGAGCAAAAGCTCACATTGACAGTGCCTCGCGCGCAACAAAGGTCCCTCTTGCGTACCATGACAGCAGCAGGACAGCACATACCACACAAAAAACATTGCAGGCAAAGCATCGGGGTGCCTCTTTAGGCTCAAGCAGTGTACTACCTCCAGAAAGCAAGTTAAGCAAGTAGTACAATGACAGTCAGCACTTGGAGTACTACCACTGCCGATTCAAATACAAGTTGTGCTCCGGGTGCAGTGGGGACAATTTTGTGCAAAACAACCAAAAAAAGGACCTTTTATAGTGCCCTAATCGAACTTTGCCCCTCCAGCCACTGCTAATCCAAGCACTGTTCATGGGGTGCCACTGCAGGCTCCAGATCTAGCCTCAGCAACAGAGGGGAGGGCATGTTGACCACAAAATACGGCAGGCAATGTACCCGACATGCCACTGCAGGCTTGAGATCAGCAACGGAGGGGAAGGCAGCAAACACAAATTCTGACAAGCAACGTACCTGGGGTGCCAAAGCAGGTTCTAGACAGCAAAGGAGGGGAAGGCAAAAAACACAAATTCTGACAAGCAACGTACCTGGGGTGACACCGCAGGCTCCAGGTCAACAACGGAGGGGAAGGCAGCGAACACAAGCTTAAAGAGCTTCAGCGTCGTAGAGCCTTCCTTGGAGGTCAGGTCACTCAGCTCCCCCATCTTCTCTTTCACCAAGAAATCCAGGAGCAGCATAAAAAATGCACGCTGCGCAGATGAGGGTTTTGGAGGGGGGGGAGGGGCAAAAGAGGGAAGTAGAGTGAGTAGTGAGGGGAGGCAGCAGAGGAGTGAGAAAGACTGAGTGGGCGCATGGCTGCTGGGCCTGAGTCATGCTGCTGAGGGCTCAGGTTCACTCCACAAGGTACAGCAGGCCTAGACGCCACCAAGACAAAAGCAGCTTTGGGGGTCTGTGCAATAAAAATAGGGCCACTGCGTATCTTGAGACAGTCCAAAGCTCCTGCATGCTTGAATGAAACATTTTGCTGGATGCCGCTGCGGGCTAGCATGCAGGCACACCTGCATGTTCTCACCTGGATGCCTTGGCTGCTGGGGTGTGTCAGAAGGTGCGCCACCACATGCAGCAGATCACTGTCTTCTAACAGGGCATCAAACAAGTCGCCCAGCCGACAGGACACTACCTCCACAAAGTCACGGGGGTCCATTTGGCTGCAGGTGCCCACACATGGAAGTATGCATGTGCTGAGAGGAAGCAATGAACTCAGCACGAGACAGTAACATAGACATCAACTGGGTCTTAAGGACAGCAGGACCTTGCATCCACCTAGCGGCAGGCACCTGTGTCTGAGGCAGTGGGTAAGCACATGAAAATGACAAAGCATGGGTGCTGTAGAAATTAGGCTGGGCCCAGCTGTCCACGGAAGGTAACGTAGGGGTTGATCGGAGGCCTGATATTGCCTGACTTTTGCATGCAACCCCCACAGGTGCCCCCAACTTGCAGCTTTCATGTTCCTTTTTGCATTAGAGCTTGAAACCTAAAAAGTGTGGGGGCACATGCTTAATTTGCCGCTACATGAACCCCACCTTTGACAACTAGATCTCCTTTCCATATTACCCACCGGGTGATTTCAAGTGACTTGGAGTTCTTGTACCAACACATTTCCATTGAAAAATGGACGGACAGACCAATGGTTGACCAGATACATAGGGTTAGCCACTTCCGTATGCCAATACCGTATGCCCGTATATTTAGTGCTAAAAATTCCATACATTTGCAGTAAAATACGTTTAGGTACATATAAAAAGAGAGAATTGGCCAACCCTACAGATGCATGACCTCAGCAGACTGTCTAAAGTGAAACCACAGCACAAGGGGTGCCAAAAGGGTCGATTTCCGACATCTTCATCTGTTTCAATCATTGACAGGACTTCACCAATTATAATGGTTGGCGTGGCCGGGCTTAGAAAGAGCAACACAAGAAAGAGCGCGTCTAGCAGCTTAGGCCAGTTGACCTGCTCTGGGAATATGGACCCCAGACTGGAGGACAGACCTTATTTACATGGACTCAACTCCCATGGAAACCAGCTACTGCACGGAAGTTCTTACACACATGCCCGCGTGCAGCCTGCCCCTTGCAGCCAGCCACTGCTCAAAATTTTCCAATCAAGCATGCAGGCATGCAGCCTGCCCCCTGCAGCCTGTTACCTCAAGCCCGTCCTCAGTGCCCTTGGCCTTGTTCTTTTTTTGGTTGAATTCAATTTTGTTAAATCCGGATTGGTGCGCTCCTCAGCCATGCCCACATTCAAGGCCTCCATACTTTATCCTTGAATGGGCCCCAAGCCAGGATGTGCACTGAGCGCACCATTTGCACACTAGGATGGCGTTGCAGATCGTGGCCTAACATTTAAAACAGATGTAGGTCATGCACACTCAAGCGGCACAGGCACAGGCATTGTAGGGAGTGCCATATGCAAGCAGTACAAGCCCATGTGCAAGCAACATACGCTTCCATATGCAAGCACTGCATGCATTCATGTATGCAGACGTCACTTGCGCAGCGCCTGATGCTCAGGAACAAAGGTGCCTGCGGCTAAAGATGCTCAGAAACAAAGATGCAAGCAATGAACAAGTTGCATGCCGCCATTCGATCCAACACAACCTGCACGCGGCCCTGTGCGAGACCGCCAAAAATGGCAGACTCCAGTGCGCTTGTCCAGGCCTTTCCTTTCAATCCCCTTTCCTTGCACCGCTTCAGAATCCCTAGGAGTGTGCCTTTCCTCTCCTTTCCTTTCCTATCAGTGCTCATGTCCAGGCCTTTCACCCATCAATCGCTGTACGAGGTTCCCGCAGCAAGGCTCAAGGGACACCTACTGCATCCAAACAGGTGGAGGACTGCCAGGCTGAGAGCTGCTCACTCAACCACCCATTCCCCACCTGAACATCTCCACAAATCTCTCGCACACAACACGCGGCTCGGTGTCGTAGAGCACGAGGCGCAGCACAAACAGCGCATGCGACCACAGCCTGCATGCACGGATCACAGCAGGTTGCAGATTGCTGACCGCATCACACACAACATGCGGCTCGGTGTCGTAGAGCACGAGGCGCAGCACAAACAGCCCATGCGACCACAGCCTGCATACACAGATCACAGCAGGTTGCAGATTGCTGATCGCAGATTGCTGACCACTGAGTGTGCGGACTGCGGACTATGGGCACGGAAGGTTGAATAGGTTGCAGCAGATTGCAGCAGATCGGGGGTTGCAGATTGCAAAGCCTGCAGGCACAGGTTGAGGCCAAAAGCCAGGACTGTTGTTGTATGTCATCCTTGAGCAAGGGGCATGATCATGTTCTCAGAATCATTCCAACTTCAATGATGTCCTGAAGAAAAAAGGTTAGATTGTTCATGATCCAGGCCCTCACTAAGTACACCAACAACAAAGGCCTCATGAAGCTCATTGACAATGCAGGCCTTCCTGAACACATCAACAACCAGGGTTTCATTAAGCAAACGAATAAAAAAAAATACTTCATCTTCCAAAATTCCTTGGGCAAAAACAGGCATTAAACCACAGGAAGAATCGGTGCTTCGTGTGCCAAGGCCTTGCATGGGCAAAAACAGGCATCAAACCACATGATGATTTGCTGCTTCGTGTGCCAAGGCCTTGCATGGGCAAAAACAGGCATCAAACCACATGGTGTTTTGGTGCTTCGTGTGCCAAGGCCTTGCACGGGCACACCAATAAAAGGAGTGCATCCAATGAGCCCCAACGCTTATTTCAAAGACAAGCTTCTCAAATGGAAAGAGTGCAGGTTCAGGACCATGGCCCTCCCACCTGGACATGAGGCGGATCTCCACTTCAGTGAAGCCGATGGGCATGTTAGGAGGCAGATCCATAGCTCCAGGAGGGGGTTGACCCTGCGTATGTGCGCGCTTGCATTTGTGTGTGTGCGTGTGTGTGTTTGCACGTGCACAGCCAGGTAATGAGCAACACACCATTCCTCATGCTATGCTGAGATTCACAGCTAGGTATTAGCTGAGCTTGTTATTGCAGCAGGCCACAAGAGTAAACGATGTCCATTGATCCCAGGAACTGGTTGGCGAACGACCGCACTGTGCCTCTCAGCGAGCCCATCCTGGTACAGGCACTGCGCCCATCATGTCATGAGATTGACGTACAAGCACTTGCACAAATAATTTCTTGCCTTGCTTCAAAATGTTTGCTACACCTGTTCAGCCAATGACGAATTTACAGCAATAGCTCGACACTAGCAAGCAAACGACTCTGGGTCAATGTCCATTGAGGAGCAAGTTTGCAAGCCCAGCACCTGCTGCAAGACCAGCAGCACCTTGGACTCGACTGCAAGAAAGCAGCAAGACCAGCAAGCAGCAAGAGAGCAAGCAACACGAACAGCAAGCGCTCAGCAAATTCCTGCATGGCAACAGCATGTACAATGAGTACACTCTGAACCTGTTCCTGCTACCTGCACCATGGACTCCCATGCAAGCCAACGCTTTGGAAGTTTGCAACGGCACACAAGCGCACACGCACATCTGTGCATGCACCTGCACCTGCTGCTGCGCCTGCTGCACCCTAAATTCAGATGCCGACAGGCACGCCTTTTGAATTTGCAAGGGCACGTGTGGACTCATGAACCCCGCACCTGCTGCTGCGCCAGCTGCACCATGGACTGATGGTGGACCTTGTGGTAGTTCATGATGATGTAGATGGTGGGCTTGATGGAGGACAGGATGATGTTGATCATGGCCTTGGCATCCAGCAGCTGCGAAGCAGGGGGTGTGATGATGTGGACCAGGGGGTGAGGATACTGTTGATGCTGCAATGCAAGGCGTGTGATGCTGTTGATAAGGGTGATGAGGGGGTGGGATGACGTGGATCGGGGGGGGGGGGGGCTCTTGCTTTTGCTAAGCGAGGAGTGAAATGATGTTGATGCTGCAGGGTGAAGATTTTGATGGTGTTGGTAATGGCCTGGGCACCCGGAAGCTGCGAGGTGGGGGTGTGGTGATGTGGACCAGGGGGTGATGATGCAGTTGATGCTGCAAAGCAAGGACTGAGATGATTTTGATGCTGCAAAGTAAGGATTTTGATGGTGTTGGTCAATGCCATAGCATCCAGCAGCTGCGAAGCAGGGGGTGTGATGACGTGGATCGAGGGGGGGAAGGATGCTGTTGCTCTTGCTGAGCGAGGAGTATAATGGCGTTGATGCTGCAAAGTAAAGATCTCAATGGTGTCGGTCTTGACCTGGGCACCCGGAACCTGCGAGGTGGGGGATGTGATGATGTGAACCAGGGGATGGTGATGCAGTTGTTCCAGCAAAGCAGGGGACCTGATGATATGCTCCTGGCCTTGGCATCCAGCACCTGCAAAGCGGGGGGTGCGGTCGTGTCAGAGTGGATCAAGAGGGAATATTTATCAAAGTCACGGGAGCGGCTTTGGAGACTGGACACAAGGCATGCCTGGGAACGCCTAGGACTGAGCAGGAATGTCTAACAAAGATCCTGCCAGAGAGCAGCACAGATTCAACAGGGGCTTGATTGCAGCAGGACCGCAATGTACGTGCTGAGACCCAAATCTTTTGGTGCGGCATCTGTCTCAAAGCACTCACGTCTTTTTCTCGCTCCCCAGGCACTTGAAGCGCGGACAGGCTGTGAGGGCAGTCCTGGTTGCCCTCCGTGCTGAGGGTGCCCGTCTCTGCTGAGACCTTGGGCTGGCCCACAGCCTACGAGACAAGACGAAGATGTAGACGTAGACGTGAACGTGAACGTGCAAGTGCAAATGTGTAATGAGTCCCATGTACATGTGCAGAGCCTCTGCTGAGAACTTGGGCTGGCTCACAGCTCTGCAAGACAAGATTAGGGCGTCGGCGTGAACATAGAATTGACGTTTCCCCTCTGTGCTGAGATTGCCTGCCCCTGCTGGAGCCTTGGGTTGTGGCTTGCAGCCTCCAAGGCAAGATGGGGGTGCAAATGCGTGCACATTCCGACGTACAGGTAGCAATTTAGCTTCTGTGCATATGTGCATGTACGTTTACATGCTGCTGAGGTGCTTGCTAGGGTGGAAGCTGATGCCCTGTTGGCGGCTTCTTGGAATGTACCCTTCAGCGCCTGAGCTAAGACCTTGCCATGAGCATGAGCCAAACGCGTCAGCCAAGTGCCGGAGCCACATTTACTTCAAAAACAGTTCCCCCAGTCAAGGGTCAATAATGTAGGGGATTTGTGTGAGAGAAGCGGAGTACACACAAGCATGCACTGTTACCTCATTGGTGCATGCCTGACATACAACATCTGCGACATGCGCTGCAAAGGGAACGCAAGGTGGGCAAGGTGGCAACAGATCAGGCAAAGCAGATGCATGCCACGACAGTGAAGAGGAAGCACAATGTCATGCTGCAGCTAGGATATTTGGCCCATCCTTCTCTTCCCGTCGAGCAGGCAAGCCTGTTCAATGCACAAAACTTGTGGCTCTGTATACAACCAACAGAGGCTGCAGCCATTAAAACTCCACGTCAGGAATGTGTATGCAATTCCCAGCAGACCTCTGGTTGGGCAAGGCTGAGAATTGCAATGCTTGAGTTTGCAATGCACGATCCTACAATGCTCGACCAAGCGCACAACAACACACAGGACGCCAGACTCCACAGCAGGCCAAACTTTGAAAGGCCTAGTCAACAAAGCATGCTGCATGAAAACTGAGGAGCAGCAGTTCAGAGCGACCACACAGGGCGCACTGCACCTTCCGCACAACCGGAACACCACATGGCCATCAGGCTCCAAGCACAGTCATGCACTCACCTGGTCTTGGTTGAATCCTACAAAGCTGTAAACGCAAGAATGACTTCTGTCTGACTTCTGTCTGACTTCTGTCAGCTGTAAACGCAAGCTGTAAACGCAAAAATGGATACCTAAGAACCAGCAAGACACAGACAAAAGAAAAATGAAACATAAGAGAATTCTGGTCCGGGTTTTGGAACTCAAATAGGGCCCTTCCGGCTTTGAAAAGCAGGTCGCACGTAGATGCAACAGCCAGATAGCATTCACTGCACAACAGCCACCTGCTTAGACTCACGCATACACCTTTATCTGGGGCTCTTACAGGGTCCTCCTGGGTTTCACCTCAAACAAGAGCCCCATTGCACCTGCACAAAAGTCACAAGGCAAATCAGACTCGTGCATTCACCTGTTTCTGGCGCTCCAACAGGGCCCTCTCGGCTTTCACCTCAGACAAGAGCTTGCCCGCCTGCGCGTGCAAAAAAGAGCACACCTGATCTGAGGAGCAGGAGCACACAGTTTAGCATCCAAAACGCTAAATAAAAAGTGTAGCATCCACTGCAAAAAGTGCAGCATCCACTATAAAAAGTGCAGCATCCACTACAAAAAGTGCATCATCCACTGAACAAAGAAAATAACATGAGAAGCCAGATTTGGTAAGAAGCAGGCAGCGGCGCACCTGCATGCGGAGTCCCTTGAGCTTGGAAACAAGGCAGTCCAGCACAAGCGTGACGAGGCTGCGCGCCTTCAGCTTCTGCTCCAGGCTGGTGCCGGGGGTCTTTGCCACAGGGAACACCGACTCTGCAGGGGCAAGTGAAATATTTGAAGTGTACACATGAAGCATACAGCGCAGCAGCTGTAATAAATCTGAAATACATGATACAACAGCAGATCACCTGCAAAGATCAGCACACTCTTACACACACACGCACACATAATCACACACACATACACACACACGACCAGCAGGCCAAACAACTTGAGCATCCACATGGAATGCCAAGCATTACAAGCAAACACAAGAGCACATGACGCCTCACCTGTCAAGCCCAGCACCACACGCACACACATGATGTGCACGCTGGGGGGCAGTCCCCCGCTGGCGCTGATGGAAGCCAGTAGGTTGATGCAATGGATGAGCTGCACAGGGGTCAAGCTCTTGCGCGCAAAGTGCACCAACTCCACCAGCACCTGCACATACGCAAGTGTGTGTATATAGATGTGTATGCTGCTGCAGAAAGAGTGCATCATGTGCTTTGACGCCAACAGGGTTGATGTCCCTGTTCCTACGACAGACACAGCGGCATCAAGGCTGCATTCTCAGAAATGCATCTAGTAACCCATTCTGTGGTAGACGCAAAACACATTCATGCGTCCATTTTTTCCACCTCTGTAGCAGATACATGACATCCATGCGTCCATTTTTCCATTCCTGTGACACACACAACAAAGATTCACGCATGCACCACCTCCATTTTTGTGACAGGGCACCAAGGGCACCAAGGCTGCACTCCCGCACATGCATCCTTTTTTTCCATTCATGTGACAGACAACACACATCCACGCATCCATTTTCCTCCAATCCATGTGACAGACACAGAAGGGCACCAAGGCTGCACTCACGCATTTACCCAGCAGGCGCTTCTGGGCACGCCATTTGGGCACTGGCAGGGTGTATGAAAAGGGAATAAGCCAGACCAAAGTATTTGGCTCGAACCATTGCAGGAAACCAGCTAAGAGGGCCAGGCACCCGGCACCCGACCTGGCACTGACACTGAAAAAAAGAAAAAAAAGAGGCTATTTGGGGCCTGGCACTTGGTACCTGACCTGGCACTGGCAGTACAGTGTAGCACAGTGAAGAAGGCACAAAGGAAAAACAACCAGAGAAAAAAAAATGAAACAAAGCGTTCGGCGCACCTGGCAAGCCAGGGGCCGCAGCATATACGAGAAAAGGGAGAATTGCTATGGAAAAGGTCCACCTTTCCCTGGACACATTGAGATACCGTTGCAGCGCAGCACAGGACACTTGGCAGGCCAGGGGCCGCAGGACACACAGGGAATGGCAAAAACGCCAAGAAAAGGTCATTTTTTCTGGAACACCAGTATATAACATGGCAGCTCACCTGGCAGGCCAGGGGCCGTAGTGATTCTGATGCCAGTGGGGACGGCCCAAGCAGCAGCCCTTCGTCTAGTAACTCATCCAGCTTGTTGCGCATCATTTCTCTGCATGTGCACAAACAAAGAGACATAATCAAACAAGGCACAAGGCATGCGCTCACACACACCTCATTTGCTGCGCAGCAGTTCTCTGCATGTGCGCGCACAAAGAGACAGGCAAACATTCACAGACATCCAGCTTGTTGCGCATTATTCCTCTGTGTATGCACACACATACACACACACAGATACACACACCGGCACACACACTATAGGGCGGATCGATCAGGTGACACGTGCCCGGGGGCAGCTTTCTGAAGAGAGACTTATCCTCCTTCCCTTTTTACACACGATTGACTTAACCTACGCGTAAGGATGCATGCAAAAACCCATGAAGGGCGTGTTGAGCAGGTGGCGCATGGCGGCCAGCAGCTCTTTCTCTCTCTCTGCCCAAACCTCTTCTCCATCTCCCTTCAAACACACACACACACAGACATACACACCTGTAGGGCGTGTTGAGCAGGTGGCGCACGGCGGCCAGCAGCGCTCTCCCTGCCCAAATCTGTCCCCCATCCTTTGACACACACACACACACACCTGTAGGGCGTGTTGAGCAGGTGGCGCGTGGCGGCCAGCAGCTCCTTGCGCGAAGCCAGGCTGCCCTCGGGAATGTGGCGCAGCAGGCGCACCAGCGCCTCTGGCAGCGAGACCAGGCCCTTCTTCACTTCTGACGACACATCTTGCTTGATGGCCCGCAGCGTGTGGCCCAGGTAAGACAGCGACTTGACCTGTGGAAACAAGGGCAACATGCGCATGTGCTCAAACGTTGAACAACCTGTGAAACAGGTGGCAAGATGCGAGGCTGGTGACTGGCCCTTTTAGGCGTAGCAAAGGTTGTAAAAGGTTGCAGAGCTTTGCAAAGGCAGCAGCCGTGGACACCACACGCCCATACTCTTTGCCTGACCGGTGCGCGGACACCACACACTCATACTCTTTGCCTGACCGGTGCGCAGTAGCAGCAGCAGTAAGGTGCAGCAGCTGTGATACCGCAGCTCATACGCCTTGCCTGGTCGCCTCCTGCCAACCCTGCCCCTCCTGCCTCCCTCTTCCCCCCACCACCTAGCCATTAGGCCATCAGCCATTGAGGCCGTCAGCAAGTTACGCTGTCAATCCAAGCAGCTCTTGAGCGTTGGGTATGCAGATACAAGGCAAGGTGACAGCACAGTTTTGAAGCGCAGGTTTCACAACAGCAGCATTTTGTTCCTCTGAGCCATGTTATCTTTAAGCCCCTTTTGCAACTGCACACATTTGACTTGTGCACGGGTCCGTGCACACAGGCAAATCCAAGCGAGGCATGCTTGCTTATACCTGCAGCACCTTCATTTGAAATCCTCTGCCTGCGTATGGTGGCACTCTACGCACACGCATTGCACGCACCTGAGCCGTGCGCAGGTCTGTGTACACAGGCATCAGGGAGGGGTGGATGGTTTGTGCCGTAGGCCCTGGAATCTTGCAAGCCTCCAGCATGAGCAGAGTGACTCTCTCCTGGTACAGAGCGCCCAGCCTGGGGTACATCTGTGCCAGGAACATGACTGCAAGCAAAAGGGGAGGCGGGAGAGCATGCAGGACTGTCAGCGCCCATGTGAAGCACAGACTGCCATGCATAAGTGGCGTGCACATATTCAATGACGTGATGCACATGAAATCATAGGAAATCATGCTGCAAGGTCCATGAGGCATGCACACACGCACGCACAAGTGCACAGACACACGCACGCACACACGCACGCACACACACACACACACACACACACACACACACACACACACACACAGGCACACACACGCATACACACACACATACACACACACGCACGCACGCACACACATATACACACACACATCCAAGAGTACAGCTGGCGAGGCCAGCCCTGAGATGAGCCTGAAGGAGCGGCAGCCCTGCCACAGAGCCATGTGTGGCACAGGTCGGATGCACAAAAACATGCACAAAAACATGCACACTACCCATAAACAAATACACACCTGGCAAGGGCAGCTCTTGGATGAGCCTGAAGGAGCGGCAGCCCAGCAGCGCCACAGAGCCATGCGTAGCATAGGGCGGGGGTGGGCCCGTGGCAGAGTGCACCTCCAGCTCTGTGCGCACCACCTCTGGGAGCTCCTTGTACAGCTGCAACACAGCAACAGAGGAGTGCGTGCACATGAGAACAAAGGGACAGTGTGAACCTCCGGCTTAGTGTGCAACACCTCCAGGAGCTCCTTGTACAGCTGCAACACAGCAACAGAGGAGTGCGTGCACATGAGAACAAAGTGACAGTGTGCGCCTCCAGCTCCATGCGCAACTCCTCCGGGAGCTCCTTGTACAGCTGCAACACAGCAACAGAGGAGTGCGTGCACATGAGAACAAAGGGACAATGTGCGCCTCCAGCTCTGTGTGCACGACCTCCAGGAGCTCCTTGTACAGCTCCAACCCATTGCAGCATTAGAGGCACACGTGTTCTTGAGATTACATGCATGCACGCGCGCAGATGAGATCACATTCATGCACATGCGCATTGCCTTGGGGATTTCCCACATAGCAGCAGTACACGCAGACAAACAAAACTCAATGCACAGCTCCATGCGCGCGCGTGTGCACACACAAAAACTGCTTTTGTGTTTGCGCATGAGCAGAGGAGCACTGCATGCTCATGACATGTGCAGTCAAAGCCCTGATGATGCGAAGCTGCGACGAGTGCATGCAACTACGCGCACACGCTTACACACACACACACACTCACACACACACACACACACACACACACACACACACACACACACACACACACACACACACACACACACACACACACACACACACACACACACACACGCGCGCGCGTGCGCGCGCACATGTGGTCAGAAACAGGTCAGATCTGCAGCAGCAACTCTTTCCGGTGATGCTATTGCTGCAGGCAACAAGCAGCATTCTAAAACAGCGCAGCAAGGCAAGCTACACCACTGCAATCTTGGGCTCCCAAGAGCAGCACATGATGTGGAAATGGTTCCCTCAGCTGCCCACTGTGTCTAGGCATCAGATCTGTGAGGCTGGCCCTTCACAACCTCTCTCAGAGACGATCCTGCCCACCATGCTTGCGACACTGCTGTACTACCGCAAACACTCCCTCTCTCTCACCTGGGTCACCAGCTCCAGGAACTGCTCAGCCTGCGCCTCCATCTGGGCCTTGTAGGCCTTGAGCATGTCAAACATGATCTTGATTGCGAGCAAGCTGTTGTTGTGGTTGTCCACTCGCACCACGCCTAGGCACAGCTCAAACAGCTCTGGGGCCCTGAGCTTGAAGACATCATTCTGAGGCAGGCGGTTCAGGAACTCCAGCATGGCGTTGCGCAGCTGGTGTGGCACTGAGGGCTGGAGCTGCGGCTCCACCTTGCGCAGCACCTCACAGCAAGGTTTGAAGAAGCTTTCCAGCCATGCGGAATACTCCTGAGGTTCCTTGCCAAACATGGAGTCCAGGCTGGCATCCTTGAGCTCTGAGGCGGCCCGAAGCCTCTCCTCCAGGGCTGCACAGGACGCACACGCACATGCACACATGGGCAGGGCGCGCAAGAGTTTAAATCTGCCGCTGTCCCCAGAAATTGAGATTTTGGCGTTAATGATGAGGTGAGCACATGCCAATATGGGATGGGATGAAAATTTGCTGGGAAAAGGGGAATGATGGGCGCAGGGCAAGATGGCATGGCACACACACATTCAGAAGGACAGCTGCAACAACACTCACGGAGGCCCTCATTGATGACTTTGCTCAGCATTGTCTTGACTTCTGGAGAGCCAGGTCCAGGAGGGGGTGCCTGCATTTGAGCTGCAGGAATTTTGATTTCTGCATCAGCTGGGCAAGCACCCCAGTGTCATAGGGTGCAGCGGCAAAAGGTAATAAATTGAATTTTATTTCTTTTTAGCTTTTGCACGGGTGGTGTGGTGAACAGGTACAATTGGGCACAAGTTCCAAAACTAAAACAAATTTTAAAAAATATATTTCATATTGTTGGATACAATGGAAGACGCTTTCGCCAGGTTCCAGGCTGATTTAGCTGGTGTGGGGCAGGCCAGGCCTCCTGCAATGATGATGTCTGGCCAAACACAGCCCCCAGTAAGTACCATGCTTCTTGGACACTGCCTCAGGAAATTCTTCATGTGTCAGCAATTTGCTTTTGAATTTGGGCCCACATTTGTGCATGAACACATGAGCTTGAAAAGTGATGCATCTTTCATCTTCCATTTCTTGCCACAATCACAAAGGAAGCTTCACCCCGTAATTGGTGTTTGCACCACTCGCGTACTCGCAGTACATGCCTGTCCCAGCCATGCCTACCCCCGCAATGTACCCAACCCCCACGATGCCCTACTCAGCAGACTACAGTCAGGCAGACTACAGCCAGGCAGACTATGGCCAGGGCTACACCGCAGCAGACTATGCAGCAGCTGGCTATGGGGACTACTATGACTACTCAGGGGCACAAGCTAGCATGCAACAGCCCGTCATGCCAGGTGCGCGTGTTTGCTGAGTGGCACGCATGAGGGCATTGTACATGCGTGCGTACGCACACATGCACGCGCGCACGCACACACACATGCAGAAATACACACACATACACACACATGCGTACACACACGCACATTACACACACACACACACACACACACACACACACACACACGCACGCACGCGTGCGCGTTTGCTGCATGCAGGCTCTGCAGGCCAGACAGGGGGTATGGGCGTATTAGCATCCATGCGGAATGCGCAGGGGGGGGCTGGGCCCTCAGGCATGGCTCTAGGCCACAAACCAAATGGCAAGGAAAAGAACAAGCCCCCTAAAAAGGGCATAGTGCGTGAGGCTGCTGGCAAAAGGTGACTGAGAATTCCTGGTACCAAGGTTGCAAGGAGTCGAGCTATCACAGTGTGTCCAACTTTGTGTCTGAGAGGGCTTTTTTGGCCAGCAATGCTCTCCTTTCGAGCCTGGCATACTCTTGGGTGTCTATATTGTTTCAAAACTGTTTCTGCTCTGAGTTGACGAGTTGTATTCCTTGCCAGGAAGCAAGCTTGTAGGACGATGGGTGTCCTTGCTTCAGGGCCCTGCGTGGTTGGCTTGCCAAGGCAGGATGGTGCACAAGGACAGCAAAACAAGGCCTGTCATTGCAACTCCTTTTGCGCTGTGAAGCTTGCGTTTTTCCAGCGTGTCTTGATCATTCACGTGGCTCCCAGGCTGGGAGTCAACTCCTGTGGGCATAAAATGAGTGAAAGCTGACTGAACAGGCACTGACACTGTCCTTTACTACGCTCTGATACTGTCCTACACGCACTGACACTGTCGTCCTGCTGCCTGTCAGGTGGAGAGACCCCACCCTGGATGAGTGGCCTGAGAACGACTTCCGCATCTTTGTTGGGGACTTGGGCAACGAGTGCAATGATGACGTCCTAGGGAAGGCCTTCCAGAAGTACCCGTCCTTTGTCAAAGCCAGGGTGCGCACACATTGCAGCTGCTCTGTACCCGTCCTTCATAATGTGCTCTTGTTTCATTCTGCAGCTCAATACCCATCCTTCGTGGATGCCAGGGTGCGTGCACATTGCAGCTGCTCTGTACCCGTCCTTCATAATGTGCTCTTGTTTCATTCTGCAGCTCAATACCCATCCTTCGTGGATGCCAGGGTGCGTGCACATTGCAGCTGCTCTGTACCCGTCCTTCATAATGTGCTCTTGTTTCATTCTGCAGCTCAATACCCATCCTTTGTGGATGCCAGGGTGCGCACAAATGACGATTGCTGCGGCCCCGCTGCAACTGTTAGGTGTCAGGTGTTGCAATGAAGGTGCACCAGGACTTCTGTCAGTGCGCACATCGCACCTGAGACTGTCAAATGCTGCAGCTGAGGGGCCCCAGAGGTACCCCAATCCATGAACTTTACTTAGGCGCCCCAGGCACCTCCCTACCTTAACCTCGCCTGTTACCCCCAGACAAACCAATCCAGTCGCCTCACTGTACAGCGCTTCAGGCACCCCATCCCTTTCACCAGCTGAGGCACTGCAGGCACCCCCTACCTCAACCTCACCTGCTGAGACTCTTAGAGTTGCCAACTGAGGCGCTCCAGGCAACCCTGCCTTACTCTCTCCTGCTGTGACTATTGGAATTTGCAGCTGAGGTGCTCCAGGCACACCTATCCATGTACCTCATGCCACTGCAACAGCAAACATGTTATGTGTGTGATTCCATGTGCTCAATGTTCAATCCATCCGCATCAGACTGCATCACATAATGCGCACAAGTGCATGTGCATATGCGTGTTAACGCCATGTGGGACACATTGTCCTCCTGTGAGAAACTAGGGACCCCTAGAGACCTATGCTCAGCCAGCAGATGGAGCTTTCCTCCTCCTTGTGCGCGCTGCCTCGGTATTTGGTTCCATGATTATTCCATTGCAATGTTTCTCTTTGCTCACATCTGACAGACGTAGCGGTTTAAAATATAGACCTTCAATAAAAAAAAAGGGGGGAAATGTGTTGCTAACCATGTGCAGGTTGACTCTGTCATCTAAATGTGCTTCACACCTGCGCGGCGCACACGCACACATACACACAACGTACACACACACACACACACACACACACACACACACACACACGCACGCACGCACGCACGCACGCGTTTGCTTGATGACGTCCAACTTAATGCTCTAAGCTTCATGGACAGACAAAAAGAATATCAAAAAGAATATGTGTCCTATGCCAATATTACCAGGTGTTGTGTCTGGAATTCCCTTCTTCTTGTTGGGCTGTGGCCAGCACAGCCATCAGGTTATAATTGCCAAATTTGCACTTGCTAATTCCCTTCCACGCAGATCGTCAAAGACAAGCGCACTAAGAAGACAAAGGGCTTTGGATTTGTGAGCTTCATGGACAGCCTTGACTTTGCCAAGGCACTGAAGGAGATGAACGGCAAGTACATCGGCAACCGCCCCTGCAAGCTTAGAAAGTCAACATGGGATGAGCGCAATGCACACCTGAAGAAGCCGCAGCAGCAGCAGCAGCAGCAGAAAAAGTAAATTGAAAGCAGAAGATTGAGCATCCTGAGCTCAAGTGGAAAAGAATTAGAATATTGTGGATGGTTTGCCTTATGTCTGCAATTGCTGCTTTGCAAGGTTGCAAGGCCTGTACCCCATACCTAGTCACCTGTTGGATGGTTCCTGGAAAGAATGGTTGTGTTTGTGCGTGTCTGCATGTGTGTGTGTTTGTGTGTGCGCATGCATGCTCATGTGTATGTGTTTGTGAGCATGCATGCGCGCGCATATGTGTTTGTGGTGTGTGTCAGCAATATCAACGATTTCTGATGACATATGCCAATGTGTTGAGCTGGATAGTGCTTCGGTGGGCACCCAGCTATCTAGTTAGTTAGAGAAACTCATGCACGCAGTTGGAACTGGCGTGCGTGGCCTTCCCTTTTTTTCGTGTGCATGAAGGTTGTATGGATTTTGACGTGTGAAGCCAGTTACTTTGTGTTTTACCCCGTGCTCCCTCTGCTATCACACAATGATTCTATAGCAACTCGTGTATTACTGTACAAGTTATTGCGGTTGGACAGTGTTTTCAAGGGAGTAGCCACTTATGGCATAAGTCCACATGTTGGGCTGCAAAACTGGGTAAGACAGAAAAAGTCTTAGTTGAAAGTAGCCAGTGTCATTCCAGTTGATGCAAGAAAAATTTAATAGTTGTGAGATTACATCGCCTGGGTGTTGGTGGGACCTGTTATACTGAGCGTACCTCTAACCAGTTTAAACAACTGGGACTTGACCACAGGTTACAGGTTACAGGGAAAGGAAGGCCTCCAGTCAAAACGGTTGACTGCTAGCCTGCTCATAAAAAGCAATAATTCATGTAGAAAAGGAAAAAGCTTATTATTTTTTTGATTTAAGAAAGAAGAGATATGATAAGACTGTACATGGTGAATGCCAGGCACGTAGGGAGCCACGCTATTGGAAGAGTGAGATAAAGAGCCTGAGAGGAGAGGACCAGAAAATAAGGGAGCATATTTTAGCCGAAGAGAACAAACATGGGGATGAGTGCATTTGAAAAGAACGTGTTGCTCATCCTGCACATCATCTTGGGCATCACATAGATCACAGGCAGGGGAAATAGCATCATCCCATGTGGCCTGCTCGACTTTCAAGGTATGGACACGAAGGCGAAATCGAGCCACACTGCGGACGATATGTTTAGGTAAATCCAAGTAGAATTATTTGGGCAGAATATAAGGAGAATATGTAATGTGTGCAGGCTTGGTTGGGAGAGCACACCAGTGATGGTAAGTAGATTTTTTTGCTGTTTGTGTCTCGTGGGTCTGGGACTTGACTACCAACGTGCCATTACATTTGCTCAGATGACGCTTGCGCTCGCACTGCAGCCCTCTCTGACACAGTAGACATTACACTTCCGGATGCCAGGGACCCTTTCCACAACTTTTGTTGGCTTTCATTAGAGACTTCCACACAAAATGATGGCAGGCACCGTTCCCACACTTTCCCTATACACTATCTTACAAGGTTTACAAGATTTACAAGGATAAGGCCTTCAGTCAAGAAGTGCGACTGCTAGCCTGCTCATAAAAGGCAATCAATTCATGAAGGAAATAAGGAAGTTTGTTGTTGTTCTGGTTCAAAAAAGCAGACACATCATGAGATTCTGCCTGTGAGAACAAGGGAGCATAATTCCTGCGGAGAGAGACCACCTGGAGATATGTGCAATGGAAGAGGACATGTTGTTCATCCTGGACATCATCATCAGCCTCACAAAGGTCACAGTTTGGGGAAGAGCTGTAATTCCAAGTTGCTGTCTCATAGTGAAGGGTGTGAATGCGGAGTCTAAACCGAGCCACGCTGCGAATGACATCGTGGGGGAGGTCAAGGAACATGTATTTGGGGAAACTTTAAGGAGAATGCATAACCAAGGCTCTTTTAGTAGGAGGAGCGCACCACTGGTGATAGGTCAAGTGTTTACTGTTGCGCTCTCTAGGGTGTGTGTTGGAAAAAGGCTCCCAATATTGTAGATGCCTGGTCCTGAGATCTACAACAAAACGACTAAGATCAATGGGCTCACAATTCAGCAGCTTCTGTTTGAAAATATGGGAGTGTGCCAAGCCATCCATGGCTGATAGAATATGGGAAGACCAACAATCATCAGATCTCGAGCTCAGCCGCATGTCAGCCTGCAAAATCTGTTTCATTGTGGAGCTGTTGCATCGTGTCAAGGAGTTGTAAAGACGCATTGCTGCCCGGAACCAATTGAATTGTAAGGGCTCCAGACCACATTCCCGCATGATGCACCAAGAGGGAGTAGTGTCCCTGACCCCCACTATCTTACCAATCTGAGCGACAAACTTAAAACACACATGCACAAAAAACACAAACTAGGCTGTGCTGACACCTCTGGCTATCACTACCAGAGATGGCAGAAACTTGACGATGCCACACCATCCACCAACAACACAAACAATGAAGCTCACAACCCAATCTCTCAGCTTGCAAACAAGGAAATCAGCAACTCCTTATGGAAAAATCCAAAGATTACCCTTAAACAACAAATAAATCTCATATTATATCGAATGGATACACTATACACACAGAGACATGCCTCCCACTTTAACTTTTCCTGTTCTGATAAGTGCCCACTCTGTGCAAATACAGATAACATTAATCATGTTCTGCTTAGGTGTACCAACCCAACAATGAGTGGGATGCACACCAACAGACATCACGCGGCCCTTACTCTCTGTATAGAAGCCTTCAGCAAAGGCCGTTTTGGCTCATCCCTCATTAGCATGGATGGCTGCAATCATGACAGACTTCTGGATCAAGGCATACAAGTCCCTGAAAACACCTCTCGCGCTATTCCAGACTGGGTTTTCCCAAATGGCGCTGCCTCACCTGCACGGCATACAAGCCGCCCTGATGCTCTATTTGTGAGACACATTCCAGGCAGACAAGCCCACCTTGATCCTGCCAAGATCCTACCACAAGATAGAGACATTCACCTTGTTAAACTTAAATTCTGCTCTGACACTAATCCTGTCAGCACCTTGGAGCGTGCACAAACTCAACATCCCCACACCATTAATAGGCTTAGAACACACAGCTTAAGAAACCCAAACAGGAATAATAAAGTGACTTTGCACATCATCTTAATTGGTGTTGGTGGCACGATTTATAACGAATATACAATTACACCTCTCATAAATCTGGGCCTGACCAAACAAAAAGCTGTATCATTAGCTTCCCAACTCAGGGACCATGCCATCCAAAGATTATCCACCATCATTAACACTAGACATGCACTTTGTTTTCAGGGAGCATCTGGGAGGGAAGGGTTCGCTGAGCGCGCGGCGGCTGCTGAGGATGGAAGAAGGAGAGTCGGAGCGCTCAGGGTCATGGCGGCCAATCCCCCGGATCCCCATTAGTTCTGTTTCTTGCTTCTCCTAGGGTAGTTTTGTCTAGTTTAGGTGGAGGGCCTCTTGGTGAGGCCTCTAACTTTTGTTAGGGGTTCTTCCCTTGATGCACGCGGCCTCGGAGCTGCGTAGATTTTTCTTTTTCTTTTTCTTTTTGCTCAGACACTTCATGCCCATGCTGTTGAGCATGCTAACAAGCTTGTGACCAGTAGGCGTTTTATTGAGAACAATAATACTAATCACAGCCCGGTGCTTCCAGCAAACCCTCCAGATCGCCATTAGCATTTTCAGTTTTTTAGCTTTGTGGTGAAGGAGGCTCATGGCTCTTCTGAGGCAATGTGTCTGTTTTTTCTAAACTGATGTAGTAAAGTAAAGGGGCACATAGCTGTACCTGCCTACGTGGGCAAAACAAAACAAAAACCACGCAGGCTGTGAAAACTCTCCACGTCAATTAAGGAAAGGGGGCCATATTGGTGCAAAGACAGTATGACCACCCCACCACGAAGTTCAGACTGAGAGAAGTACGGCAGGCAGAGGGGAAAGAAGACAGTGGGCAGCTTAGCTGAAGCGGAAAAGGTGCCTACAATCCAGCCAGTCCAATCTGGAGAACAAACACATAAATTTCAGTCACAGCATTTCAAGCATGCAAAGACGGACTTAGCTGATCCTCACTGGCAGACATCAGCCTGGAAAGAAAGAAAAGAACAGAAAAGAAAAACTACGTAGGCAGTGAAACACTCCCTACATCAATTAAGGAAAGGGGGCCACATTGGTGTACAGACCGTATGACCCACCCACCACAAAGTTCAGACTGAGAGAAGCACGGCAGGCAGAGAAAGAAGACAGGTCCGGCAACGAGAAAAGAAAGCAGGATGATAGCTGAAAGACTGGAGTTCCAGACCTTCAACAGCAAGCAGAGCCTGGTTATGAAATCTCCAGGACGTGATGCACCGAAAAGAAAAGAAAAACTACGTAGGCAGAGGAAACTCTCCCTACATCAATTAAGGAAAAGGAGACACATTGGCTCAAAAGAGCCGTGAGTCCCTCCACCACGAAGACTACAAAAAGAATACCTTAATGGGGATCTGGAGGGTTATTGGAAGCACCCGGCTCCATAACCTGGCTGCAAGAAGTGTTCTTGTTTTCAATAGCACGCCTAGTGGTAACAAGCCTGTTAGCATACATGACAGAATGGGCATGAAGTTTGCAAGCGAGTTTATTGGCGCGTTGGTGGTCAAGTCCCAGTTGTTTATACTGGTTAAGGGTGTGCTCAGTGTAGCAGGTCCCACCAACACCCAAAAGGATGGTGTGGAGAGTCACAACTTTTGCATTAATGAGTTTGCAGAGGTCTGCATGCTGCCGCTGTGCCGCCTCCAACTGCTGTTCAGGCCTCGTGTCTTCACAGTTCTTGATTTCGATCAAGTGCACATGCCGCTGGTTTACATTCAGTTGGTGGGGTTGCCTCACGCGGTTGGCTGTAATGGCCCTCAGTGTGGGGTTGTGCCTGCTGCGTAACGCATGATGGTGTGAGCAGGAGGTAGAAGGAGAAGAAGTGGATTTGGCTTTATAGGGAGTAATCAGTAAAGCATCAGACGGCTGGAGGTGAGTCTAGATCTCTTAAAACATTTTCTTGGGAAGAGGTAAGGGGGTATAATTATGTTTGATACATGTTCAGGGATTTGAAGGTTGTGCTGCGCCAACCTATCACCACTCCCTAAGTCCATGTTAACCAAACCTGGTCCCCAAGGGCTTTTGCTAAGAGCTTTGATGATCATTCTTCCAGCAACATTGTGGCGTTTGGTTTTCATGCTGGAGATGATATGATTTTGGCAGCCTGAAAGCATGTGGAGTGCGCTGCCTAATTGATGACAGCCTGGGAGAGGGCATAGTGGGTCAGTAGATCTTTTGAAGCGAACCGCATGTTTTTGGTTATAGAGGGTGCCAGTGCGATATTGTAAGATGGTGCGCTTCATGGTTGAGGATATACAGGACATGTTCCTAAAGGCATTGCTAATTTTCTTATTTACATGTGGTAACAAACTCTGATGATATGAGTAGTAGCCTGTTTTGGAGTTGGCATATCCAAGTCTGTGTTTTGTATGCATATGAGACTTGAGAGCATTTTGAAGATTGGGGAGGTAGGTGATTTTAGGATTTGGTGTAGGAGCTGTGGATGTGCCAGCATTGTGTTCTTTTTTTCCCTCCTTGGCTAACCAAATATATATGAGAAAAAGGATTTCCGCCGGGGCCTGCACTAGGGGATTGCCCCAAAATGATTTCCGTAAAAAGGATTGCTGGCAGTTGAAACCAAGTGAATTAAAACGTTACAACCTTTCCCAGATCATAACTACCAACTACCACCAGAACTAAATCCGGACTCCGGGCAAGACCAAGTATTATGTTGGCCTTGGGGACCACGGACCTCACTTGCCCATCGTGCATGCTGTAATGATTGTAAAGTCAATGCTGGACACTTAGCGTGCGTTAAGGCAAGACCCCGGGCCTAGGGCCTATAGCGTGCAAGGTCTAGTGACTATCTAGGGGCAACCAAAATGTGACAAAAATTTCAACCGCTCTTCAGCCGCATTTGGATAATTTGCGTTGAGGTTTGATTCATTTGTGTAGGGGTGATGCTCAATCTACAGTTGGAGCGAGTTCTTTTATTGGGTGGCTCCTCTGCGGGTTGTGTTTCTTTCATCGTGTTTATGTTACATAATTTATGTACACCCCCATGCATTCATCATGTTTATGTACAACCCCATGCTCATTAGCATTATAGACGCCCACATCACAAGCTGCAACCATACCAGAGAGCCCCTTGCTTTGAGGCAAGCTGATGTGTTACAAGGCGAATAGAAGGTGTTGCTCGGACCTTGAGCTGACTATCGCGCGCATATGTGTAGAGTGGGTGTCGTCAAGGCTGTTCCTTGGTCTTAGCTTCTGATGGTGGTGAGCAGCTGAATCCTTATTCCAGACTTATGTCAAATTTAAGCTTTGCTCAGCATGAAGCTGGGCAGAAATGTCCTTGGTTGGAAGGCTGACTGTGCCTAACTCTGGCTGCCCTGGAAGTTCTGGATCTCTGGTCTTCCCTAAAAGTCAAGAATGCAAAAAAAACGCCTACATAAGCCAAAAGGCCCCTGCAGCATGCAGAAAGGAAGGGCTCCCTAACAAGCAAGTTAGCAAGGATCTCATGAAAGGGGCCTTGCAAGTACATAAGACGCATCTAGCCCAGCCAAAAACAGAAGCAGAGCAAATTGGGATCTGAGGAGTTGTTAGACAACCAACATGAACACCCAAATTTATCCTTCCCATTTTCCATTGATGCGCGCCCAGGCAGCTTCTGCCCATAAGTCCCTTGCAGATGAAGAGCATGTCTGGTGAAAATAATTGTTTGATATTCTGATGGCATGCCAGCTCAATGTAGATGATATTAGCACATATTAGTAGTGCCTTGCATTTTTGTCTCGTGAGGCTTAAATTGATACGACAATCAATGGTGAAGCCACCATAGACAGCTTCTGCCACCCCGGAAAGGATTTTGTGCAGGTCACCCTTTCATTACTTTCTGATCTCTCAAGCTACGAGTATGTATTTGGATATGGTGCCAGCATGTTGAGCAGCTGCAAGTTCCAGACTGTTAAAGAGGTAGGTTTCAGGACAGAGGTTATGATAAATCAACATGTTACCACTCACCGGGTCCCAACTCATGCGTGCTTTGAACAGCTATAACTTTGCGCTGGACACTGGTGACAAATGGAAATTAGTGCGTTAAAAACGGATTTCATTAGCACTATTTTTAACCCTAGCACCGACGACCGGTGGTGATTTATGCCTGGTCAAATTTTGCTGGAAATGTGAAAATTTCGACCCCAAATTCTGAACTTAGGCCTATTGGTAGACAAGATGGTTTAATGCCCAGAATGTGAAAAGGCATCACAGGAAGTGCTCCCTGAGTGAAAACAGAGATGAGCGTTCAGAGGTCTACTGCCCCTACAGATGTTTTTGCCCACCCTGACCCAGCCAGGCCACCAATTGACCCCATTTGTTTTCAATGGTGTCTGCTAAAGAAAAGGAAAGGAAAGAAAAGAAAAGAAAAGAAAAGAACAAAACTACGTAGGCAGAGGAAACTCTCCCTACATCAATTGAGAAAAAGGAGACACATTGGCTCAGAAGAGCCTTGAGTCCTCTCCACCACCTAGATGGGAAAATTGCTAATGGGGATCTGGTGGGCTCGTAGAGGCACCCGGCCCCAAAACATGGCTGTGAGAAGTGTTACAGTTTTCTATAGCACGCCTAGTGCCACTAGCGGTAACAAGCTTGTAGGCATACTTTACAGAATGGGCATTAAGTCTGTTAGCAAGTTAAATGGCACGTTGGTGGTCAAGTCCCAGCTGTTTAAACTCGTTGGGTGTATGTTCTGTGTAACGCATTCCACCAACGGAAAGAAAAACTATGTAGGCTGAGGAAACTCCCCCTACACCAATTAAGGAAAAGGAGACACATTGGCTGAAAAGAGTTGTGTCTGCTATATCACTGCTACACACCTGAGGGTAGCCTCAGTTTAGTAAATCTGGCAAAATGGCACTTTTTGTAGCTTTAAGGTACTGGAGGTGCCAGTTGGGGCACACATGCCTAATTAGCCGCGGCGTGACCCTGTTTTTTGGCCGCCTCATCTCCATTTCTGACCACCCACAGCACAAAATTGGATGATTTGTAGTGATTTGGGGTCCTTGTACCAAAAAAATCATTGCAAAAAGAAAGGAGTGAAAAGACCCAGTGGTTTGTCAGATACATAATTTCAGCCATTTTCCTTAGAGAAAACCCAGCACAAGGGGTGCCAACAAGGTCAATTTTTGACTTCCTTCTTTCCTTTCTTATTGATATGCAGGATGCTAGCATAGTATATGGAGGTTATAGAGGGGTATGTTTGGAAGTGAAAAATGGCCCCAGATTGGAGCAGTGGGCCCTTTTTGGGTGATCTGAGGCTTGGAGAGTGGGCTCCTCCGGTTTTCATCATTTCATGGCGAGCATAATGTTTTATGGAATACAAATGGTTGGCATGGTTAGACCTGAGAAAGAAAACCAGGAAAGAGCACGTCCAGCAATATAGGGGAGTTGTCCACCTCTGGAAAATTTCCCTTTCTCACCGCATTGCCCCCTTTCCCTCTTTTTGAGCACCCTAGCTCAAACACCAAGCCAATTATTGGCAAAGCCCCATTCATGGGGCGTGACCCCCTAGGGTTGCCGGCTTCCGGTATTGTTCACACCTGGCTGCCCTGACCTGCCCAGGGTCCCCCCGCCCTGAAATTCGGCATTCTGGCCAAGCAAACTATGCCAGACAGCGCTATAGTGTCAGGGGGCCGTGGGAGGCAGTGGCTGGTGCCATTAAACCTTTATTGAAAACTTTTGTGGCAGCCCTTGGCCAGAGCCATCCACCCCACCCCCTGCCATGAAACTTGGCATGCAGGCCAAGCAAAAAGTTTTGTCGAGGCAGTCAACTTGAAGTTTTGGTGACCTGAGGTGCAGCGGGCAAAGTTTGGGAGCAAAGATTCCACAATGTTTGGTTTTGACTTTCCCAGCCCTGCCACCTCAGGTCCCCGGAACAGCTCCAGTCGCCACAAACTTGAAGTTTAAACTTCATCAGCATACTTTTGTGGATGCCCATGCTGGGTCCGGGATCTGGGGGTGCCCGTTCCGGATATTTAATTTATGCTCTATCAATGATGTGAGTTGCCGCGTGAATAGAGAGGTGAAGGCACAAAAGTTTGCTGATGCGATGAGGAGCATGTCCTGCAACCCCTGACCTGGTGTGTGAATGAGGGAGCCTCTGGTGTATGGTCTGCTGCTGGTTGTCTAAGGGGAACAAGTAAGCAATGAGTGGCGGGAGCAGCAATTGCATGGCACGCCCTCTGAGTATGCATGCATGTGTGAACAAGGCATGATCTGCTGCAGGAAGGTCCTGTCGTTGCCCTGGCACTGCATATCAATGCCAGTCTGTGTCAGGATGGACTGGCTTTGCCAATTATCAGCGTCGCTTGCGACGCTTCACCCACTTGTCCTACAACTGTTTATGCAGAGTTGTAATCATAGGACTGCATATAAAACATTGGGACGGGCGAGAACAGGGAGGCTCAGAAAAGTTACCCAAGACAGGCCTGCCAAATTGGCCAAATCAGGGCAATTCGGTGTCTGTATCATTAGGAAAAAACAGGAACAGCTCTGCTGAAAAATTCAGAAATTTCCATGTCTTGATCCAAGATGCTCGTATCATGGCAGGCATCCAAAGCAAAGAGGTAGAATCCATTCCTGCCTTTGCTAGGGATTTACTGCGAGACGATAAGACCTATATGGTGCCTATTGATGCGCGTGTTTCCAAAAGCATTGTTGGGTCATCCAAAGGCAATGTGAATAATGCTGTACATTCCACTACAGAATGGACATTCAAAGGAAATGTGATTAACGTTGTCCATGTCACCAAAAAATGGATGCAAAGGGAGAGGACTCACTGAATTTAGTTTTTGTGTTAGATTGTTCCAGTGCGGTGTTTCAATACAATGGCTTGATGTCAGAAGGAGCTCTTTGGGTTTTTGAGGAGATGTTGCTGATTTCTTGTTGGCAAGTCAAGTGTGACTGCTGTATTGACAATGACGTCCCCACTGCCCCAATGGCACAATTCCACCTCTTCCAGGCTATTATAACAAAGTCCAGGATAAATCAGCAGAGCCCGGCTTGTGCCTTCTGCGCAAGTGCATTTTTAGCTGATTCATCAGGTTGGTGGGGTAGAGTTTTGGAGCTGTTTAAGAGCAATGTGGATCATAAATGCGTCCCTGCAAGGGCTTAACAGGTGCTGTAAAACCTGACACCTAGGAGTGCAGTGTCGGTAGTGTTCACTGAGTGCTACAGTGCATGTGCAGGCATCAGCCCCCTCGTTGCCAATGATCCAGAGTAATTTCTAATTCTAGAAATTCACAAGGCGTGGGGAATGCTCTCACATACTTGAGGTTGCCTGAATGAGTGTGTATGTAGGTGGTTCCTAATGTGCATTGTATTGACATGTTGAGACATGTTTGGAAGTCTGAGAGAGGCAGGATGCACAAACAGCGGCAATTTCTGTGTGTTGGAGTGCTACAAGGATGCCTGCTAGACCTGTTTCTGCTGTGGTTTTGCTCTGTTGATGGTGTTTGTCATTTACAGCTGCAGCAGCTGTGAGGATAAAGCATTGTTTCTGCTCATTTTGTAAACACGTGAGCCAACAAAGGGTGGGGAGTCAAATGTATGTTCAATCACACTGCGTAAGCTCAACAATAAGTTATGTCTCTCCAGTTCTCGATCTTAGGTTTGAACGCCATTCTACTCTCAATACAATACACACCGACATGCCTGAATTCAAAACGTGCCAACGCCTCCCCTCTGGCAAACAACAACTATCTAGAAATCCAACCTCTCCACACAAAGGTAATCAGGACAAACTTTTTGTACCTATCTAATCTAGTCCAACCCTCAAGCTCAAAGTCCCTGACTGGAGGACATGGGCTTACACTGATGGTAGTTGTCAATTTGACATTTGAAATTTAGACTGGCATACAAGAAATTGGAGACAAGAACATAAAACAAAACTTTAAATCTACAAACAAATTGCAAATTAGTCCGTACACAGTGCTCGCTAGTCCGCATGGAGGTGTGTGCGTATGTGTGTGTGTGGGTGTATACAAATGTGTGTGTGTGTGCGCGCGCATGTGTGTGTGTACAAATGTGTGTGTGTGTGTTTGAGTCATGTACTTGGATAAATGCAAGCTCTCAGTTCTATGGTGCAACCAGTTGCAGCAGCATTCTAGAGTCCTGACTTAATGTATAATTAGCTGTACCAAACAGCATGAGTGTCCTTTGAGCAGCTGTGAAGTTATGGACTGCTTTGATGCACACACACACCCTCCTGTATTGATGTAGGTATACCTAGGTGAAGGACAAGGCTATAGAAAGTCAAGCACTCTGTTCTATGGTGCAACCAGCAGCATTCTAGAGTCCTGACAGAAAATATAATAAGCTGCACCAAACAGCATGAGTGTCCTCTGAGCAGCTGTGAAGTTATGGACTGCTTTGGTGTACACGCACACCCTCCTGTTTTGATGTAGGTGTACCAAGGTGAAGGAAAAGGCTATAGAAAGTAAAGCACTCAGTTCTATGGTGCAACCAGCAGCATTCTAGAGTCCTGATTCAATGCTTAATTGTATGCACAAAATAGCACGAGTGTCCTCTGAGCAGCTGTGAAGTTATGGACTGCTCTGTTGCAACAATTATACGAAAACACACCCCTCCTGTTTTAATGTAGTTGTACCTAGGTGATGGATGGAGTGAAAGAAAAGAAAAACTACGTAGGCAGAGAAAACTCTCCCTACATCAATTAAGGGAAAGGGGACACATTGGCTCAGAAGAGGTTATAGAACACACACTCACAGCACCGCACTGCACTGCACTGATCCATTATGTTTACTTATAAGTAAACTTAATTAAATCACACATGACAAGTTTGTCATATGACATGCATGTGTGTGCCTCGAGGTGCCTGAGCTGTAAAGATACCAGGCTTTCCCAGATCAGATCATCAACCACCAACTACCTTACATGCTTAGACTTCGGGCTAGACTGGGCCGGCCAGTTATAAAGGAGGCTCGACTCCTCCCTAGTCCATTCTCTTTTCTGCTGATTGTTACATGAGCTGAGGAGGGGCCCTGCCTGTGGGGGCTGGAAGCTCTTGCTGTGTGGGATCCCTGCACATGCTCATGCTAGAATTGTGCCTGTGAGATCTCACACTTGACCTACACTTGATGTAGATATACGTACTTGTATATACAAGTTGAACACTTTAAATTTGCTGTTGAAATGGACGGAAGGCTTCTGTGGCAGTGTCCATGGCAGCCTTCATCGCGTCCGTGCCATGTGTTTCATTACTTTGTTACAAGTGCACGAGGTGTAAACGGGGATACAGCTGTCATTGCGAGGTTGCGGAGGGCTTCTATGGTACCACGCAACAATTTGGATCACCAGTGTAATCTTTGGTTGTAAAATTATTTCAAAATACTAGAGCACAAAACCTTTGGATGTGGCAAGATGCAAATGAATGAATGTCAAGGTTGGCGGCCATGGCAAAGTTTCAATTGTCAATTTCATTAATGAGTTGGTCGAAATGTATGCGCTAGTGGTATATATCTGGCTGCCAGCCAATCGCGCGAGCTAGGGCTCACTGACACACAGACACAGGGACCAGGTCTGTTGCTCAAAAGGTTTTAAGTTCTTGACTTGTATGTGTTTCCAGGATGGGACTCTTCTCTGTTTTGGGCACGCCTGCAGCTGGCCAGCCAGCTTGCCAGCCTTGCACCGAGTAAGCTCCAATACATGTCACTCAACTGCAGAGACGGGCAAGCAGGGGCATGAAGGGCCGCATCAGCTCTTTTGCCGCAGCCTTGGGCGTGCCACTGCTGCACCGCGTTGTGAAACAGTCCAAGCAAGTTCCAGCTGAATTTTTGGATGGGTATAGCTCCTGGGCATGGGAGAGGTATCACAGGTACGCCCTGCTACCTGCTGCCTATCGTGAGTTGTCCACTCGTACTCTGGACAAACTTCTCTGCAGTGCTTGCCATGTGCTGTGTGAGTGTTTGCATCTCAAGCCTTGGCACTGCTTCCCTTTCAAACAAGGAGTTTTATTTAGGAGAGCGATTTTTAGAAGAAAGTATGGCACGCAAAAGAATGTGCTGCGTCACTCAGTTGTGCTGTCATTACACCCTTCTCCAATTGAAATATGCGTGCGCAGAGGCTTCTTGAAGCCCGCCGCATTGATTGCCATTGCGCATCTGCTTCTGATATTAAGGTAAGTATTGAGATAAAGAGAGGTGAAAGGGCTTCAACTGCATTCAAGATTGAGGTAGCATGCCAATTTACGATTAAAAAAGAATGAGAGCGCCATGGGGAGCAGGGGTGTGCTTTACTTTTTTTGCACTAAAATCTTTTTCAACTGCCCAATACTGGAGTAAATAATAGGGGGGTCCAGCTAAGGCCCCAAATCAGGTATTTTTTGCATGCTCCCCCGCATATGTGCGCTGTAATGGGCAGCTTTCAAGTTTGGGTTCCTCTGGTAGCACTTTCTGTTGCACTAGGGTTTTAAAACTGCCAGTTACGGCGCACATGCTTAACTAGCCTTTTGGACACCAAAACTACATATCTGACCACCCACGGCACCAAATTTAGTGATTTCAGTGATTAAAGGTCCTTGTAACAAAAGAATATCATTGCAAAACAAATGGAGTGAATAGACCCAGTGGTTGGTGTTACGTGGTGATTTCAGCCATTTTCCCATAAAAAGCACTGAATTAGGGTTTACGTGCCCCATGTGAGCTTTAGCCCAGTATATTTAAGCACACAGGGCAACTTACACAAGTCTGAGCTTACGCTCTGGTAGCTTGTAATGCCAGCTACACGTTAGAGCTAAAATTGTCCCAATCAGATGAAGTGGCTATGAGTGGGCGCACTTTCAATGCAAAAAAGGAGCATATTTGGGCACATGCTTAGCTGACCCCCTCTGAGTAAATAACAAAGCAGTTCCATGTCAGTTTGAAACAAGACCCTGGCTGGGTGGTCAGTTTGGTTTGTGATGCGTTTCTAAATTGCCTTTGTCACAATGCTATTCTACCTACTCTTAGAATTATGCATTTTTACAAGGGGGCTTCTCAGTGGGGCTTCGCTCTTTTCATTTGGAAGCAGCGGGCAAACTGTCATGGATAAGTGGGGGAAACGTTGCAAGCGATGCTGATAAATTGCTGAAGCCAACCCTTCAGTCTTGCCTCTTAGAGTTCTAATATCCGAGATACCGTACAAAATGTGTATCATCCCGCAAAAATAATGTTTTTGAGGGGTGAGGGATGACTGCGGACACCTGAAAAATATTTATTTTTGAGCATGCGGGAGCGTGAAAATGAAAAAAAATATTTTTGAGATTTGTTTGGGGCATGAGTTGAGAAGCGCCGGTGGGGCGTCGACAGCTAGGAATAGGAGGCTTCCTGAAGCCCCCTCCCATTGAGCAGCAGCGGCAGCGGCAGTAGATGGATCAGGCCCATGAGTTTCAGCAGCTGGTTCAGCAGCTGAGCAGGTCTTCATATTTAGGAGCAGCGTGTGCACCTTTCATGCGCTTTTAAACATCCTTCCTTTGAGTACAAAGGATCCTTGCAATCCTTGCAAAATTGTGCATGCTGGCCAATCCTTGCAAGTTTTTTATGCAGGAGCAGCGTGCAGTATGTAAATGCAGTATTTGGGGCAAAAGGGGGTTGATTGGATCACGCGGGAATTTCAAAAATGAATAGTGAGGGGGGTGCGGGATTAAGGCGGGATCCATGAAATAATAATAATATTATTTTTTTAGGGGTGTGGAATGGTCCACATTAGGTACGGTAGTATCAGACCCTGCAGCAGAACATGCTATGTGCATGCATGCATGCATCCATGCATCATTCTGCGTGCAATTACTGCGCTGCATGCAATAAATTCTGCGCCCTCGTCCATGTCCCCATAAAGCGTACAGTGTACCACGGCCAGAATTCATTTCAAAAGACACTGCATTTTCAAGCAACACAGGGTGCCCAGCGATGTCCACTGGGTGTTGCTGGGTCGCTGCTCAATGTATAAACAGTTTAACCAAAGCGTCGCATGGCCACTTGTAACAACACCGGCTACCAGAAATTGAACTTTCAGAAATGTTGCCCGCCGCACGACAGCCCACCCAAATTTGCGAGCCACTTGGCAGCCCCTGGTTAAGGTTTTGCAGGGCTTACATGTCAAATGTCAGGGCGTGCAGTGGGCACGATAGGCCTGGGCAGCCTGGTGTGAACTTTGCTGAGAAACAGTCTTAACTTAGGAGCTCACGCCCCATAATGGGGCTCGCCAAAAAGGTTGAGGTGTGTGCGTCCCCTTGTTTGCTCTGACAAACCAGGCTGGAGGCAGGTGCCCACAGCAAGCCGATTTCAACAGCATTATGCAACTGCCTCAATCAGTTTACCAGCAAGGAAATTTTTACACTTCCATCATGAGCATCTGCTTGTCTTCATCAGACATCAAGTTGCTGATCTGGTTGTGCCTCTGACCATAAAACCCTTAGAATGAAGCTATAAGCAGCCTCAAGATCAAAGAACAACAATGCTTCTCCTAATCGGTCAGCTGTTTGGTCCATCCATCATCAATCCAACAGTTAAGTGTCATGTCGAGAGGGCAAATTGCTGTATTCCAGTATGATCATCGTGGCATCCTTATATTTCATTCAGCTCATCTGCATCCTTCATAAGAAGAACACAGCCTCAGGGGAGGGTCCTGGCTTTGGGGGAAGTGGTGCCAGGTACTGTGCGAGGTTATGTTTCAGTATATGCTTCAAAGCACAATGTCTTGGTGTGCCTCAAGACTATTGGGTTATGCCTTAGTATGGCTCAGGGCTCCAAAAGCTCCCAGGAGATCCTTGTGTGCGCCCTTGGCTGACAGCATGTCAAGAGGTAGCCCGCCGCTTGCCCCTGTCCTTGGAAAGCAGAGGCAGTGCAGGCATGGGATGGGGCTGAGACAGGATGATGATGCAGGGTGCAAAATATTGGCCGACCCCGTGTGCCAACTCTGTCCTCGGTGTCCATCTGTAGTGCACAAGAGTTTGTAAACATGTAGTACATACTACAAACTACTAGATGACTTGGCCAACCCCAAGGATGCAGAATTTAGGATGTTGCAGGCACAGGACAAAGGTGCAGGATACCGGATGGCAATGCAGGCGCTGGGTAACGGTGCAGGCACAGAAACATGATGCAGGGCGCCGGTTACGTCTGTGAGGGCACGGTGCACTGCAGGTTGGATGGAGGGCCTTGCCACCCTTGTAGAAAGTGTGAGGTTGATAGAGCTGTGCCTGCCTACCAGGACAGTCAGTCCCTCTTAAAGCCCTTGAATTTCCTAATCACAAGTAGGGGGTTTTGCACCAGGACAGTCAGTCCCTCTCAAAGCCCTTGAATTTCCTATTCACAAGTGGGGGTTTGCACCAGGACAGTCAGTCCCTCTCAAAGCCCTTGAATTTCCTAATCACAAGTGGGGGATTTTGCACCAGGACAGTCAGTCCCTCTCAAAGCCCTTGAATTTCCTAATCACAAGTGGAGAGTTGCAGTTGCTGCGCACCTGATGTTGGTTCTCCACCCATTAAGTTTCTTCCTGGGCTGGAGCGGGTACATTAAAAAAAAGTCTTTTTGCTGTACTCTAAACCCGACGCAACGTGGCTTGTGCCTCTGGCGCAGGCCAAAATGTTCGCAACATCTCTTGTTTCCCTCTGCACTTGCTTCCCTGGATAGCATGGTGTGTGGTTGATGTATCTGTTGTCCAGGTAGACTGCCAGGCTCCTGCTTGCGCTGCATCGATTTGTGTGTCTTCTGTGGCAGTAGCTCTTACAAATGTGCTCCTCTGTGCTCTTTGACAGGGATTTGGAGGGAACTTACCAACAGCTGGTGAATGTTGTAATGCTTTTCCAGATGATATGTCTGTTTGTTTTGACTCTAAAGCTGCCTCCCACCTGGAAGATAGAAGCTCATGAATGGGTGAGTCAATGATGCCTTGCTGGGCCAGAAGGAAAGTTTTTTCCTTCTGTGCTCGCTGCTGCTATACTGTGAGAACAGACTCATACCTGCACAGTTAATGTGTGCTAACCATTTGCTTTGAAAATGCAGGTGCGCTGGGTCGTCCTTTCTTTCTCCCTGGGGAAAATTGTCATGACATGGGTACTAGCCTTTTCTGATGAGCACCCTGGACAATCTGTGGTGAGCAGCCTGCTATTAGGTGGCACCGCCATTTTTGGCAGGTTCTCTTCGTGCCAGTGCAGTTGAACCTACCTTTAGGAACCTGAACATGGGCACACGCAATTGTGCACACAAAAAGGAGCCCAGGAGCCCAAAAAGGGGCCCATGTGGGAGAAACGCAACGCATGTGCGAGGACTTGCCGCGACACATGTGTGACGCGTGCACTTCCTCTGCATGCCCACACTCTGTCATAGTCGACATGCATGCACAGCTGCAGTTTCGTGCACTTCCTCTGCATGCCCACACTCTATCATAGTCGACATGCATGCACAGCTGCAGTTTCGTGCACTTCCTCTGCATGCCCACACTCTGTCATAGTCGACATGCATGCACAGCTGCAGTTCCGTGCACTTCCTCTGCATGCCCACACTCTGTCATAGTCAACATGCATGCACAGCTGCAGTTTCGTGGTGCATCTCTGCAAGCTCGGTTTCAGCTTTCATTGATCACCAGCTTGTGCTGAGCAGGGCAGGGAAGAAAAGAAGCTGTACATATCTCCTCCGACCTCCTCTGACGTTTCTACAGGTCCGAGTATGCGAAAGATGGCTGGACATAATCACTAACACGGGTATTTCGCTCCCAGCCTTGGTGAGTCTGCGCCCAATACCATCTAGTTCTGATCCTGCTTTGCAGCCATGCACGTCCACAATTTATGTGCGCTGGCCACTTGAGCATGTGAGACACCCTCTGTGTGAATCGCAGGCAATGGCTGACTTCACAACTGGCGCATGGCTTGTTTTCCTTGGCTTGCACATATCTGCTAGTGCCCCATTCTATGTGAAGTGGCTGAACTACAGTGTTGCTTGGGCAGTATTTAAGGTGCGTATGTTTTTGTGTGCGCGCGCGTGCGCACGCACATGATGGCTTGTACAGTGGGTTGAGATAGGTTCAGACTGGATGGGATGAAGGCATCAAAATGCAGAAAAAAAGGGACTTGGGAAAGTTGTGCTTGTTAGTGAACCCATTGCAATGGCATGTGCGTGCGCCTGCTCCCTGCTCGTTTTCAAGGGGGCTTCAAGCACGTCTTGACTATACTCCTTGTTTGTTTTTAACGGGTTTTTCAAGCACGTCTTGACTATCTGCAGCCCCTTTCTGTTTGAACATGCATTGCAGTTTGTCTGGAGTAGGCCTTAAGAAGACAGGTACAACAAGCTAATGCCTTGTTAGAATGCAAGGTTACAAGAGTGGCGCTCGCCATTATATTTTCACAGAATTTCCATAACAGTTGCACAGAATGTCCTGGAAGAGGGATGGTACAAAGAAGGCAAGGTCGCTCTGCCATTAGCTTACCATATTTCCTCACTCAGTCATTGCCATTGATTGCTAGAAATGGACGTGTATCACTTACCTCTGGAGGTTAAGACACGACCTTGCTGCTTGTAACTGTCATTAAGGTGATCGTCATCCAAAGCTTTGGCCTCCTTGTTTATGCCAAGATGGAACGAAGCAAGTGTTTGGCATACATAAAGTATCGGGAGCAAGCGCTACAGAAGAAGCTGGCAAACCCGGAGGATGTGCCATTGCACGTGAGTCGACATGTTGTTTCTTGTTTTTATGTCAAAAAGGTTTTCAAGCACGACTTGTTGACGATCACTATGAGCACATCTTGTTGACGATCACTAGGAGCACGTCTTGTTGACAATCACTATGAGCACGTCTGTTTGACGATCACTATGAGCACCTCTGTTTGACGAGATCCTGTTCAGTTATTCAAACTGCTTGGTTTGCCGTGTGTCCTGGGACAAAGCAACAGACTTTGGTAGAGGTTGTAGGCTATTATTACTCAAGAGCGTGCCAACTAATGAGCTTTGCGTGTTTGCATAAGTGTCCAGCACTAGCGACTCTGTCCAGGACTCCTGCTGTGTTGGCCAGGCTCGTCTCAATGTCATACCCTGCACTTACACCTCAATGTGTTTTTGCTGCATTAACTGCATGATTGCAATTACATGTCCAGCACTGCAGACTTTTTTGTTGACCATGTCGGTCTCGGTTCCATGCCCAGCGCTCACATTTGTGTCCTTTCAACAGCATCGGCTGCGTGGCTTACAATTTCATTCCAGCTCTCCTGGCTTTTCCTGTTCACCATGTTGGTCTTGATTCAGGTGGGAGCAAAGGCATCGCACAATGCAGCAACCCTCAAACAGGATGTCTCAGCAATTCCGAGCACCAAGCAGTCTGTTGACATGGAGAGCAGCAGTGTGCTGGAGCTTGACCAGCCTGCCCCAGAGCTGCACATTGCATCTCAACCCGTGTATGCATCTCGTTTCAAGAAGAAAAAGGTGGGGAGCCACAAGCTTCAAGGACTCCATCCTGCGCTCTTCCAAAGCACAGGACCTCAGTCAGCCTCGTCAAACCTTGAATGCCTCCCCTCAAACATTTGTGCCGCGCAGATCATGCTCAAAATCCATTGTGACATTGAGCCACACCAGCTGCTGACAGGCCCCAACAGCAATCTACTACACTCCCTCTTGGACTCCAGGTCCGTACTTTTCACCCGTGGGAAACATTGGACAAAATGTGGAAAAAGGGGCAAGAAAGGAGTGGATAACTGGCCCATCGTCTTCCTCGTGCTGGGCTGCTGGTAAACAAGTGTCTAGGTCTGGCCAAATCCGTGCACCGTACTGACATGGACTCATTCCGCACCCCTTTAACAAATATTTAGATCCAAATCCGTGCACCGCACTGACATGGACTCATTCCGCACCCCTTTAACAAATATTTAGATTAGCGTTTCCCCAGTGGGTCTGCACCCCCTTCAGTAACTGATCATGTGCAACCCACACGAATCCGCGGGAGCAAACAGCTTCTGCTCTGCCCTCATGCTTTGACTCATGAGAGAACAAAATGGCGCCTGCTGTGTAGTTCCATGCGTGCGAGCTCTTATGTATCCAGATATGTCAACTCCTTGACAGTAGCAAGCCCCTATTATTACCAAGGAAGCCATGCATACCATTTGTCCATCCTCTGGACCAGGAAAATCCTTATCACTCGCAACCCCGAACAATCAAAAATGTAAAAAAATCTTAATGTGTCCGCACAAATCCGGTAATCTCACTTCCAAAGATAATTGATTTTTTAAGGTGCAAAATTTGTCCGCACCCGTCAAAAGCATTGACTTTGCGGCGTGATATAATATCAGTATTTCCATTTTTTTTGCAGGGAAATGTGAAACATGTGACATATGGAATTGGACAACCCCACAAGTATCTGACCCACACTTAATAGTTGTTTAATTCAGATTATAAGCCTCGCCTCGCAATGTTAAAACCTCCACAACAGCAAACGATTGTCAAGCGTGCAGCTTTTGGGACGCGCACTTCAGCTTACATACATCGAATCTCAAATATCAAACAGCACTTCAGGTCAATCCATCCCAGGTCAATCCATCCCTGGTTCATGCACACAAACGTCCCTGATCCATTCACATATATTACGTAAATCGGTGCACGCAGTTTGGCAAGCAACCTCATAGTGGAGTCCGCACTCCGCCATGGCTGCATTGTGGTGTCTGTGGACTTGTGTGAGCCCTTGCGCATTGATGACGAGCTTTCCCCTTTCTCAAGCACTGCATCAGAGCATGAGGTTGCCAGAAAGGTAGCTGGGTCAATCTTGAAATGGCTGCACGCCTCAGATGCTCAACGGCTAAAGGATGGGACGCTTTTAACAATCCAGGTATGTGCTGCGTGGGCTACAGCAATCAAGAGCTTCAGCCTCCTGCTGTTTACCTGCGCTGTCATCCATCAAGTGTGAGGCCTTGCGCTGCTGTTCATGCTGGTCTTGGTAGATTTCAAAGATGTGTGTCATTCTTCAGAAGGCTCCTGCTGCAAGCAAGTTCCTGGAAGGCATACAAGATGAGCGTCAGCCACGTCTTTTTGTTCTAGGAAGGCACATAACTTGGGCACAGCATAGCTCCTGGCAGTATTGGCATCCCATCTAATAACCAACCTAAATCGCCATGACTCAGCGATGGCTTGAGGTTCAGGTTGTGACTACTTGTCTTGTAACCATCCTGACCTGAGCATGCGCAGCCATGCTCTCGTGCTGCTATCCACTGACATAGCTGCTTGCTCCTTGTTGCCTACCAGGTGAACAATCTTCTCTTCAAGGGCTGCTGGGATGCGAGCTCGCACTCAGTGCAGCTCCTGGAGGACATGCACGCTTTGCCCACCAAAGATCAGTACAGCATAGCACTGTCTGAGCCAGCCATCCTCCTTCCAGCCTTCCTGCCTGAGCAGCAGCATCCAGCTCGTCCACAAAATTACAGCGTGAGCTTCTCCGTCAGTGTCAGTGCACCCACAGGTGCTGAGCTTGTCGGATGGCAAAACAGTAGGGGTGCAAGTACTGTCGAGGGTGGTTGGAGGGGAGAGGAAGGTGTGTTGCAGCTGCTGGCACACACGCGCGGCATGTTCTTGCCTGTGGAGGTGACTGAAGTCAGCAGAGCAGACGAAGGACAGCGCACTGTGCAGGTATGTGTGACAAGGGAGGAATAACAGGAGAAGCAGCACGGTGCCATCATGGTAGCCTTTTTTTTGTGCACTTGTACACTCATGCATCAGCAAGGTTGTATCATATGAGGGCCTGGTCCTGAAGCGTTGGGTCTGTCCCTGTGCCTGCGCTCGCGCGTGGTGCGGTGTGTCAAAGGTGCAGAACTCCAAAGCTGGCCATTTATTGTCTGAGCGTGAGCCTTCCATGCTTTCTAGCAAATGCACAAAATGGCGTGTCACCAACTCCAGAGCCGCCGCAGTTCTGCAAGCCTAAAGATTCAGACCACAACGTCCCCCTCTTTCTTTCCTGCTTGGATCCCAGGTGTGTGTCTCACTGCTTCCAAGCATGCTGATGCATGGCCAATGCTTCCGTCTGGAGCTTGAATTGGTGGAGAGCAGCACGCTGCTGTGCAGCCGCAGTATCCTTTTGATGGGCAGCCAGCTCAATGAAGCGCTGCAAGAGCTGAAGGGCTGGTCTCCTTGCAATGCGAACACGCCAGGACTAGTTGGCGTGTTTTTGGAGGACCTCGCAGAGTTCCTATCTTTCCAAGGCCTCGCTGCTCCCTCAACAATCACAACTGCGGACAGCAGCAGCAGCAGCAGCAGTGGCAGCAACAGCAGCGCAGACCTGGCTTCCGAGAAAAGCCTCCTGCCCGTGCTGAAGGCGGAGGCACAAACACCGGATATGTTGCACATGATGGCAGAGGTGTGTCCAGGAGCATTGCTTCTGCATGCCTTCTTGTGCAAAGCGTGGTGTTGTCAGGCTTTGAGCGTGTGCACATCTTTTGCTATGCATTTTGGCAATTTGGGTATGCTGATACTCACTTGAATGCACCATCTCAGTTGTGTTTGTAATTTATCGGAGTGAGGCTTCTTGGCTTTTGCTCTCTACCTGTGGCAAATTGATGATTGATACAAAACTGATCAAACCTTCTTGATCTTGGCTGCAAGTGCGCATTGCCACATCTTGTGTTGAGCTGCGTGCGTGCTGACAGCTTTGTGCTGTGCTTGCTAAGTGCCATTATGGAATTGTTGATTGAGTTGAATAGGTACACTCTTTTCTGTCCATGCATGTAAAACTAAGGATTGCTTAGCAGTCACCCTGTGCCTTGCCTTCCTTGTGGGCATGAAAGTGCTACAGCATGCTGTGAGCTGGGGCATGGCATAAAGCTAAGAATTAGGATTGCTTAGTTATTGCCTTATGCCTCACCTTCCTTGCGCTCAGGTGGGCATGGAGCTGCTGCAGCATGCTGTGAGCTGGGGCATGGCAGCACTGGCGCAGCAGCTGCTGACTGGCCTCATGGCTGATCCCCTCAGCGTGCCCTTTCATGCTGTGGCATGCGGGCAGCTTCCACATGCACACCCTTTTGCAAAAGGAGGCGCGAAAGAGCAGCAGCAGGGGGTGCAGGAGCAGCAGACAGAGTTTGGAGATGCAGCCATTTCTGAACCTGCCCAGCATGTGCAGCCGCCCGTAACTTGCTCTGAGATAGTGACAATTTCAGATGCTCAGTTGTCAGAGGATCCTGCGCAAGGGCGGGACAGAGTCTGTGTCGCGGGGACCCCATTCCATTTTAGCTCCCGATCCCTGATCACCTGTGCGCTGCTCAGCTACAATAAGCAATGCCTGGCGCGCGTGCTGGAGTGGGGCCGGATGTATGGTGGACCCTGCGGCTATGCCTGGCTGTGGAGTGCAGTGGATGCGAGTGGGTACAGCCCCCTCCAAATCATGCAGCGCCTGCCGGCAGGTCATGCTGTGCTGGAGCAGCTGCTGTCCGACCCCACCGCCAGGCCTGCTGCTCTGCATGCCCAAACTCTGGTGCAGCAAGTGGGGATGTCAGCACCAGCAGAGAAGGCAACAGGCCAAGCTCCTTCGCCCAAATGGCACCAGTCTGGCTCTGTTGAGGCCTCTGCCGGGCAAGGGGATGAGTGCGCAGGTGGAACGGCGCAGGCAGCCAGTAGCGACCTACAGGAGAGAGGGGAGACAGCAGTGGGGTGCTGCACCACTAGTCAACAGCCAGCCTCCTCCCCGATCGCACCTCAGACACATGTCTATCCAATTGGTGTGCTGAAGGTTGCTCTGAAGGCTCTGGTTCTTGGATTTGGCGATCATGGAGACATCAAGGAAGCCGATTACAGGTCAGTGCTTTTTTTTGTCTTATGGCGATTTGTGAACAGTTTCCCTGGCACCTGTAGTCTCAGGTGTACACATCTTGTTCTTGCGTCTCGTCATGCAGCTCCTAACCCTTTACATTACTTATCTTTGCAATCTTTCGGTGGTTGAGCACATTCCTTGGGCATGGGAGGTGGGGCATCAATGTGAGATGATGCACTTGTATCGAAAAAATGATGCGTACGCATGAAAGAACAGCTTGATGTCAGAACTGCGGTGCTTTGCTGTTTCCAATCCTGCCATGGAGGAATGACGCATGCGCAGCTGATACATATGCTGCTTTTTTTTCAAGCCTGCCATGGAGAAATGGCACATATGCAGCTGGAGCATAGCAACTGCAGTGCTTTGCTGCCTTCAAGCCTGCCACAAAAAGGAGCAAGCATTTTGATAAAGCATGGGTAAAGAGGATCTGTTGTTCTGCCCAAGAGCTCCCACAGCCTCTCTGAAGAGCCTCTCCCTCTGTGGAGAAGGCCTCTGTGGAGAAGGCCTCTGTGGGCTTGTTATTGTTAGTAAATAGCTTTCCAAAGAGGCATCCATATCACCTCAATGTTTCAAGTCAACTTCTTCATAAGAGATAATATTGATGTGGAACACCATGTCAGCGTGACCTTGGGGGACAGGAGCAATGCGGTTTGGCTTGATGTCCGCCCCTGCTTTGGACCCTCCCAGTTGGACAATGTTACCCGGCTTGATTTTCCATTTTCGTATAAAACAATTGAGCCATGATCTTTTATCATCTGTTGGCTCCAGATCATCCATGTGTGGCTCCTTCAATTACTTTACTGGCCCGCTCCAATGTTAGCTATAGGTGGTACTTGGTATGCAAGAGGCCCCAGCCTGACCAGTTGTGCTTGCTAGCAAAGGCTGGGGATTGCATGCACAGCAACATCAGTGAAATTCTGGAAGCTCCTCCAAAGAGCCAAAAGCTGCTGAAGTTGACGCTCCTTCTGCTGCTTCATGTTTGGCATTTAACGCAGCATAAGCCATCACCTCACCCTTGAAATAATGGGTACCAAAGCACCTGTTACTGGATAAGCACTCCTTAGTATCCTCTCAAAGCACTTTCGATTATTGTTTCTGTTTTTAATTTCTGTGAACATCGTCTGCACATGTCTGTGACGTTTGGGCTATTGGGAGGGAATCATTGATTTTTTTGGTGACCCTCTCTGGCACAGAGGGCCTGGCAATCTCTGGAAAGAGGCTCGCCGAGCCTCTCAGAGCCTCTCCCTCTATGAGGCTCTGTGAGGGTGCTGCCAAACCCCAAATATGTTCATTCAGGCAGTGCTTTCCCTGTCAACCAACGCCTGCCACGGATGAGAGCAGCGCATTTCATTCAGGCAGGCAGTGCTTCTCTGTCAACCAACGCCTGCCACAGATGGAAGCAGCGCATTTCATTCAGGCAGGCAGTGCTTTTATGTCAACCAAAGCCTACCACAGACGGGAGCAGGAAGTATCGACCTTCAAACAGTTCAGGAGCAGAGCATGGCCTTTCCATCCCCGACCTTTTGTTCTCATTTCTTAACTTGCAGACACACATGTCTTCCGTGTTGCTTGGTGTGTACAGGAATTGGAGCTTTGAAAGCGCGGCTGTGTATGCCAACATGTGGTGCTGCCTCGTGGTCTTGCTTGCTTGCTACACATTGGTCCAGTGTCTCTGGAGAGGACTCCTCCTCAACGCTGTGGCTCTCTGCCTCTACCCCATCCTCATGTCTCTAGCGCTTTTTGCCGAGTCAACAAGAATGCGCAAGGTGCGATACATCACCAGTCCCAGTTGTGTTCAATACCCTTGGTGTGTGAAATCATCAGGAGGGTTTGATGGGCACTTATCAGATTGCAAGGCATGACTTTGAATGCAGGGAACGTATTAGGGCTTGTAAGCTTCAAAGGTTTTGACAGGTTGAACCAATGAACGTAAGCATGGCCTTGCTTGTCTGTTGTGTGAAATGTGTCTGCTGCTCTTTGCATAAAGCTCTTAGGGATCTCTTAATACAACCATGCAGCAGGTGTAAAGGAGACCGCTACATGGTATAAGCAAGGCAGCTATATGTGCAGGTTCTCTTCCAACAAAGGGAACCTTCTTTTCTCCATAACCTGACTAACATTCATTGGATGTATTAAAGATGCCTGGAGTAATGCAGGTTAAAGGCTTGCTTTTCTTCAGCCTGTACCCATTCTTAGCCTTTGCTCTGCAACCTGTGAGCAGGCCTCCTCATGGACCAAGCGGTCAGTGTTTTATTAAGGTCGTCGTTCTGAAATTAGGTGCCAGCATTGCCAATGCGTTATTTTTTTAGATGTGCTTCACATGCTGCGCAGATGTACATGACAAGTGGGAAGGTCACTCTTTGGATACTCACGTTCATTTTTTCGGTGGGTCTGCTGCCAAGCATGTTGGCCCAAAAGCTGGCTTTGCAACGTCTGGACTGGGCTGTTGAGGTCTTCATGTATCGTCTTGTGGATCAGGCAAGTCATGCAAGGCTCTTAAAATTTGTCTGTGTATAAAACCACAGACTCATCAATTTATGCAACAGGTGTTGTGTCCCTCATTATTAGAAAATTTGCTTGTTTGCATGGATGTCCTTGGATCTTTCAGGACTGCAGAGAGGAGACCGACAAGGACATATCCAGCAGGATTTTCAACTTGCTGTCATTGCTCATCTAGGTCCAACCTTCATTCAGTCTCTTAATGACTTAATAATAATAATAATAACTTAATCACTGCTAATTTGTTGCAGTGAATGGTGGGTGGTGAGGAAATTTTTAAAAATATCACTTTTGTATCCAACCATGACCGATCTAGAAATCAGGATCATTCTGCAGCACTTCGAGATGTGACCCTTTACACCATTCGTCTGAGTCTGTCTGAAAGAAAGGTCAGCCAAGGGGTGCATGGCTGAAGAGTGAGAGTGCAAAGCTCAAGTTCATTGCACTGATCGGTCACTAAATTAGGCAAGAGAGGGGTGTGTGGGAAAGGAAGGCCCACGCACTTCCCAGCTACCAATGGCCTCACAGCCTTTAATCCTACAGCATACACATACTGACATACGTGTATGGCGACACATGGAATGGGAGGGTGGTCAAAGCAGCCTTTCACTTTCCTCCAAGCAAACTTCACATTTCCTCCTATCCCACAGCATTTGCACGTATGGCACCACAAACAGAGTGAAAGGGTGGTCCAAGCAGCCCTTCGGTAGCCTTCAAGCACCTCTTCATGGCCTTCAGATGGACGTGCTAATTTACGCATATTGGGTTTTGAGTGTGACAAATGGAAGTTTGTGAAAATGTGTGCACATTTTGAATGCATCAAAGCGGTAAGCGTCGTTGCGCAATCCATCCCAGTGCTTGAATTTACTCACCCCTGTCTAACTGCCATATTCAGCCTTGGGTAATAGGGTCTCTCAGTTTCCTGAAAAAGCTTCCCCAAGCTAGAAGAGCCTAGGCTCTTCTGATGCAGGTACGGCCCAGTACACTTGATCAAAGATTGTGAAGAGGAAATCCTCTCGGTCCAGACTTTTGAAGGTTTCTAATGAGCCTGAGCTCTTCTGATGCAGGTACGGCCCAGTACACTTGATCAAAGATTATGAAGAGGACATCCTTTCGGTCCAGACTTCTGAAGGTTTCTAAAACCGTTTAATCAAGACAATCTATCGGTTTCCATCAAGCTGAGAGGGTTAGAGAGCACTCCCGTTTTGTCCTGTCCCCCTTATTTTGTCGCCCCCAGTGCACTGGACCATTTCATGGGCACCAAGCACCCCATTCTCAAAAGCTGCAACCTGGCCCCTAAGTCCTGTCCCCCCCCTTATTTTGTCGCCCCCAGTGCACTGGATTATTTCATGAGCACCAAGCACCCCATTCTCAAGAGCTGCAACCTGGCCCCCCAAGTCCTTGTTGTTGGAACACTTGGTTATTGAGCATCTTCCTCGTGCGCCTCTTTATGGAAACCTGGGTGAATGAGCAGATTTCTTCTGCGCTCCAAAAGCATGCAAGCGTGGTGCTTGGTGCGCAGCTGGCCCTCAACTGACCACTTGCACTCACTGAATGGGACGTGTTGCGGCCCCTCACTGACCACTTGCACTCACTTGGACATGTTGTAGAATGCTTGCACAGCAGGCATACTGCAACTCTAGCTGACGCTTGTGCAATTTCACGAGGCCTTTCCCTATGTTTGTTGCTCTAAGCACAGCACCTTCATCAGAGTGCCGCTTCGCTGCTGCTCACCCTTATCCCCAGTTGATGTGACACTGCCAAGGAATTACATTGATGTGATAATGCCAAGGAGTATGCTTTCCTCAGTACCATCTGTAGACATTCATGCCTGTTTTCCAAGAACTCTTGAATTCAACACGCTTTTCTGAATTTCGGACACTCTGCGCCACCTCATTTTTCCTTTTTGCCAAGACCTAGGCAAGGCTAGGTGTGGTAGCTACTCACGCCTCTGATCCTGATCTAAAAGCTGACCTCCTGAGTTACAGCCAATCTCTCAGCTTTAAAGGTGCTCAATTTATAGTACATGGAAATAAGGGCAATATGTATTTTTAATCAAGCAGGGATTTTCTCTAACGGAGAGAGCTCAATCAATGTTGGCCTGTGGGGTTATCTGTTCGAACAGAGCTGATGGCTTCAGCGACACCTAGTGCATGGATGTTTGCCTGCCAGAGGGCAGATGGCTCTTGTGTTCTTCCTAGAGTCACTTGCTAGGCCTTGCATGCAGCTCCTTGCTTCCTCTAGCACTAGAGGCCGCTGCCAGTAACCTTGGGCGCATCGCTGACTTGGCTTGATTCCCATGTACAAAAAAACTATGAGCTGCTCATGTTTGGACTGCCAGGTTTGCTGCAAAACACACGCTGTGCCCTAAACTTATGGCAAAAGAGCCAACTCAAGCATCATGCCTTCACGCCTGCCTGACCCTTAAATCATCGGCCTGGTTTCCAAGTTCTGAATGGATCAGGGGGTTTTCTGCCACTTTGCCCTTTTCTTGCAAAAATTCTATGCCATCCACATCAGCGTAACAAGTCATATCAGCCATGCAAACATCAACCATGCAAAGGTCAGGCATGGCAGCAATCTGTTGCTGAAGTCCCTGTCCGTTGCGCTCCGTTATTGGAACCATAACATTTACGAGAGTGGTTGGCGTTACAGAAGGACCAACTATTTTAGGCCAAATTTAGTTATGCTACTGGTTTTAATGTCACCAATTTTGCCACGGTGCTACTGATTTTGGTGTTACCCACTTGAGTGGTGCGCAGCATCAGCAAGCTGCAGCCGGTTTGTGCTGGCAAGATGCATTGCAAGCAGTGTTGTTCCGTGCAACAAACCTCGCACTTTATCAAACTCGAACTTTACATGCAATTTATCGCATTTTTCATCTTAGACCGTCGCACACAACAACACTGATTGCAAGCTAGGTTGGGTTGCCCTGGAGAAGAGTGTGATGTGTGTGTGTTGCTGGCAAGATGCATTGCTAGGTTGGGTTACTCTGGAGAAGAGTGTGATGTGTGATGTGTGTTGCTGGCAAGATGCATTGCTAGGTTGGGTTACCCTGGAGAAGAGTGTGATGTGTGATGTATGTTGCTTCCAACAGCTCCTACAAGCTTCGTCATGTGTTTGTCGTGCGCTGATGGCTCTCGTCGTCCTCAGTGCCTTGCTTGCAGCACTCACATGCCATATGCACTCATACACCTTGCAGCCTCTCACCAGTTCCTGCTGTGTTCAGGTTCGGTGCTTATGACCTCAAATGCGGTGCCCATCTTGTGAAAACCTGGAAAGGTGCATGTCTGCAATTTTTGTGTGGCATGCAATGGTTGTAGGCTGGCTTCCCCCGATTTGATCCAGGCTATGATTTCAGGAATCCTGCTTTGACTTGATGCGCGCACTTCTACACCTGCAAATACAAAGTCATCATGCCTGTTTGCTCACGCTTGTCATGCGCAGGTTCAGCTCAAAGCCTTGCTGCTGGAACGAGCGATTAGCTGCGTCAGCAACACATACATGTACACGAGGCTTGGTTTCAGCTTCCCTCTGGGTCGTGCTCTTGCCCTAAGCCTCTGCAGTCTGCTGATCGGCTTAGCCCTGGACGTGCGGAACAGGTGCATCTTCCTCAAAATCAATGCTCTCTCTGCCACGGGGGTGCATAGCTTCCAAGGAAAAGTAGCTCAGGTGCAGCAGGCATCAGATACTAAAGTGCAAGGCCTCTGCAATAATTGATTTCGATAAGCATCACATCCTGGCAAAATTTGGACATTGACAAGCATGTACAATGTCATAAAGGATCCCCGGTACTTGTGAGCACTCGGTATCATCATCACACTTGCGCAAGCACTCAAACTACCTGATCCTTTTGAGGCATGTCACCATTCCATGTTTAAAAGCTATGAATGTCAACATGGCCACCTTGCGTCAAGCAAATAATTGCATCTTTGTAAATTGGCAAAGAAGCTATAAACTGATCAGTGTTTTTCGCTCTTTTTTATCGTCCTTAAATCTTTGTGTTTTTGAGCATTTTTGAAGCCTCCTCACGCACAAGCATGCGACAATTCAAACTGTCATCCATCATACAGAGGATTATAGGTTTCTGCTTGGTATAAGTTGGCGTTTGATTGATATGCATCATGAGTAGGGATCGGCGTATCGCGCTACATGAGCCAACCCCCCCTCGCAACTTGAGTCCCGGCATCAGACTCGAAAGGCTGGTGGGGCACAATGCTTCCTTGCAAAAAAGGAGAGTCAGAAAACAGAAATGTTGAGCTCTGGGCGCCTCAGGGCCATGATGTAACGCTTTGTCTGCTCAGGCCAAATGAGCAGCTACACTGCAGGTGTGAACACTCCCTCCATGGTCATGCACTCAAGTGCTCCCCCTAGGCCCTTTCTTTCCTTTTGCAGGACAGCCTGTGTGTGGGTGTATGTGTGCGTGCCTGTGCGTGTGCGCTCCTGCGTGTGTGTGCACCTGTGAGTGTGCACACCTGTGAGTGTGTGCGCATGCGTGTGTCCATGCACTTGCATGTATGCACAAATGTAAGGGAAGATTGGCACAAGCATGCGTACTTCAATGCTACGTATGGGCACACGCTTATGCATGTGCATGCTACCGTTCATGCAAGCAAATTTGCGTGTGTGCGAGCATGTATGTGTGTGTTGGGGGAGGGGGGGGCTGCGTATGGCTAAGGCTGCAAGGCCTCCTTGCCTCTTCTCCAGGGTATTGCCAGGCTCTGCTCCTCCCCAGCGGCTTTCCTTCATGCACATTAACCCTTGGATGTGGGAACAGCAAATTCCATGGTTTGTACCTGGTTCTTGAGGTGCTATGACGCAGGAATGGTTGATTGTAACGGTTTCAATGTAGCATGTGCTATGTTCCAAAGTTGTATAGCTTGATGTAGCGCGGTATCGCGCTGTAGGCCATCGCCAATCTCTAATCCTGAGTTACTTTTTGCCTGAAATGGTTGAAATGCCACTATTTGACTCTTTTCATCTTCCTCTCTGCTCACTATCATTGATAATGTTTTGCTGTTCTCATGGGTCATTAGTATCGAGTTGGTCCTTCTTGTAAGAGGCGCTCATAAATGCTTTTTGTTGCCTGTTGGGCACATCAGACTTGCAGTTGGTTTCTGTTGCCCAGCCCGTCCTGGCCTTTTTGGCATCTTCTCCCTACAGGAGGCGAGCTCGTTAGCTAGGGAGCCTTTCCTAAGTGCACGCAGGCAGTCCTGGCGTGCATGGTCTTTTTCCCTCCTGGAGGTGGCATTCCTGCCTGCCTGTTGACACAGTCGTGTGCTTGTGACAATGCATTGCTTTTGCTACATCAGATGGTGAGGAACTGTATGACTTACCTAAGAGCATATGTCTTCATGGGATTAAGGGAGAGAGAGAGAGGGAAAAGCAAAGGATTTTTCGTTTTTTGTCTGCATTTGATAGGTTACAGATAGCAGCCTGAACATTCTGAAAATTGTTTGACTTCAGTTGGTTTGGCAGTTGATATTGTATTTATGCATATTTACCTCTGTGACTTGAATCCTAAGACTGTATTAGAGTTCGCTTCTTGCACACTCGTAGCAACACCACCTTTTTGTTCATTGTTCAAGCCTAGTGGATCTCAGGCCTCGGCTTGCTTCACAGAATCTGCAGGTCCCTAAACACAACTAGTAGCTTGTAGTTCCATTACAAGAGTTGCAGAGATTAATTATGCCAAACAGCCCACTCCCCCAAACACCAATGTCAATTCAAAGCTCACAACCAACGCTCTCAACTTGTCAGCAACAGAAATCAGCATCTCCTTGAGGGATAATCCAAATGTTGCCCTTGAACACGTCAGGAAAACCTCACAGTTGAATTTTTTTGGTTGAAGCTGTAAAAGTGGTTGAAAATAAATCAATCAGGAATGCAACTCGGTCAAATTCAATTTATTTACCAGTTCAACCGTATTTTTGGCAGCCCACACTTTAACTGCTGCGATTGCCAGTTGGTCCTTTAAGGATTGGCCTACAGCCCCAGACTCTGGCTAATTGGCTGCTAATAAATTGGTCTTGCACGGTCTTCAGATCTTCATTGCGGGCTCCCAATATTTTTCAAGCTTGCCCAACTATATCTGCCTACAAGGGCAGCTCAGCGGGAACACCGAGGCCTGTAACCAGACCTGGCCCCAAAAATGCTCAACTCACAATGGTTTAAGATTAGATTACACAAGGAGGCCTTCAGCCAGACTGTTTGGCTGATCAGCCTGTGGCTGGTCCTCGCCAGCCAACAGCAAATCCACACGCTCGGACACACACAAAAAAAGCTTGTTGTTGTGTTGCAAAAGAAAATCTAATACAGCTTGGACGCCAAGTTCATGCCGCAAGAAAGGTTTTGCAAGAGAAAAATTACCAGGTAGAGTCTGAAATAGCATCAAGTATTTCCGCCTTAGAGCACATGGTTACACACACACACACACTCAATGGTTACAATCAACTCACAGATTTAGATTTGGTTTAGATGTACACAGGGGGACCTTCAGCCAGACTGTTCGGCTGATCGGCCTGTGACTGGTCCTCGCCAGCCAACATAATGTCCATAAGCTCAGAAACAAACGAAAAAAGCTTGTTGTTGTGTTGCAAGAGGAAAACAGAAGCATCCTGGACACTGGCTTGTTGTAAAAATGGTTGCTCCATTCAACTCACAGAACTTGGAACGGAATGGAAAGGGAACAAATCTTTCTTTTGCAATCTGGTGCCACAGTGTTCGATGAAATAGCACGAGGTAGGGTTTACAAGGGTTTACATTGGTAACCTACACTGTAGGCTACAAGGGAAGGGAAGGGTTACATAGCTGTACCTGCCTGCGGGGGCAGCTTAGCTGAAGCAAAACGTGCCTGCAACCAAACCAGTCCAAACTAAAAAGCAAAATGAGCTAGAAGCTCAGTCACAGCATTTCAGGCACTGTAGGCTACAGCCCGAATCTCTAGCTGATCAGTTGCTGGTAGAACATTCTCAACCAGCTTTCAAAAGGTTAACAATGAATAATCAAGACAAATTCTCTTCCAGCTTGTTCAATAGGCGAGTTCCAGTTAGATTTACATTTAGACAAGACACAAGGCATGATTTACAGATTTACAGATCTATAGAATGGACCGTTAGCCACAACGTTGGACTAATAGGCCTGGTGCTGGTACATTCCAGCAAACGGAGGCGGAAACTGTAAACGAGGAAACTGAAGAAAAAGGGGTATGTCCACAGGGTGCAAAACCAATGTTCTACCACAGGAGCGCACAAAGAAAGGGGGGCATGGGCAACCTGGGATGTCTCTGGCCTACGCTCGGAAGAGTCTGAGTACCACCATCTACAAGCCTTTCACACCAAATGAGTTCGACCATAGGCCACAGCCCGGACAGCAATCCGTCCCATGTGTGCGCGCCGCTAACACAGCAGAGGAAACGAAGCATCAATTCCTTAATACACACCACTTGAGAGGGAAGAAGCCGCAGATAGTACACCTTCAACTCAGGCAGAGCCTGCCATACACATGTCCAGATGTTTAAAGCACGACCTGATTGAGCCTGAGCAGACGCGAAAGAAGAAACTGAAGGGAAGGGGGGGTGCAGAAACACAACCTGAAATGTCTCTGGCCTACGCTCAGAAGAGTCTGAGTACCACCATCTACAAGCCTGTCACACCAAATGAGTACGACCATAGGCCACTGCCCGGACAGCAATCCGTCCCATGTGTGCGCGCCGCTAACACAGCAGAGGAAACGAAGCAGCAATTCCTTAATACACGAGACACAAGGACTGAGACACACTGACTAAAACAGCAAGTCTGAGAACACAAGTCTTTCCCCAGCTTCATCCAGGTGCAACACTCACCCAGGATGACAGCTAACGAGACGGACCCAGCTCACCTAACGACACTGGGCCCCGCTGAGGAAAACATGGCTGAACTGACACGCAAGTCTGAGAGCAGCAAGCGGCGAGAGCAAAACTTAACCCAAACAGGTCTGCAAAGGCCCCGAGAAAGGAAAAGATGGTGTCTCTTATTGCACGAGCAGCAATTAGGATAGGTAACACATCTTACTCGCTTCCAATAACCTCAGTTCTACTGCAAGACAGAGAACTGAGTGATGTCTACAAGTGTTTGTGCCCAGCATCCACTGGAGAACATTAGGGACATGAGCAAGAAAAATTCCAGCCAGACATGAATGATGATGCAGAAGTGTTGATAAGGACCTGGTAAAGCACCTGTAGCAAACCTGGAAAGCGCTCAGCAGAGCAACCTGGATAAGGCAGCAATTGTCCAAAAACCCACCACGACCATCTGGAAAAGGCCTGGCAAAAAGTTTCAGCCAATCGTCCACCATAGCACGAGGTAGATATGTTCCAAAGCTTCAAAGTTGCTGGATTCGATCAATGCTCAGAAGATTTGATGAACAATGTACCGCTGCGTATGGTTCCTCCTCCATAGGCACGCTAGCTAGGCTATAGCCTGGATGATATCAACTACAGGATCCCCCTAGATTTAAGATATTATCCACCTCTGCGCGCAGCCCATTAAGCGGCAAAATGGACAACATTAATCACATCTCCCTTAGATGTATTAACCTAGCAATGAATGTAATGCATACCAATTGGCACCTCGTTGTTTGTAGCTTTTGTATAAAGCCCTCAGCAACGGCAAATATTAATGGCTCATCCCTTATTGGTATGGATGCAAGCCATGTATTATTTGTAAATTTCTGGGAGGATAAGGGGAGGTGGAGCACGAGGGTGGGGGCTGTGTGATTCAGTGTCTTGTGGTGTTTGATAAGGGTTTTGTTTAATTTTGTAATTGACAAGGTCAATGTCATGCAGCCAAAATTCACTGCAACCAGTGGGTTTAATGTCTACTTGTGGGCTGGTGGAGTGCATGTCAAAGGTAATTTTATTGCGTATTTCTGTGTCAAATTTCTGCCTCCAAGTGCTAATATCATGAGGCTTTTCAAAGCCTTGTCTTTCAAGGTTAGAAAGGGCAGAGTCTGCTGTGGGTCGGGATACATCAGGTTCGCTCTGCTTGGCTTCAAATTCAAGCAAACACTGTTGGAATTTAGGCCATGTCTCTTTAGTTTCCTCACTGGCAGGCTCCCAGGAGGGATCCAAGTGACCTTTGTGAGCTCTTCTCTAGACTGACATCCTCTGTCAATTTTCTGTGCATTTTTAAGGCCTGCGCAGGCAGGACAAGCCCATGTGTCGGCTGCATCTATCTCTTGTTTTTGCTCATCAGTATAGCAACCAAGTTCTTTCATGCATTTCCAGTGGTTTTTCATGCATCTCCAGTGCGTTTGTTGGCAGACGTCACAAATGTACATATCGAGGTACGGGGGTTCAGAGTTAATAGGTTCATAGCCACCTGGGCAGTTGCAAATTTGGCAGCAAGGACACTCAATATCAGTGCGAGCAGCAGTTGAGGCAGTCGCAGGCTGAAGACCAGCTTTTTTGAAGAAGGGCAGGGTCCACTTCTCAATAAGCATTGGGCAAAATGGGTGTGGTATTGCACTTAGTGGTGGGTGAGGGCTGTCCTTCCGCCTTTTTTATTGAGCGTGCAGTTCTTTCAGCCATCTTTGTGGGTTACGTCAAAATCATAATAATAGCATTGGTGGCATGACTAGATGTTTTTGCTTTTGCAAGCTTCTGAATTGAGGTTTTCTTGTACTTCCAGACCTCAGAGGCTTGGCATAGTAGGCCGAGGGGGTTGATGAGAGGAGGGATGAGCTCTGTCGTTGTGTGAAGTAATTTTTTCTTCTTGTTTCTGTGCTTTCTGACTTGCGTATCTAGGCTGTGTGGAGTGTTTCGACAGGCAGGAGGGCTGCGGGTGTTGCTTGTCTGGCCAGGATCTGTCATGCATGGGGATGTGAGCTGTGTTGGGACGTAATTAGCAGTGCTTTAACTGGCATTTGCTCCTGGAATGTTTTGGCTAAGAGGATGAGACATGGGTGTGTAGGTGTCATTAATGGTTAAGCATGTGCGCTTGCTGGGTGGCCCTTTTGCAGGTGAGTCCTAACGAGTGGGCGTCATAGCATTAGATGTAGCAGTAATTTGTGTTGAGTTAAGAATTGTGTGTGTGTGTGTGGGGGGGGGGGGGGGGGGGAATAATGCTCAATCTACAACTGGAGCGAGTTTTTTTATTGGGTGGCTCCTCTGTGTTTCTTTGGCAGTCATTCTCCTTGTGTATTAGGACACATTTCTTGTGTAGGAATGTCATCTGTAGGGTTGGACAAGGAGGCATGGTCACGTCTGAGGCAGCTTCCAGTACGTTTGTGTCTGTAGTGGGATGCGGAGCGAGGTTGTGGGGATGACACTACTCGTGTGAAAAGGGTGCTGTTTGGTTGGGAGCCTGCGACGGGGGAACCTGGTTCCACATTGAGGTCAGTATTGATGAGGCCTCTCGCATGTGCGTTGTTGATAAGACAGTAATGTGCATGAGTGTTTGCCTCAGTGAAAAAAAAAGCTGTTTGCCTCAGTGTTTTTGTAGGCAATGATTTTTTTGATGGAGGATGTACTCAACTCTCCTCCCGGGGGGAGGTTAACCAGGGCTGTCAGTCTGTTGAGTGCTATTTTGCATTCAGCTCTGACCTTGAAGTGTTTGGCTAGTAGCTGAGCTACTGTGGTGATATGAGTCTTACGGGGGGATGTAAGCTCATGGATCCCAACGATTCCAAGGCCCATCAGGGGCTACATTATGCAGGTTATGAAGGAGCAGAGGTTGTGGCAGGGTGGTCTATGCAGGAAGAAGGCTTTATGAATTATCTTCATTGAATATGTTTTCCTCATGCTCCATGAGATGGAGCTCACTTAAGTGAATGCTGATCAACTGGCGGGCACGCATGCAATAGTTGAGCTGTCGTCTCATGTGTAGGTTGGTTCCTTCCCATTTGGTGAGGAATGCTGAAGATAAGGTTTTAAGGTCCATTATTTGCTTAGTGATCAGGCTTACGGTGCGGTGTCTAATTGAATGGTCCTCTAGGCTGGATGTGAACACAAAAGCCAGGCGTCTATGATATTTACAATGATTAAAGTGTGCCCTTGTCCAAAGTTATCATATTCTTTGCGGACCACTGCTGCTGCCGTGCTGTTTCAGAGTGTGTATTTATATTTGATCAACCTGTCTATCATAGTGTTTTAAATGAGAAGGTCTGCTGGCGTGCAGGGACTGACTGCAAAAGCACAGGCAAGGCTAGGGATTATGGTAGTACGGACAATGCCAAGCGTTTGACGTGGGGAAGCATAGGAGGAGGCAAAAGCATCAAGCTTATTTCTGGGGTTACAGGACATGCATTGGATTTAGTGCTTCCAGTTTAAGCCCATGATAATTTTAACTCTGAGATAAAGGAAGGGTTCATGTGATGCAAGGAACTGGGCCTTATGTCTTGAATTTATGTATGTTTTCTGAGTTGTTGGCAAAGTGCTTAAGAGAGTATCAACCCTTTTTAAACTCTTCCAAGATGACTGTGTTTAATGTCCAATGATTTTGTTTTGCTGCCAGATACACGAGTGCAGCCCAGTCAGATTAGAGAGTGAGCTTGCTGGCTTGCACTTTGAGGATCTGGATTGTGCTAGTTGGGCACTGCCTTCTCTGGCAGAGAAGGTCTTTAGCACAGGCAGCGCTGCGTAGGACGTTTGTAATGTGGGCATCATGATCAGTGATATTTTGGCCTGAGACGCAGCCATGTTTGTAACCGCGTCCCCCTACATGCAGCCATCTTGAGAGGGATTCCATATACACGAGAAAGAGGAAGGGCGGAAGTGTTTCTCCTTGGATTGTGCCTCTTTCAACAAGACTTTTTTCAGTGCAACATCCTGAGGGCTATCTGATTTGGGCTGTGGCGTTTACATAGTGGTTTTTGAAGTGTCATTACCATCAGTGGGGAAGCCTGAGTCATACATTATCCAGAACATCCTGTTATGGTCAGTAGTTTTGAATGCGGAGATGAAATCTACGACGAGGGCGTAAATAAGAAAAGAAAAAGAAAAGAAAAGAAAAGTCAACGCAAGCCAAAGGCCGCGTGCATTAAGGAAAGGTCCCTTAACTAGCAGGCCAGCAAGGGCCTCACCAAAAGTCCCTCAAAACTACACTAGCTACAGCTAGTCTAGGAGAGGGAAAGAAACTGAACTAATGAGGATCGGGCAGGTTGTCAGCCGTGCCCTGAGACGCCCAGACTCTCCTTCTCCTGGTATCCACCTCCGAGCGCCCAGCGCCCCCCTAGTAAATATCTTTCCCAAAGGATTTAGTGTCTTCAAGTCCCATGATGATAAAAAAGAAAAAAAGAAAAAAAGTCTACGCAGGCCAAAGGCCGCGTGCATTAAGGGAAGGTCCCCTAATTGGAAAGCTAAAGGCCTCACCAGAAGGCCCTCTAAACCTACACTAGACACAGCTAGCCTAGGGGAGAGCCAGAAACAGATCTAATGGGGATCTGGAGGGTTGCTTGCCATGCTCCTGGACGCCCGGACTCTCCTTCTCCCGTCCTCCGCCGCCGTGCGCCCAGCAGAACCCCCCCAGAAGCCCCTGTGAAAACCAAGAACGTGCCTAGTGTTAATGATAGTGGTTAATCTTTGAATGGCACGGTTCCTAAGCTTGGATGCTGGTGATTTAGCTTTTTGTTTGGTAAGGCCCAGATTTATAAGAGGTGTGATTGTATACTAGACAATGTAGTACTCATTGTAAATGGTGCCAGCCACCCCAATTAAGATGATGTGCAGAGTCACTTTGTTATTCCTGTTTGGATTCCTTGAGCTGCGGGTTTTTAAGTCTAGTTATGGTGTGATAATGTTGAGTCGCTGCACGTTCAAGAGTGATAAAATGATTTGTGTCAGGGCAGAATTTCAGTCCAACAAGGTGGATGTCCCTGTCCTGAGGAGGGATCTTGGAGGGATCAAGGTGAGCTTGTCTGCCTGGAATAGGGCGCACAAAGAGAGCATCAGGGCGGCTTTGGTGCCGGGCAGGGGAGCCAGTACCATTAGGGAAAACCCAGTTTGGAATAGCTCTTGAGATGTTTCCAGGGACTTGTATGCCCTGATCCAGGGGTCTCTCATTACTGCAGCCATCCATGCCAATAAGGGATGAGCCATACCAGCCTTTACGGAGGGCTTTCACATAGAGACTAAGGGCTTCATGGTGTCTATTGGTGTGCATCCCGCTCATTGTTGAGTTTTTACACCTAAGGAGTATGTGGTTAATGTGGTCCATATCATCGCAAAGAGGGCATCTTCCAAAACTGGAAGAAAAGTTGAAAGTGGAGGCATGTCTCTGTGTGTACAGTGTATCTGTTCGGTACTTCATTACATTTATTTGCTGTTTCAAAGTAATCTTTGGATTTTTCCAGAAGGAGTTGCTGATCTCCTTGTTAGCAAGTTGAGAGATTGGGTTGTGTGCTTCAGTGTTTGCAGTGGTGGTGGTTGGTATGGTATCGTTAAGTTTCTGCCATCTCTGGTAGTGGTAGCCAGAGATGTCAGCAGAGCCAAGCTCGTGTTTCTTGTGCACATGAGCTTTAAGTTTTCCGTTCAGGTTGGTGAGGTAGTGGATTGAGGAAGTGTGAGAGCGGTGCACACCATCATTCTATGATCAAGAGGTCTTCAAAGAGAGCCAATAAAAATTGTGGAAGGGGTCCCTAGCATCTGGAAGTGCAATGTCTATGGTATTTGAGAGGGCTGCGGTCCGTGCGCAGGCGTCAGCCCCCTCATTGCCAATGATGCCAGAGTGGGCTTTGACTTTGTAGAAATGAATAGGATAAGGGGATTGTTCTAAAAATTTTGATATAGTCTGGATGAGCTCTGCATGGAGGTGATTCCTCATCTGCATAGGATTAAGGGTTTGTTTAGAAATTTGGGAAAGGCAGGATGCACTATCAGAGGCAATGTCAGTTTGCCCATGTTGGAGTGCCACAAGGATACCTGCAAGTTCTGCTCTGTTGATGGTATTAGTAGGCCCATGACCATTGGGGTTTATGTGTAGCTGTAAGTGTTGGGAGGGTGGAGCAGTGTCCCTTCCCGGTTTGTAAACGCCTGAACCAAAAAGTGGTGGGGACTCATCATCTTTTTTGTTTAATCAAACTGCCATTAGTGTAGCTGATTTCTCTCCAGTCCTTGATTTTAGGTGTGAACATCTTTTTGTAGTTGGCAGGGATAAAAGCTGCCCTAGCCTGAGGGCACTTGTGTGAACAGCTATGTGTGTCAGGGGAAAATGATTGGAATTTCTTTTTCCAGGTGTTTGATGCTAGGTGTTGGTGGGTACGCAGTGGCGTGGCAGGATTTGGACGATCCAGGGGTAGCCAAGTGACCTTCTGGAACATCCCATGATGACATTCTGGAGCTGGTGGATGGTGTCTTTTCAATTCGGAAACCAGCTTGAGTGGAGCTTAGTAGAGAGTGTGCTTACGCATGTTCATAGAGTGTGTTAGTGAGCATACGGGTCCACAGTTTACAAAGTGTGTTGGCAAGCCCAATGGGCCTGTAGGTTGATATCTCCGTCTCTCCTCCTTTATTTTTGTCAATGAGGGAAGTCTCACCAGGCTTCCAGGATACCGGGGTGAGGCGGGTGGCCCACATATAATGAAGAGTTCGAGGATGCTTTTTGGATTTCAGGGAGAGCATCCTGATAATCTCGTTAACTACGCCACCTTGGATCTAATGACTTGTTATTACTTAGAGCTTTATGCATTTACCAGAGGCACTTTTATCCATAATGCTGAGAGTCGTGGATACAATAAAGGAGACAAATTGGCTCAGAAGAGCCGTGAGTCTTCTCCATCACAAAGCTACAATACAGAAAGTGCTTATGGGGATCTGGAAGGTTACTGGAAGCTCCCATCCCTAGAACCTGACTGTGAGAAGTAAGAACGTCTTACTTCTACTAATAATATTTGAAGAAAGAAAGAAAAACTACGTAGGCAGAGGAAACTCTCCCTACATCAATTAAGGAAAAGGAGACACATTGGCTCAGAAGAGCCGTGAGTCCCCTCCACCACGAAGCTACAAAAAGAAGACCCTAATGTGGATCTGGAGGGTTATTAAAAGCACCCGGCTCCATAACCTGGCTGCAAGAAGTATTCTTGTTTTCAATAGCACACCTAGTGGTAACAAGCTTGTTGGCATACATAACAGAATGGGCATGGAGCTTGTGAGCAATTTTAAGGGCATGTTGGTGGTCAAGTCCTAGTTGTTTTAACGGGTTAAGGAAATGTTCAATATAGCAGGTCCCACCAACACCCAGAAGGATGGTGCGGAGTCTTGACTTTAGCACTGCGTTAGAACTTTGTGGCCACGGTTGAAGAGCGTTTGATTCGTTTGAAGTCAAACGCGTTTGGAATGCATTTGAAATGTTACCAACCTCCAAACCAATGCCTGGTCTTCATTTTGAAAGCTTTCATGTGATCACAAGCCTGATGAAAAGCGCACCTGATGTTGGCAATTTCTTAAAGATACTGGATAGAATGAGGGGTGTAGATGATCCCACCCACACCCTGACCCACATCTAGGAAAATATTACTAATATTCCATAGCATGGAGGGCTGTAGCAGCTGCAGCCCCTTGATGACAGTGACAGCGTCGCTGTGCTGCTGCTTGGAGGCCTTAAGCTGGTACTTAAGCATCCTCACACCTTTCCTTAATGCACGCGGCCTTTTGGCTTGCGTAGACTTTACTTTACTTTACTATCCTCGCAGCATTCATCCACAACAGTGCATGTGCCACTCGTGTGAGCTAGTGGATAGGTGGACCTTGAAAATAGGTGAAACAGCTGTGGCGCCTTTTATTTTGCTAGAAAGGATAACAAAGGGTAACATAGCTGTACCTGCCTACATGGGCAGCTTGCTGAAGCAAAAACAGTGCCTGTAACCAAACCAGTCCGATCTGGAAGACAAGAGCATCACAATTAACTCAGTTACAGCATTTCAGGCATGCTGATACAAGCAACCTTTACATCAAACCTTATGACAGCCTTTAAAACAACAACTTGAGACACCTCTTTGGCTGTAGACGTGCTTGATGGAAACAGCATGGTAAAAGAAAACCAAGATTGGCATTCACCCGCGATTAAACCCGCGATTAAACATGACAGAGCTCAAATGTCTGAGAAAGGATCGTTCCAATGTCGGTAGAAGGATATGAAGTGCATGCTGCCTTCCACTCTTAACTGAGACCATGGTGCATTTTGATTCTACCCTTCTCACATCTGCCTCTGTCTTTGCTCATCTCCGTACGCACCCAGCCCTTCAGTCATGGTCTTTTGCGACTTGCCACCGCACCTGTTTTAAGTGTGTGTAAGAGAGAGCATGTGTGTGTGTGAAAGAAGGGATTGAGTGTGCAGCTCTTGGAATTCCAATTGGATGCGAACCGGGGAATGGCACGAGCACAGATCTCCTCTGAAACACCAAGACCCGAGCACCCCTCTCTCACCACGCCATTCTTCATCTCCACAGCCTCATAACTGTGTGTGAACGTAAAAGTGTCAAGAAGGAAGGATGTGTTGGCGAAAAGCTCGATGACACATCACATCCGAACCCTGCGTCGCCTCTCCCTCAGGCTCACTACTTACATGGTTTGTCCATCAGCGCCTGGCAAACGCGTGCCAACTTTCACATCTTTTGCAGGTTCAGATGGGGCCTTCCTTGTACGATCCGCACCCTTGGTAGGCATTGCGGCAGGTTTTGTCTTACTCGATGTTAACTTTGCTACTGAACTTCTGTTACAGAAATTGATTCAAATGTCGAAATTAAAACCAGTCTCGCGGAAACACCCCAGATCGCCAAGCATTGCTTGGCAAGCAAGTTTCCTTCTCCCGCGCACGCATGCACGCACGCACGCGCGCGCGCGCGCGCACACACACACACACACACACACACACACACACACACACACGCACGCACCTATGAATGTTAAGTGTGCATAAGCCAATTTTGCAAAATGGATTGCAAACTGTCCAATTTGAAGTTTCTAATGAACCAGGACTATTTTAAGAAGGTAGCTACCTGAGTAGGCTTACTAATTTCTTATCAAGAAAGAAAAGAAAAACTACGTAGATGGAGAAAGCTCTCCCTACATCAATTAGAAAGAAGGAGACACATTGGCTCGGAAGAGCCGTGAGTCTCCTCCACCACAAAGCTACAGAACAGGAAATGCTAATGGGGATCTGGAGGGTTATTGGAAGCACCCGGCTCCTGAGCCTGGCCGTGAGAAGTATTTTGGTTTTTAATAGCACACCTAGTGGCAACAAGCTTGTTGGCGTACATAACAGAATGGGCGTGAAGCTTGAGAGCAAGTTTAGTGGCACGTAGGTGGTCCAGTCCCAGTTGTTAAAAGTGGTTAAGGGTATGTTCATTACAACAAGTCCCACCAACGCCCAGGAGAATGGTACGAAGAGGCACAGCTTTTGCACCGATGCAGGCCTCGCGTCTACACAGTACTTGGTTTCAATCAAGTGCACGTACCGCTGGTTTTGATTCAGTTGATGAGGTTGCCTCTCGCGTTTACTGTGCTGGTCCTGTGCGGTCCCATGCCTGCTGCCTAACACATGGTATGAACAGGAGGAAGAAGAAAAAGTGGTTTGGCATGGTTGAACCATGATAGCATCAGGTGAAGTGTATTCTAACTTCACAAGTGGGAATCAAAACTGAATAGAAGTTTGAAAAGGGGCTTTTAACGCTGCAAATCGTGTTGGTATCATGTGGGTAGGTATTACATGGAAATTGCGCCATGACAAGGGACCTGTGGGCCTGGGCTGATTATTCAGGCTGCACATGTATGCAGCTATTTGTCAGCATGCATCACACATTATAGCCACCATACCCCAATAGGAGGTCATTCTTGGCCCGAAATACCACAGATATGCTTTTTCATGCTTGAAATCAGGATGGCACCTACTAATAGTAGGCAACTATGCTGATTTTTGCAAAGGAATTTGCTTCATTAATTGATGTAGGGCGAGTTTGCTCTGCCTACGTAGCTATTTTAGATAAGAATAGAACAGAAGAATAGAAGAGGATAGAAGAATGGAATAGACATTTTACAAACAGCTAGTAACCCTCCAGATCCCCATTAGCATTTTCTGTCTTGCGTCGTGGTGGAGGGGCCTCACGGCTCTTCTGAGCCAATGTGTCTCCTTTTCCTTAATTGATGTAGGGATAATTTTCTTAACCTACGTAGTTTACCTTTTTTTCTTTCCTTTCCTTTTCTTTCCTTTTCTTTTCTTTCTGATTGCGCATCTCACCAGCAGAAGGTATATTCAATCCATTCTGTTGAAATGGCAAGTTCCCGTGTAGAAGTACTTCATATCAAGAATCACCAACTTTGTGCAGCAGGTGGTATCGTAGGGAGGTTTGCTGGTGGATTAATCAATATTGTTGGATTCACGCCTTAGCAACCTTAAACTAATACACAGTTTAAACTTCAAATTTGAAGTTCAAACTTTGAACGATACTTGTTGCAACCAAGCTTGGGTGTAGATGTTTGACTTTTCATGCTACACTTTCATTTTAAAAACTTTGTATTTGTTGAGATAACAAGCACCATAAATCAGCAACCTGTGCTGGCATTTTGGGTGAGTGTGTATAAAAAACTGAAGATTGATGGCCTGCACTTGGCAACAATGTCCTGTTAGCACGTCCGAAACATAAAAATTCTACCATGTATGTTTCACGGACACGGGACACTTTTTCTAATGTCACCGCTGGTTTAAACCAAATTTGTGGATACAGGGGAAATTTTTGGACAAAACATTATGCAACCCAGGTAGCAGTTTGAAAAAACATATCCTGTGGAGCCTATGGGATTACACATTTCGCTAATTAAGCTAGCTCATTTTGCCTTCTCTGAAACGTGAGGGTTGGTGTAACTGGGATTGACATCGTTATAAAACTTGAATATTAAAAAACAGTCGACTATGCATCGAGATAGGTCGAGTTTTTCAGTTGCTCAGTTGCGTTGCACGCATCAGATTGGCAGTTGAAACTGGAATTGAAATAGATCTAAACGATTTAAACCCAACCGTCTTAACCCAAATCATAGTTGTGCTTCCTCCATCTGCATGGGCAAGTTGTTGTTCTCAACTGTTCTCTTGTCCGCAGCATATGTTTTGGCAAATGGGGAGTACCTCCTGCTCAGGGTGAGGTCCATCTTCGTGGTACTTGGATGGATGCCTGATATATGGGATGTGCTTGACGCATCTGCTGTGCCCCTCCATTGTGCAGGGAGGGACAGTTGTAAATCATGACCATCAAAGTTTGGCGGATGTTCTCATAAAAGATGATATCATCCAGTTTGTTGGACTGAACCTTGAGGTATAGTCACACACACACACACACACACACACACACACGCACACACACACACATGCACACATATTCACACATAGACACACACATACATGCAAGAATTTACAAACACAAAATGCAAGCGTTTATTAATGCTTATTGCATTGCAATATCCTGCTAGACAAAAATATAAGGTTGGGAGCCCTCGCATACTCAAATCCGAAATGTCTAGCCTTTGACCATCTCAGTTTGTTCAGGTTACACCTCCTCGCTTTGTAGCGGGTGCACTGTAACCATTATATATTACACGATATTACTCATGAAATAATATTAAATGCTGTCCAGAAAAGAATGATGAGTGGAAACCCCACAGGTTTGCTTCCACTTACTTTTTCTGCCACATCAATGAACCAGCAGATGCGTTCTTTCCTTTCTGATTTTTGACAATCATTGCTGGTGCAGCAAGGATTCTCCAAGGAAGTCCCTCAATACATTATCGGTGAATGGTGCCTTCCCCCACCGTGTGTTAGTGATGTGACAGAGAAGTTCCTGGTTGCATGGGCTAGGATAGACATTCTTGCCTATCTATGGCAGTAAGAAGGATGGCAAGGAAAAGCGCTCGTCTCCATCTGAAAAGACAAAGGTTGCATCTGGGCACATGTACGCTGTTTGGCTGAATCCAGCAAAGGATTCTTTTTAAAATTTGAGCGGCCCTGGGCATTTGACAGGATGCAGGGGCCCTTGATCGGCACAAATGGTTCTTTTCCAGCGGACTGCCTCATTTTTGAGACATGTCATACCTTCTGCTTACCCACAAGTAAAGAATGGGTACATGCACAGCGAATCACACACCAATGTCACGCTTCCAAATACCATCAACTTGTTGGGGTCACAACTAATGTTATAGGCATGATTTGAATGATAATTGGATGAGCACCTTTGAAGCGCAAGAAAGCTTGGAGTCGAATCATGCAGTTCTCCTCCTTCAAAACCAAGGTTCCCAAGGTCATCTCCTCGCGCAGACCTTGAGGTCCGGGTGCATGGCAACCTTATCTATGTTTCATGTTCACCTGGGAAGACCCCATGACTGCAATGGGCTAAGCAGGCCACACGCATGCATACGCACAGGTTGCTTTTAAGAGCAGGAACCATCAAGCTGGACTATCCATCACCAACGCAAGCACTTCATGTTCCCAACGGCTCCCCTAATTTGCAACCAACCAGCCTGGCGCTTAGGTGATGGTAAAGGGCTGGGACTCGCAATCAGGGGAGCCATGCCTGATGTTTCCTACCAGACCACCCCATGTGCAACATGGGGTGACTTCTAGTGCTGCAGGTTTTATCCCCCCCCCCCCCCCCCCCAAAAAAATCAATGCACGTGAAATGCATGATGAAGGCCTCGTGGATGTCCAGGTGCCAGCCATTTCAGAAGGAATGGCCCAGCTTATCGTTTTTGGCCTGCACCATTTTTAAACATGCACCATTTTCTCATAATCTGTTGGAAATTTGATAGCCTAGATTGAAGGAGCTCAAAAATAGACCCAGGGCGGACCTCTGGGCCCTAGTGAGATGATCTCAGCCATTAAAGTGGATGACAACAGGTGGTCAACCAATTTCCATGCGACATTTACCATTAACTGCTAGATGAGGATGAAAAAAGTTTCAAGGGAATGATTAGTTATGAGTAAAAATTGTGGAGGGGAGTCATGCAACGAATAAATCAATCAGTTCGTGACTGCCACAGAGGTGCTTTTTTTTTTGTGCCCTTGAAAGAGAAAAAAGCACATTGAGTCATATGTTGAAGTGGAGATCTGCAACCTATCTCCATTTTTCAATATGAAGGTTGCATTGACCCTTGTTATCCAGGCCTTGCCAAATGTTGCAAGCCCCCATGAATTAAGCTGTATGGATGAAGAAAGTTGTGAAAGGACAAAGAAAGAAAGCAATGGTTGGATGCCCCCCACCCCCCAAAACACCCCAAAATGAAGAGCCCCCAAAATCAAGCTGTACAAATGCAAAAACTCGTGACAGGATCAGTAAAAACAAAGTATTCATTGGAAGGGGTTACATAGTTGTACGTGCCTACATGGGCAGCTTAGCTGAAGCAATTAGGTGCCTGTAGCGAAACCAAACCAACCCGGAATAGTGTCGACTGCAGTACTTGTTGGACAGCCCCTTAAAGTCCTCATAATATGAGTGCCCCCAAGAATTAAGCTGTATGACTCATAAAAGTCATGCCCGGGTTTGTAGAAAGAAAGCACTTTTTGGACGACTCACCAGCAAGGCAGATCTAGTACATCTCCTCATTTCATTTTCTCAGCCTGTCAGGAGCAGTAATCTTTGATGGTCAATGTGTTGTGCCTACCTAGATGTGGGTTGCTACGATCCATTGTCGGGATGGACTGAGGAACTGGTTTCAAAAGGCTGCCAAGGGCGCACTGTGACTGGCAATACCTCTTTCTTGAATGGCGGTACCATTCAACTTAGCACGATCATGTGCAACGGAACATGAGCACGCATGCAAAGCATGCTGCATGCACCTCTGCCATACACAGCTCAAATTGGACTGCCAGACATTGATCTGGTGGCTGAGCTCAAACATGCACCCCCTAGGCAAAAGAGTTTTCCGTCAGTCCTGCATGGCATCTGTGCTCATGGTTTCATGGCTCATGACATCTGGGCTCGTGGTTTCATGGCCATGGTCCTGCTTGGAAGTCATGCTGAAGTGCATGCATCCATGTAATGTGTGCGCCTTTACACACGTGCTCTGCACGCTTGCTTGCTTGTGCACACTAGCTCTGCTCCCTTGCTCTTGTGTGCACCCCTTGCTTATGCATGCACACATGCCCTGCACACATGCTCATGCGTGCAAGGTTACGTGCTATGGAAAACCGTGTTGGCGTGCTGTACAAGCTGTTCCATGTACTGTGCAAACTGTTCCAGGTGCTGTACAAAATGTCCAGGTGCTGTACTAAATGTATATGTACTGTACAAAATGTCCAGTTGCTGCACAAAATGTCCAGGTGCTGTGCAAACTGTTCAAGGTGCTGTACAAAATGTCCAGGTGCTGTGCAAACTGTTCCAGGTGCTGTACAAAATGTCCAGGTTTTGTACAAACTGTTCCGGGTGTTGTGCAAACTGTTACAGGTGCCACATGGGGCCACAGTCATTGATGCTCGTGGCAAGCTTGTCATGCCTGGGGGGATTGATCCCCACACCCACTTGGACATGCCCTTCATGGGCGCCACTTCATGCGACAATTTCTACAGCGGCCAGGTGCGGCGAATGGGGAGGGTCGCAGCGCATACTGCTGTGTGTGTGTGTGTGTGTGTGTGTGTCTGTGTGATGCATCAGAGTGTCGCAGGCCATACAGCATGACCCATACAGTATGCGCAGCATGATTTATGACAAACGGTACAGGTTGTGGGTCCTGACGCCTGTTGCCGTAGCATGCTCCGTAAGTTTTTCAGACCATGGCTGAAGATGCACGCAGCATCTCCTTTTGCGCAGGCGCTTGGAATGTGTGCGCAAACGTCTCCATGCAGATGTATCTGTCTTGGGTGGTGCTGGAAATGTGACAGTGCCCATCAAGGTCCGGAGTCCGTTTTTTCCACTGTAATTTGAAAACCGTGCTCCCATTCCCATGGTTCCATTTGCCTACAAGGCATGCTCATTCATTTCTGTTTCAATGATTCATTAAACAATTTCTTCTTTGTGACAACATTGCTCTGGTCCTCCCCTACGTACGCCTTTCACAAACCATTTGATCTTGTACTTCAAACCTACTACTTCAAACCTAACATGCTCAGCCCGGGAAAAGAAAAGAAAATAGAACAGACAACACAAGCCAAGCCTGGCTGCATGAATTATCCCCTAAATAGCAAGCTAGATAGGGCCTCACCAAAGAGGCTAAAAGCCCCAGCCTAGACTATAAGCAAAGAGCCAGCTAAAAGAACTAATGAGGGTCTGGCAGGTTGTCTGCCATGCACCTTTGGGCTCGGACTCTCCTCCTCCTTCCACGCGCTACCTCACCCCCAGCAACTCCCCTACCAGAAGAACTCTGCAAGTATAAGTTGTGCCTGGTGTGAATAATGTTTTCAAGCTCTGAAGCGCATGCCACCTTTGTTTAGAAGCAAGTTTACCCGCACTATGCCTGGTAAGGCCCAGCTTTACTAGAGGAGCAAGGGTGTAGTTGCTATAGATAGTGCCGGCCACACCCAGGAAGATGGTGTGCAAGGCCACCTTGTTATTCCTGTTTGCGACTCTGAAGCTACGGGTGCGAAGCCTACAAATGGCGTCAACATGTTGGGCAGCTGCTGTTTGCAGGCTGGGCAAGGGGTTGGTATCTGGACATTTTTTGCTCAGCCCGGGACCTCAATGCCTGTGTGGTTCCAGCATTTAAGTGCCTTTCAGTGCAATGTGCAAGGAAGCAAGCACACCTTTTCCATCAGGCGAGCCTTTGCTGTTTGACCCTGGCACACAAGTTTATGAAGTGTCCCTCAACTCTGCTCCTGACCTCCATCAAACTCCAAGCCCTTAGAAGGCAGCTCCAACCTCACTCTCCATCTTCTTCACACCATGTATCCATAAACATAGGCAGCTGCACTGCCAAGGGGCACCGCCATGCATTAAAACAGGCACCACCATGCATTAACACAGGCAGCTGCACTGGCAGGGGGGACCACCATGCACATCGACTTTGCACTGCCGGTGGAGCAAGACCTGCTCAAAGGCTGGCAGAAGTGGCAGGTGTGTGCGCGCATGTGTGTGTGTATGTGTGTGTGTGTGTGCATGCATGCACACGTGTGCGTGCGCGCAAATGTGGGCCTGGATGCAGAAAAGGGCAAGCATATAAAGTTCACGTAAAAAGTAAATTGTTCCCTGCCCTTCACAGGTCACGATTGGTAACAAGCATCTTTGTGGACCATGCGTGCTTCTCGGTACTCTGAACCATGTGTGCAGGCCAAAGCATCCACCGGCTGCATGGACTATTCCTTCCACATGGCCATCACAAATTGGAACAACAAGGTGGGTGCTATGCTTGCTATCTGAGCTTTTCTTTTTGTAGAATTGAAAGAGACGGATGAATGTTTGTCGACATGGACAAGTAAGGTTGCCTCAATATTGCAGAGGGTGTTATCTGAGGACTGAAATTGCCCGTTTTTTGCATGCTCTCTGCACAGGTTCTTTATAACGGGAAGCTAACAAGTTTGGATTACTCTGTATTTGTTCTACTAAAGTTTGAAAGCCAGTTACGGAGAACATGCCTAATTAGCCGCATTAAGACCCCTAGTTTTTACCACCATATCTCCAATCCGGACCACCTACTGCACCATATCAGAAAATTGTAAGTGATTTGGTGTCCTTGTATGAGATGACATCATTGCGAAAGAAATGTAGTGAAATGACCCAGTGGTTGGTGAGGTACAGAATTCCAGGCATTCCCTTAGAGAAAATCCAGCACAAGGGGTTCCCAAAAGGTGATCTGAGGCCAGGAGAGTGGTCTGAGGTCCTCCAATTTTCCGATGCCAAATTTCATCCTTTTTTGGTGGATACAATGTCTGTTTTAAAAAATGATAGTCGGCATGGTTAGGTTTGAGAAAGAAATACGAGTAGGGCATGCACAGCAAAATAAGCCAGTTGACCCCCTCTGTCAATATTGTTGCCTCTTTCACCAAGAGTTTTATTAACTGCTTTTTGTACCTTACTTGAAATGACAAGAAGAATTGTGATTGTAATCTCAGCAAGCGTATCACATACAGGTAAATTAAACTTTCTTTACACCGACTTAAAAAAGAAGTCATCGTGAGAATCGAACTTCTTGGTTAATCATGCATCCCAATTACTCATACCCCTGCATTGCAATCAGTGGTGAGCTGCCTTGTACAATGCTCACAGTGAAATCCTGCCTTCTATTCCTCACAGACCAAAGATGACATGGCAACCTTGGCAGCCCAAGGAATCAATTCCTTCAAGTTCTTCATGGCATACAAGGTGAGTAGGTACAAGGACTTGCTTGTCCTGGTGGGTCTGGCACAGACTTGTTTGTTGTGCACATTCATTACACTGATCTCATGTTTGCATAGGCAGCACACAATCTTTCAGTGAGCTGTATCTCAAGCAAGAACTACGCCCATTTTATGCGAGGGTGTTGAGGCCCAGAAAAGCTCAGCAGACAAGAATGCGTGCAAGCATGCACCGTTATGTAGGCATTTGTACGTGAATTTATTGGTGCATGAAATGTGCAGGGTTCCCTTCAAGTCACGGATGAGGAGCTGCTGATGGGAATGGCACAGTGCAAGAAGCTAGGCGCCCTCCCAATGGTACGTCCGTGTGTGTATGGTTCTATACGTGTCATGATGCACGTCAATATGTATCCTTGCAAGAATGATGTCTCCAAATTTTCATGATAATTTTGTTGAAGAGCTTCAAACGTAGCCTTGGGGGAGGAAAGGCATACAAGATGTGTCCTGTGCTCCTGAGATGTTTCATTGAACGGAAGAGTGTGCCTGTGTCCCAGTAATACTCTCTTTTAGTGCCTACGCATCCATTGATGTTTGCCCTTTTGGCGTCTGTTTCCTGGCGCGCACAGGTGCATGCAGAGAATGGGGATGCAGTAGCGTGGGGGCAGCGGTACGTGGCGGAGGAGCTGGAGATCACAGGTGAGTGTTGCAAGGTGCTGTGGATGGCATGTGATTGGTTGTGGTTGGTAGTGAGGTTCTGAAAATGGCATGTGATTGGCTGAGAGGGGCATAGGCGAGTGAGTGGCATGAGAGGGACCAAGAAGCGCTGTGTCCTTGCAACCATGGGCGTGAACACAGGTGTACAAGTCTGGGATGTCACCAGAGTCCCTGGCGTTGCTTGGGGTACTGCGGGTAGTCTGCCGGGGAAAACTGGGAATCAGGTCTTAGGTGAACCTCGCAAGGTGCTCAATTGCAATGCAGCTGCACCTCGTTTTTGCTGTCTAATCAACCTTTTCCTCATTTCTCATGCATCTCACGACGCTACCAGAAAAAAGATAGGAAAATGACCTCAGGCAGGCCCCATGTGGTGCTCAATACAGTGCAGATCTGACCCCTCACTCATTTTGTGCTAGGTCCCTTGTGATACAATGTGAGGTCGTCTGCACAACAACAATGCTGTACAAAATGCAAAAGGGTGCTGAAACGTCACTGTCAGGTGCACCTTGCTCGGGGCCAGAACATAAATTGCACTCCAAGTAGCACATCATCCAGGGTTATGGCTTTATAACATTGCAAGGGAAGCAATGCTTGAGCACAGGGCCATGGGCACCTGCTTTTGAACAGCGTCTTTAGAAGTGCAAAACACCTCACAAAATACTGAGAAGATGCAGCTGCATTTCTGGGCTTGATTTTGCATGCGCGTGATACGCCATAATCATTTAGACACCACAGATGCAATTGGCACGGTGCTAAAATCTGTGAGGCAAAGCATGAGCCATACTCTGCTTGTTCTTAAGAATGGCTTCATACCATGATATGGAATCCTCTTCCTCTCCTTGTTGATGGAATTGTAACATTCTGTAATGCTGCTTTGTGTACACCACGCGCTGCTTCTTCTGCTTTGTGTATGCTTGTGCTTTGTGCACACTACACGCTGCTTCTTGTGCTTTGTGTGTGCTTGTGCTTTGTGCGCACCACATGCTGCTTCTTGTGCTGTGTGTGTGTGTGTGCCTGTTGTGCCTACTGCACTTTGGTGTGTCTTTAATGCTCCAGGTCGATCGGATTACGCAAACAGCGTGCCCTGCCCCAATACATGAGCGCTTAAGTGACTCTGTTGGGAAATGTTGTGGCCACAGGCCCTGAGGGGCATTCCCTCTCCCGGCCCCCATACGTGGAAGGAGAGGCCACTGGAAGGGCCATCCGCCTCGCACGCCTCGTTGGCGTGCCCCTGTATGTTGTGCATGTCATGAGCGAGGATGCACTGAAGCAGGTGTGTGTGTTTGCTTGTGCGTTCACGCAACATCAAGTCAAGTTTGTGCCTTGCGTGCCTCCTGGGTGCGCTACTGTGAGCAGCACATGTGATGGATGAAGGTGCACAGAAGCAGGTGCGCGTTTGCAGTGCATGCACACAATTTCAAGCCCCTGTCTGTGACCTGCGTGCGTCCTGCTGTGCTTGGTGGAAGTTATGAGCACAGACGTTGTAAGGCAGGTGGGCATGTGCACATGTGTGTTTGTGTGTGTGTGTGTGTGTGTGTGTGTGTGTGTGTGTGCGTGTGTGTGCGTTGAGGGGAAAGGCATCTCCTGCTCATTGTCATGTGCATATTATGGCACATTCATGGTTACGATGCTTAGTGGAAGCGCCTGAGTCAAGCTTGGTCATGCTGAAGATTACAGCTGAAGCCAGTATTTTGCGCTTTACCTGTGAGCATTGAGCATATTGAAGGCCACATCGATCTTGCTCATCATAAATAACTAACGCCCCCATTTTCATGCATCATTGTCCTGTGCATGTTGCGGCCAAGCTGTGCAAGTGCTCCAGGTGACTTGTCTCTTGGTGTGGAAGGGTAAAGATACGCCATCTTCTCTTTGCTTGGTCTCCATGCTAAGGTTTGGCTGCAGGTTTGGCTGCTAAAGGGTATATTCCAGACCATTCCTTTTTGTTGGTTTGTAGGCGCTGCTATGGAGCTAGCTTTCACAGGGCTGTCGCCATGCAGTTCTCCCTTGCCATGCAATGCTTCTCTCAGTGGTAGCAGGAACACGGCATGGCTTGCTGTGCTTCCCTCATTGGTAGCAGGAGCATGGCTTTTGCTGTGCTTCCCTCAGTGGTAGCAGGAGCATGGCTTTTGCTGCGCTTCCCTCAGTGGTAGCAGGACCACGGCTTTTGCTGTGCTTCCCTCAGTAATAGCCTGGTCAGGGCTTCTGCTGCTGATGCCATGTTGTCGCAAACCTGTACTCCCCAGTCAGTTGAAGCGGAGGAGGCGGGGCAGTGTGTGGTAGTTGGTCCAGTTGCCTTGGGCCTGAGCTCTCAGGCTTGCATGCTTTGTTGCTGCGACCACTGCCCCCTCAGGTGGCAGGGTCACGAGTGCTGGTGCAGCTTGAGATAATGAAGTAAGTGGCCCCCAGCCAGAGCCCTCAGGCACAAAGCTCAGCCTCGTACTCAGGCCCCCCTCTGTTTGCTGATGCCACAACTAATGCCCCAGGTGGCCGAAGCACGGGTGATGGGGCAGCGTGTGATAGGGGAGCCCGTGGCCTCCGGCCTGAGCCTGCATGAGGACGTGCTGTGGGGTGCCAATTGGACCCAGGCAGCACAGTATGTCATGAGCCCCCCCATCCGGGGATCCCAGCACAGGAAAGCCCTCAAGCAGGTGAGTGAGTGAGTGTAGTTTGTGGACCTTAGATAGTGTCGTCCTTGCGTTTTTAGGGATGCAGTTCGCTTCAAGCACCCCCACCTGGAGGCCCCAACGTAGGGCAGCCCTTAAGCAGGTGGGTGAGTGTAGCTTGTAGATCTTTAAAACACAGGCTTCATTGCATTTGAAGAGATGCAGTATGGTACGAGCCCTCCCATTTTGGGTTCCCAGCACCTGGCAGCCCTAAAGCAGGTGGGTGTGAGGTGTGGCTTGCAGGCCCTGAGGGTATAGGCTTCTCACAATTTAACCAACACAACGCAGCATGCAGTGCATCTGGCTGCCTTGCACGGGACATCCCTGAAGCAAATGCAGTGGGCATGGTGTACGCACCTTCATTGCATGTTTAACTTGTCATTCAACTGTGTGCTTCTTAATCAGTGTTCAGCATGTACGACAAGAAGAACAGTGCAAGCCTGCATGATGGACTGCAAGAACATGTACCTTGACTGATTTTCTGTGCGTGATGCCAACTCACGCAGGCCTTAGCTGGTGGGGTGCTGCAGCTGGTGGCCACTGACCATGCTTCCTTCAACAGCACGCAAAAGGCGGTGGGGCGTGATGATTTCAGGCTCATACCCAATGGCGTGCATGGCTTAGAGGAGCGCATGCACATTGTGTGGGAGGAAATGGTAAACTCAGGTGAGACGTGGGAACTTAAGGCTCATTCCCAATGGCGTGCATGGCTAAGAGGAGCGCGCGCAAGTTGTGTGGGAGGAGAAGTTGGATTCAGGTGGACACAGGTGGATTTATGTGGTGTCTGGCGAACTCGGGTAAACTCAGGTGAATTAAGGTGGACTCATGTGGAGATGGTACATTTAGGTGAACTCAGGTGGGAAAAATGATGAACTTTGTGGCATGTGGCCTGGACTCTTCAGCAGTTTTAGAAGCGTACAGAAAAAAATAGGAAGCTGAGAGGCCCTGGATTATGCTTGTCAAGCAACACATTTTTTAAAGTTTGTTATCCTGCTTTGCATTGGCTCTTTGATTGCTGCTTGCTTGTTGTTGAATGCATGTGCATGCATGAGTGGGGCGTGTGGGATCTCTGCCCACACAGCACTTTCCATGCAGCCAGAAGGTCCTCCTCAGACCTGCATATGTTTTGGATCTTGTAGGCAGCCATGGCTTGACTGGCAGCAAAATACACAGGAGCGGCTGATGCTTGATTTGAGGTCAAGGTTATTAGAGGGATGTGGCATGGTCAAGAACAAGTTGATTGCATGGTCAAATACCAAAAACTTTAAAATGTAATGTCATGCTGCGACCCACTGTGTGCCGGAGATCAAATACCAAAAACTTTAAAATGTAATGTCATGCTGCGACCCACTGTGTGCCGGAGATCAAATACCAAAAACTTTAAAATGTAATGTCATGCTGCGACCCACTGTGTGCCGGAGATCAAATACCAAAAACTTTAAAATGTAATGTCATGCTGCGACCCACTGTGTGCCGGAGATCCCGGACTTTGGTGCTGACCTTGAGCACCTTATGCGTGAGTAGCATACTCACCTTTCTAACTTCCACCTTCCAGTATTTGTCGGAGCAGGGCCAGGACACACTCAGCACTCACCACATATCTGCACAATATCTGCTTATATCTCCATTCAACCAGGATACACTCAGCACTCCCACCTGCTCAGCTGCTTGCAAATTCCTTAAGTGAGGATACTCTTAGCTGCTTATTTCTTCTTTCTGGCAGGATTGCACTCAGCACCTCACACTTTCGCATCTGCTTCCACTTTGATTTGCAGGCGGACTCCTGAGTTCAAAGAGGCTCCATTTGTCTGCCCAGTGTAGTTTAAGGACTTAGCCCCCTCTGGTTGTATAATAATGGCCATCACCATCCATACAAATTAGCAAGTGTAAAAACTTTGTGACTTTCAGCCTTTGCACAGGCCTGATTGCCCCACATGGACGCCACACAGACCTAATTATTCCATACAAATGTGACAAAGACCTGATTAGTCCATATGAATGCCACACAGACCTGATTGTCCCCCATGGATCCATACAGGCCTGGGTACCCCCCCCCACACACACACACACACACACACACGCACACACACACACAGACAGACACGCGCACACACACACACGCACACACACATACACGCACACACTAACATGGTTGTTGTACTGTGCAGTCAGCAATGCAAGCCCTTTTTACTGTGCAGGCAGTGGTGCGAGCCTGCCAATCGACTGTGTGGCTACCGCACATGGATTTTGTGGATGGATGCTCAGGCTTGATCTCACCTCATCATGGATTGCTGCACAAGCTTAATCATGTGCATGACAGACCATGCCCATAAATCTTGTGAATTGATGCTCCCGCCTGAATTCCTTTCATTATGGATTGATGCGCAGGCTTGGTCACGCACATCATTGTGTGCAGGCCTCATCATTCCCATGGATTTTGGGGGATTGAAGCGCAGGCTTTGTCCTTCTCATGAAAATGATACGTAACTTGGTCACCAGCATGATCACATGCAGGCCTCATCATTCCCATGGATTTTGGGGGATTGAAGCGCAGGCTTTGTCCTTCTCATGGAAATGATACGTAACTTGGTCACCAGCATGATCACATGCAGGCCTGATCACGCCCATGGATTTTGTGCGGGTGACGAGCTCTGCAGCCGCACAGATCTTCAACATGTATCCCAGGAAGGGGCGCATTGCTGCGGGCAGTGATGCTGATGTCATTGTTTTTGATCCAAACAGGGTGGGTCCTTGTTCTCCTCAAAAACAACAACAAAAGCAATGGATGAATTGTTGACACTTTGACACTTCTCCCTTTGATACTGGGCATGCTCTTTACGGGGAAATCTAAAGAAAGTCCTTTCACACTCACACCGAGGCAGGGCACCAGCATTCCAATAACTTGTTGTCCTTCCTTGCCTCAGATGCACTTCGTAGCAATTGAGACTGACTGGTGCTCAGGAACTCTTGCATTTTTATGGTATAAAAGCCTGACGGAATGATAAACGTGTCAAGAACATTGCCACGCCAATGTTTGGGACCTTCAAGGGTCAAGATTGGGCAGGTAGAGCTGGTGCAGCTCCTCCATGCACTTTGAAAGGCGGTTTCGCAAAGTATGGTGTATGGAAGCAATGGGGAACTCATCTGTGTCCAGAAAAGGCCGGGGGCCTGACACAGGCAACCTCTCCTTTGCTGCAGCAATCTCCTTTGCCTGGGCTGCTGGTGCACCAAGCCTGCACCAAGCCTGCTGGTGCACCAAGTCTGGGCATTCTGCCTTTCCAAAGGTGCCTACCTGCCATGCCAGGTCAACCAAACTCTGCATCCGTTTGTGACAACTGTAAACCGTTCCTTGGTGGTAGTCTCATGGGCGCAAACCTGCATGATCTCATTCATGCTCATGCTTTTTATGGGATGAAAAAATGTTTTTGCTTGCATAAAGATGCGAGTATGCTTGTGTGCAAACCTTTTACACAAGGTCAAACAAAAGCAACAAATCGCACTGCAATACTGAACGTTAAAGATAGGCACAAATGCATCCTCTACGTCCTTATTAATAACCATGTCACCTCACTGCTGCTATGCTGGTGAGAGTTACTTATTTCATGCTGCGAGACGATAAAGGCATCAAGTGGTGGGGTGAGAAAACTGTGGTATTGCTCTTATTTGGCAATGACACTTTGCAGACCTTACAGCTGCGCTTTGTTCTATTTCTTGTCGGTCAGGAAAATAAGCCTTGAAATTAGGCCACCAGCAATTGTTAGGCCAGCCATGTAGGTTTCAGTCCTTGCCCCAGTGAAACCAGCAGTCATGGGTATACAGGACCTTGGACTGGACATTTCTGAGCAAATCAGCATACTCAGTTTGTACCGGGGGTTACCCAGGGTGTAGGGTCAGAAAGCAGGCAAAATCCCTGCCAAAATGGGGCCCTCAGGAATCTGCACCCCGGCTTGGCTGACCAGCAGCAATGGTTGGGGACTTCATCAGGAGTTTAGTTTGGGGGGCCTGGGGGGGCTGGGGCGGGAGTCCAAAAACCAACCCAATTTTAACTGGGAAAAGCGAGAAACCAAGGCTCAGCACTGGGTCAAGGATTGCAGCACCGGGCCAAAATCCTTCATCGTGACAACTCGCAGCTTTGACCAAGCCCCAGGAACATGGACATCCACTCCTGGGGCCCCAAACTTGGCAGTGCAAACGACAAGGACATGCTGAGTGACTCCTCATACTCAGATTGTGGCCAAACACAACACTTGCCTGCTTTCCATTTTTGCACCAATCCTGCCTGGCAGATGCGCACATGCTCTTAGGCGTGCTTGCTTTGGGACCAAAAATTGCCCCCCATTGTCTCACACCATTGGATCAGGTATGGCCCATAAGCTACTTACAAGCTGAAGTTTTGGGCAATTTTAGGTCAGAGCATGCATTATTGCGCCATTTCACACAAATGCCTATCTTGGCCTGCAATTCAAGTTTCTGTTGCCTTACCTTTAAATCAGAGCATAGCATGGCTGGGCTGACCGACACCCCACTAAGCCTACATGTTAACTCTATGCCCATTCATTTCAGTATGTCCACAAACTTGCTATCGCTAGGTATGCCATTGAAGACAAGAAAACCTCTCGCAGCCTGGTTCTGGAGCCGTGTGCCTCCAGTATCCTCCAAATCCCCAATAGCCATTCATACTATTTAGCATTGTGGTGGAGGGGACTTCTGGCTCTTTTGAGCAAATTTGTCTTTTCAGAGGGGGGCTATCTGAGGCCTAAAATCAGGTGTTTTTGCATGCTCCATAGCATAGCTCTCCCGTAACGGGCTGTTTTCAAATATGATTTTGCTATAGACAGCAGGCTTTCTATAGCTTTAGGGTTTTAAAACAGCCGGTTATGGGAAGCATGCCTAATCAGTCGCGGCGTGAACCCTAGTTTTCACCACCAAAACTCCATATGTGACCACCCACTGCACTTAATTGGGTGTATTTTGGTAATTCGAGATCCTTGTAACAAAAAAACATCATTGCAAAAAAAATGGAGGGCAAAGACTTAGTGGCTGGTGTTATGTGGCAATTTTAGCCAATTTCCCATAATTAGGGCTTATGCGCCCCATGTGAGCTTTAGCCCAGTCTATCTCAGCACATAGGGCGACTTACATAAATCTGAGCAAGTGCTCTGGTAGCTTGGAACGCCAGCTACAATTCAGAGCAAAAAATGTCCCAATCAGGTGAAGTGGCTGTGGGTGGGCGTACTTAAAATGCTACAAAGGAGCATGTTTGGGCACATGCTCAGATAGCCCCCTCTGGTCTCTTTTTCCTTATTTCATGTAAAGAGAGCTGGTCGTCTCCACGACTGGCCCACCCTATCCTAGGCATAAAGTTGCCATTTTCAGTTTTATAGCATATCTCAGCACCCACAGCACCATTCCAGGACCTGAAGAGTGCGTTGGACAGCTGATTTTTTGCTTTACAATCAGGTGTAAAGACAGTCAGGTGAGGTGCAGTATGTGGGCAGCAGAAAAGTTTCAAAAAAACGTAACCAGGGGATTGTTTCTTGTTTCAAAGCCCGCGAGCCAAACTGCGCCCTCACAGTCCCTAAAAATTTGTGATGTTGGGCCGGACCTTCTATGTGGAATTGGGTGTGATGGTGGCAGTGCTTGCATAAAAGTGTGCCCTGTAACCCAGCAAAAAGTATGTCATGATAAGAGTCTGCTGCAATGAGAGTGTGCTGCAAGTTAGTTGAGTTAGTGGGGCGGTTGATATTTAAACCTGTGATTGAGCAGCTGTGGCTGCGTTTAGAGAACATGAGATTGCACTCGTAACAGCGCCATCTTTACCCTTGTTGTTTCCCATCAGCAGCCTTAAAAGAAGCTAGAGTAGAATCAATAATCCACTGAGCCCACAGACCATGTCAGGCTAAAGAGCCCCAAGCCCTAGGAGGAGGAGAACAGCAGCAATCCCCAGTTAAGTGTGTGTGTCCAGCATTAGTGCGCGCAGTGCGGTCTAGTTAGAGCAAGAAACCACAAGGACCTGAGTTAGTGAGGGTCGTGCCGACTCTCCAGAACTTGCACAAGAGATTCTGTTTGCTAAGCCCTGGGTGCCCCAGTGAATCTGCTAAGTGCTGTACGCCACAGCATCAATATTTTCCCTTCTCTAAACGCCTTGGTCATGGGATGTTAAGACACTGTTATGGCTGCGTCACTTTCTCAGCCTGACAAGCACGCCATTCCTCACGCAGACCACTGATGGGCCTTGTTTTCCAGTAGATGCGTCATGCTGGGCAGCACCTGGGGATGTACTGAGGTTGCCAGGGGACATAGTGGTTGCGGTGCGATGTCGTTCCCTGCATCGGCTTGCACACCCATCCCAATGGGTCACCCCTCCAGCACGCTCCCCCAGTGCCCCCTGCAAACCTGACATCACAGCATGATTAGAACCCTTCAGAGCAGCTCGAGTCCAGGAGTGCTGGTCATTTGGTGCAATTTTGAAAATCCGCCTGTTTCTGCCAAAATGGGTGTAAAACAGTCTCTGAGCCAAACGGAGCACCTCCACATGCCGATGTTTCTGCGTTCCTCAATACTTGTGACTTTAAGACACGTTTGGTTTGCTCAGAGCATGCACAGAGGTGCACAGAGGTGGACTTAGGACCTGGAAGTGCAGTAGGCCATACTAAGTGGGATCCAGCTGTGGGGACAACCAGCTGCATCTGCCTGCGTAATATGTTTTTCTCTTTTGATTTTTGCACCCACCTTTTCCTACAGTGGCCCTGCTTGTAGGTATGCCATTCAATACCTGGACGCAGGTATTGTGAGGCAGCCGCCCTGCAAGCTGCCTGACCATCATATTCATGAAACATTTTCTTATAATTTCTGTACAAATAGGTAGTTCGTCCTTTATGGGACCCGATCTGCATTAGAATCAGGCTGTCCCAGTTCAATCTCCATTTCCTGTGTAGAAGATGTTTCTTTGTTTCTTGCCTTTTGGTGGTGTTGTCCAGGAGCATGTGCTGAGCGCAGCTAGCCACCACCATAACAATGACCTCAATATTTATGAAGGGCGGCGAATTCAAGGCTACGTGGAGACCACTATCTCAAGGTATACTGATGGCAATTATCCAGGTATTATAGAGCGTAGCAAAGGATGGCATATCCAGGGCCATTACCTTGCCTGCAAAGAAAATGTACTCAGCTAAGGAGTGGAGCATTTCCTTCTTTTGAGGTCAGGAAGCAAAACAACTCGTAGCACATCATCAAAAACGAAACAACTTGAAGCACTCCTTGCAAAGGATACATTTGTTTCATACTCCTTCACTCAAGCGGTTACAATGCTTGCTTTTCCTTCATCCCCCCAAGCCTGGCTCTTGTTCCTTCACCATTCTTTTCCCTCCTTGCTCTTGTCTTTCCTTGACTACACTTTTAACTCCTGCTGTCCTCGTGCCACTTCCACCTCCTTCCATAGAAACACATCCTGACCTACACTTTTAAAGCTCAATCTTGCTGTTTTCCAGCACTCCGAGTGCCATACAAATATATCCTCTAAACATCATCAACATAAACTTCCCAGTGGAGGGTATAGGTGGGTATTAGATGGATACAGAAAAGAGAGTATTGCTATGATCAGGGACGGCAACACCTGCGTCTGTGTGTATGTGTGTGTGTTGCCGGCAGCCGCCTCAATAGCTCTGGCTTCCAGCCTTCGTTTGTGTTGACGCTATGTGCAGTAGTTTGGGAAGGGACTTATGGGTTTCACCTATTTATTGCTCAGGATTGTTGCTGTCCTCTTCTTCATTTCTGTGTGCAGGGGTCGTGTTGTGTGGCAGCACGGACAGCTCAATGTGGAGCCCGGCTCGGGGAGATTTGTGCCTTTGCCTCTGCATGGGCCCCTTTTTGATGGACTGCCCAAGCCTGGATCGGCCCGGCAAGAGTCCGGCTTTTGCAGGACTAGTGATCCTGTCTGATGTAGTTACCAGCCAAGCAGTCCGCTGTTTTGACCAACGGCGCCTTTCTTGTACAACTCCCTTTTGTTAAGCCCTGTAGTGTCTGACATTGATGCTCGACAGCAGATGGCTACTGTCCTTCAGGGGTGCACCCCTGAGCTTGCTTATGGGATGTTATAACAAAATGTCTGCATGCAAGCTTGTTTACAGTTTCTGTTGCCTCCTGTCGAGCTGCTTTTTCCCTTACACATGCCCAGGACATAGCAATGTCCCAAAAGGACCTCTGCACAAGATGCTCAAAAACGCAAAAACAAAAAGGAAGCAAGGGAAACAAAGATGCCATCTTTGGATGTCTGGCTGCAATTCTGTCATCTATTTCAGCTCATGTTGGAGCAAAGGCGAAGCGCATAGTAATTACATTGGAAGGTGTCTGCTTCACCTTGATGCACGCGGCCTTTTGGCTGGCGTAGACTTTTCATTTTCTTTCTCCACCGTGTCCTTTTCAGCACTCAGCGAGCATCTACACCCTTTCATTTGGGCTGGACTGAGGCCAGCTACACTACTTTGCGAAACCCGGATTAGCTTGCTCAAGGAAAGACAACAGAAGGCATTGAACACATTCTCTAAATGTGTAGTAGCTTTGACATTAATGGTTCCTAGCTGCTGACAGGGCTAATTCAGAGAACTTGCACTTCTGTTGGTAAGTAGGAATTGGGACCAAACAGAGCAAGCACATTGTTATCACTTATCAAAAATAAAACTCACGTGCGAGCTCATTCAGGCATTAAATATCAAGATCTATCTCTATAACATCATGTTCAACGTAATAACTTATTACTTGAAGTTATATATGACAGTGCAGAAAGAAAAGAAAAATAATCCAAGTTTTGGCCTTGACCGCCAACGGGGGCTTGCACGTTAACACAATGCCCATATGCGTGCTGTACAGAGTTTTTTTCAGTATGCCCAAAACCTCTCCACCACTAGGCGTGCCTTTGAAAACAATAATGTTCCTCACAGCCAGGCTCTGGAGCCGGGTGCTCCAGCAACCCTCCAATGGGAGGTTATGGAGGACCTAGGTCCCTACTAGCTTTCATTGGTTTGCATTGGCCAATTTAACCATGATTAACCTGCAGCCCGGATCTCTGGCTGATTGGTCGCTGGTGAAATATGATCAACCAGCTTTCACAGGTTAACAGTAAGCTTAACTAGCATTCTCTGTTCCTTCAAGCCAAGTTGGCTTGAGGTGGAGGAGACTTTCAAACCTAGTTGTTGTGCCCTCTTTTCCTAAATTGATCCAAGGAGACTATTTTTGGCCTACACTGCTAATTTTCTTTCTGGTGAAGCCTCTAGCTTTCCAGTTAGGGGACCTTCCCTTGATGCACGTGGCCTTTGGCCTGCGTAGACTTTTTTTAAGAGGGACAATGCTGGCTACTAGCCATAGTATGTGGTACCTGCAGAAGTCTAGCTAAAAATAGAAGTCATTGGCCATGCTAGCCTGCCAGGCTGCTCAGTACCAGGCTACAGCTAGCTGAGCCTGCTGCCAGTAACAGCAAAGTGGGTACAATCCAGTATCCTTCAGCCTACTAGGCTAGTAGTACACTTTGCCACAAGGATGAACCACATGCCATTTGAATTCACAAGCACAGCTTTCCTGGGGCTGGAGGACGCACTTCCAAAAAGCTGGTTAAAAAGCAGTTGAAACAACTACATTTGAACCAGCTGATTGCATCAACCAAAGCCGACCATTTTTGTGGTTGTTTTTGGTTGGAACAACCGTTATGGTTAAATCAAGAGGCAATCAATCAGACCTGGTTGTTTCAGCATCATGATGGTTGAAACAACAGCCCAAACATTTCCAACGTGAGCTCCTAGCGGACCACGGGCTCTTAGAGGACGGTGAGGAAACAGGCTCCTTAGCAACTCAACACAGCCTCAGGCGCGGACTCTAAGAACTAGTTACTGTTACGGTCCGTAGCAATAAACAATTGGTCCAAAGAAATTAAGTTGGCCGAGGGGGTTGCCACCCTTGGCAAGCTATGAAGAAAGTCCTGGAGGCCCTCACAAATAAGGCCCAAGGTATGTTCCTTCAGGTCTATTCCTTCAGGTCACTGGGCTCCTGATTAAGGCAGGAAGCTCTAAGCGGAAATGTGGAGTTCAGAACACACAGGCAGACAGCCTACCACTGGCAGACATACACATTGGTACTGGGACAGCCCACCACTGGCAGACATACAAATTGGTACTGGGACAGGGGAAAATAAGAAGCCACACATGCATGGAAGGACAGAAGTGCCTTGAGGCAAGTTCCTCACTATGTCTACGGCATCTTGGGCACGAGGGCGCTTCCAGAAGACGTGCTCTCACTGCCGGTGCGCCCGCTCAGTGGAGTTTGCTACGTCTACAGTATGCTACCCACGAACACAGGCCGAGCCTCTAGCCCAGGCAACGTCTTGGCCTTGCTCCAGGGACCCCGTGCAAGAGCAGGCGCTACCGAATCTCCTTCCACCTATTGCCCCACTGAAGCCTCCAAACCTGATGGATCCTGCTGGGAGGGTCGTTCAACAGTCAAGTTGACCAGGTGGATGGCTTAAGGGATCGGGTCATGAGCAGGCAAGGAGGCCGAGGCAAGGATAATGTCAGGGCACGTGCACTGCAGCCAGGCTGCTTGCCTAGCCGTGCACGTCATGAAGAGCCCAAGGGCCGCCACCCGCCGGACTATGAAGTGTCGCTGTCGAATGCTCGGTTTATAGCAACCTTCTTATCCCTGCGTAGGCGCATGTGTGTATGTGTGTTTCCTGTCTGGTGGGACAAGTGCAAATATTACTGCTGACTGTTTTTTCCCTGCATGCACGCTGGCTGCTGTCCACTTTCGGAAAGATCGGTCACCACCGATCAGACATAGCAGCCGTCTCCCGGACATGTTAACTTTTCCTTTCTGTAATTGACCCTGGGCATGAACTTTGGTGAAAGTTGGCGTGAAAGGCCACAGGCCAGACAAAAGCCAACAAATTTCCTTGTCAGGGCCTGAAAGGACATGAAATTTGGAGGAGAAATCATGCTGCGGACTGTAGTCCTCAAGCATTTGAGTTTGGTTTCAGTCAAGACATATGCAAAAGAGCTGCATAGCTAAGAATATTTTGTGCTACATGCATATGCTCTTTTTCATTGCATTCAGGCGGCCTGATGAACAAACTCGTTCAAGGCGCAAAGTTTGCACCGCAAGTATCATGTGGTGTCTGAACCTTTCTTCCAGGACTTTTCTGAGACACGAGCTTTTTTTGCTGCATTAAGTCGGAACCCAAGATGTTTTCCATTCTCTTCACCCGTGAAACACACAGCTTATCTTTCTGTGTCTTAGCTTAAACACACCCTAAGACGTTTCCCTGACAAACAAAGGCTCACCTCTAGTGGCCCTGCTGCAATTTTAGTTGTTCCAATGAAAAGAGTGCCAAGGACCAATGCCTGGTATCCATTGAGAAGTAGAGGGGGGCGGGGGGGGAGCGGGGAACAGGGAGCACTCAGCGCCAGCCTCAGCCATTCCACCTACTTCCAAGGTCCGTCACCCTAGTCAGCTCCTTCCAGAACAGAGGCACATCCATCTTGTGGAGGTCAGTTACTGTGAAGACACCAAGAATCAGCTGGAGGCCTTCAAGCATCAGCACTGCGACCTATGTAGCCATCTTTCAAGGGCCTCAGCTCAAGTCACCCTCCATACCATTCTGTTAGGTGTGGGTGGAGTCATCTTCACCCATCACACTTTGGAGCCTCTTAAAGAGCTTGGTCTTGACACTCATACAGCCACATCATCAACCACAGCGTCCCCTTCATGGGCGCCAAGGTCTTTCAGCTAGGGAAATTGCAGTGCCATTAGGACGTAATCACCCTCCTCCTGAAGTTTTGTTGCGGCAAGGTGCCCGTGCTGATTGGATCCCTGAGCCTGATTCTGTATCTACACCGAGCTTGGATACTATGCGCAGTCTGGTCGCGGATCAAATTAAGAAAATGAATGGGAGTGCATCTTCTGGTTTTGATGTCATTACTGCACCTTTTATTAAAGGCGCTGTTGTCTTGCGGCCCAAACTCAATGGGCGAGGTACAGAGAGTGTCAACGTTTTGGAGCCCTTCGTGGCTAAGCTTTTCAAATTGCTCCGTGACAAGGCACGCATCCCTGCTTGTTGGAAGTATGCAAAATTAAGCCCACTGTATAAAAAAGGGCCCCTGCTTAACCCGAACAGCTATCGCATGTTGGCAGTCAGTGGCACTATGTATAGGATGTATGCCAATGTTGTACGTGCTTTACTAACTGACTGGTGCCAGGAGGCTAACAAAATACCAGATACTCAGTTTGGCTTCTATCCTGGCCGTAATACACTTCAGCCTTTGTTTATTCTTCGCCATCTGCAGCATGCTGCACGCACTTTGCGACCAAATAACTCGAGTAGATTGCATGCGGCATTCATAGATTTCAAACAAGCCTACGACACCATTCCTAGGGAGGCTCTCTGGCAACACCTCCGCCGCATCAGCATGCCCACTTCTTTGCTGTCAATTATCCAAGACATGTATGCTGCTGATGAGTATGTTTTGAAGGATGGTGCAAAAACTGCACGTGTGCATCCTATGCGAGGTGTTAAGCAAGGGTGTCCTCTTTCTCCTCTCCTTTTCTCACTTTACATCAATGATGTTGACTTGATTGCTGAGGATGTGAGAGGGGCAGTAACTGGCACAGAGAATGTTCGCGTGACCCACATGTTGTATGCTGATGATCTCACATTGCTTTCCAATGAGCCAGGTGCTCTTCAAACCATGTTAAGCAGGCTGAATGTGTATGCTAGGAAGAAGCATCTCGTTATCAACACCTTAAAGTCAGAGGTTGTGCACTTCAACTCAAAAGGAATCAATCTCCCTGTTTTTACGATTGGCAGTGACACTCTTGCTCATAAGGACTCGTTTAAATATCTTGGCATGATGTTTTACAGGGCCTTGAACATGGCTAAATCGGCAGAAAATGCAGCTCGTGCTATGCTTACATCTGCTTATAGGATTCGTCGTTTTGTACGTGAGCACACACTTGCAGATAGGCCGCATGCTTCCTTGTGGCTTGCAAAGACGTATGTTATTCCAGCTGGTATGTATGCGAGTCAGGTGTGGGGTACAGGTTTCATGCAGGCTGGCAAAGAGTTCTCTAGTGCTCTGCAAACTTTGCATCTGAATTTCTTGAAAGGTACCTTGGGTGTGAAGCGAACTACCACTAACTGGGCTGTTTTGAGAGAATGTGGGCATCAACCACTGCAGTACTATTGGTTTAGAGCTGCAGTCAAGCTGTACAACAGCATGCTTGGTACAAATAATAGTACTTTACGCCGTGTTATGCAAGCCGATTTGAAGTTACAACCTAAGGATGACAAGTGCTGGACAGCGCAGTTAATTCAAGCCTTCCAAGGTTTGCGTGGTTCTGAAATTTTTGAGCAGGCTGTGAGGTCAGGAGGTGCCATTTCCATGAATGATTTTAGTGCAGACTTGAGGTACAGATTGCAAGGAGTTTGGAGAGAAGCCGAGTCAGTGGATCCAAGGGAAAACAACAACAAACTAGCTACTTACCAAGCTTGGTTTGCTACTCCTTTTGCTTGCAACGCTCGCCAAACCTATGCACCCTTGCCTTGGTATCTTTTTTTGGATTTGCCTAAGCAAGTTATGCGTAATGTGAGCAGGTTCCGGCTTCGTGCTCATACTTTGAAAGTTGAATCGGCTGTTTGGCAGGATGATGGTACCTCTGTGTGTGACAGGTGTCCTTGCAACCAAACTCAAGATGAAGCACATGTCCTTTTTAACTGTACTGATGAACACGTTTGTTCTCTGCGCCGCAAGTATCAAATGCTTTTTGAACCTTACTTCCAGGATATTGTTGAGATGCAACCTTTTTTACTGCATCAAGTGAGCTCTCAATTTGTTTATCAGTTCCTTCATCAGCGAAACGCAAAGCTATTCCTTTTTGTGTCTGAGCTTATGGATTTATTTTTGGCTGGCAGAGACCAGCCACAAGCCGATCAGCCAAACGACCTGGCTGAAGGTCACCCCCCATTGTAACCATTGTAACCATTGTAACCATACAGCCACCAGGCTTGCTTTGAAGCTTCATGCCCACTTGTCCCGGACTCGGCCAATTGGACTTAGACTGTTAGATTGGGTGGTGAGCGCGGAGATGTGCACACCCAGGCTAACAAGGGAATTCCCTCAGAGACCAGCATATAAGAAAAGCAAAAAATATACTTTTTTTAAATGCTACCCCAATTCCAACAGGAGAGCATGCAGGTGTTCCAAAACAGCTAGGCACGTAACCTGATGGGAACAGTGCTTAAGCGCTTGAAGATGTGCCGCACTTTCTTTCTTAGGTGAAGCGCTTCAAGTTGCTTCTAGAGTGAAACATGTTCAGTGATTCAATGGCAGTACTTTTGCCTGAGAGCCTAGCAGCTGTTTTGAAACAACTTCATGTAATGTATGCCACAATATCTTGGCATCTGGCCAGAAATGGACACATTTCTATGTTGTGCCAGCTTGTAGGGATCAAAAGAGAGCCTCGAGAAAACCTTATCTGAGTTCTATACCTTAGCCTTGACAACCAAAGTTGTGGCTTTGCCCTACAATTCATCCAAGAAAAGAAGAACTTACATGGGTCCACAAAACACATACACACTTGTCACATTTCCATAAGTCTGGATCAACTTGGAACTCCTGTGAAAAGATAATTTACACTTGCCTGGGAGTGAGTCACATTATGAAATCACCCTGGGTACATGTCGTCGAACATTGTTTCAGTAGAACGGGCATGCAGTTCATTGGTATCTACTGTTCAGACATCAGTTTGATGATGTCAAAAGGCAGCAATTTACAAGCGACAGATAGCCCTTGCACCAACCAACCCACTCCTAATTTGGTGTAGCCATGCAATCTTCAAGACTGTCAAGTTGACATTACAATTACCAACCCCATTCCAAATTTCACTATCCACATGTCCTGAATGCAGTTTCAGAAAGAGCATTGAGCATTCTTTGCTGTACTTGAATTACAGTAGTTCAGTGGAATTGAGCATGAAGAGAGAAGATCATGAATCTACACAGCTGATGAGTGGAATAAACATCCAAAAGCAGCACAAGTACATCGAAAAGGCAATTGCACAGGGCATCGAAAACACAATTGAAGGAAACAGAATCAGACAATTTAAGAGGCAGATAGCCCTTACACCAACCAACCCACTCCTGATATGGTGTGGCCATGCAAATATTGGCATCACAATTACCAACCCCATCCAGAAAAAAACAAATGTCCTGAATGCAGTGCCTTGAATGAAGTTTATCAGCAGTCTCATGTTTTTAAAAATCGTTGAGCATTCTCTGCTATACTTGAGCAACGAGTTCATCTGCCTGAGCCCCCCACCTTTGATGAACAGTAATCCGTGTAAATGCTGATGGGTTTCTGGACAGTGCATAACTGAACCATCAAGTACTGGCTTGAAAAAATTGAGCAGACCTCTCAGCTCTCCTCTCGTTGAATGATCGATACCTGCTCCAAATATAAAATGCTTCTGCTCGGGAAAAACTTCAAAAATCCCCAAAACACAGAGGAAGATCAAGGGTCGCAGGTGGAAGGTGATAAAGTCCATAAAAAAACGGAGAGGGAGCAGAATGGCTTCTATACTTTGCAGGAGGTAGAGGGTCTCCTTTCCTTCTCCTTAGCTGCCAAGAAGTAGTCAATGTTTAAAACAAAACGCTCATCTTGATATTGTGGCTTGGCTTCGCACTCGTGAAAAGGTGAGAAGGCCAATGCAAAAGGAGCAATGACGCCGCACGAATGCATGATGGTACAAGTACAAGTTGGGGTTAAGCGTGCTCTAGCAGTGTGCCTCAGAATGCAGCACTCGTTTGAATTGCAAACGAGAACAGGTTCGACCCCTCCAGGAATAATGAAAGAATGGTACCTGCACCAAGCACCCTCACTGCACCTTAAATTTTTTTCTTTGAGGGCCAAGTGCCCCCGTAGCAGGGAGAGCATGGATTCTGAGGAAGATGCACCTGTTTCTGACGTCCAGGGCCAATCCCATGAGTAAGCTGCAGAGGTTCAGGGCAAGAGCACGCCCCAGAGGATAGCTGAATCCGATCCTTGTATACATAAGCATTTTGCTGACACAGCTAATTGCACGCTCTAGCAACAAGGCTCTAAGCTGAACCTGCGCATAACAAGCGTGCACAAAAAGGCATGATGAGGTTGCAATAGCAGACAGAAAGGACGCCACCTTGTTGTGTACAGCATATCAATTACTAAAAAAGCATGTTGCTCCTGGCACTGTAGCCTGCAAACTAAAGCCGCAACACATCTTTCAATGGTATGACATAGCCTGTCTGAATTTGTTAAAACCGATCTAGATTGTTCTAAGGATGGCCGCTGTGAGCAAAGCAGTGCAGCATGAAGAAACAAGGGACTTCCTTTATAATGACCAGGAAAACTTGGCTCTAACTTGTCTGGCTATGGAAGTGGTAGGGGCAAAGGGACGCAACTTGAGAAGCTGTCTAAGCAATCCAAGTATCCTTACACAGTTTTTATGCCCCCCAAACATCCTTTGTCCTTTTTTCCTCACCTGTTCTCTGAATGCAACAGGACAACAGAGAGGAAGATGCAGGACCTTGACCATGATTTGACCTACCCCATCAGATGTCTCAGCGGCACTGACAGGGCACATTGAAAGCCCTGATTGGCCCTCTTCCTGCCCTCCCAATTGCAGGCTTTCTTCCTTCCTTAAACAGCAATGTTTCACTGCCTATATGGTTTTCCTTTTTCATTTCCCCCCCATCTGCAGCCTTCAAATCTGTGATGAACTGATTGCAATTGTGCACAACCTTTTGGCCAGGAGATTTCCAGGAGGACAAGGCATCCGGCTTCGCCTCAAGTTGGTGACACGCCCCTCATGATGCATAACTTGCCTGGTCAACAAGGCGATGCATGAAAACCTCCACAGCCCAATCCAGATGTAGTGCAGCCAACTTCTGGGCCAGAACGCTCGGGAGAAGACCGACCCCGAATATCAACATGAGAGTCCAGTAAATGGTCTTCCCGATCGTCAGGTACATCTGTGCAACACGAGGAGCATGGGATCGAGGTGCTGAAAGAATCCTGCCTGTGAAGGCCCTTGGTCAGCGCGCTAAAATAACTTCTTTTGCTCTGTGCGGTGACTGCATGCACATCAAAGTACCGTAGTGGACTGTGACCACGACGCACCCCCAAATTTTTTGAATTGAATATTTCCGTTACGCAGCCAATACGCAACCTTTTTGGCAGCCAAGCAGATTTTATTTTCACTTTGCGCTCCCCCAATACGCAATCTTCTTTTCAAACTAACCCCTTTTTTTTTTCCCTTTGGGTACCCCCATTACGCACTCCATGGGCAGTTGCGCAGCAATTTCACTCTGCACACTCCTCATTACGCAACAATCTTCATGCACCCCAAGAAGCACCTCTGCAAAGAATGTCGATGAAACAGATATGTCAATGAAACAGATGCACATGCATGCCCGTTCCACATCTCACAGTCAGGCACGAAGCCATTCATTTCCTGGCAAAAGAATCCATTCAAGCAACTTATCTCAGCAGTACAAGCTCTCCAGATGAAATCCACAAAGCTAGAGACAGTTCTCTCCGTCTCAGCCTTGAATCAACTGCAGCATTGAATCAACTGTTCATTCAATTGACAGAGAAGGATTGTTGGTTTAAACTGCCGTTCTTGTCTGAAGCCTGGATGTCCACTGCAGTTCTGCATGATCTCTAGACCATGCTGCCCTCCCCTACTGCACCTGCTGCATCGCTGAGGAGTTGTTCCTGCTGCACGTGCACGTCTGCCATGCTGCCCTCCCCTCCTGCACCTGCTGCATTGCTGAAGGGCTGTTCCTGCAGCCTTGCACTGCTTCTTTGCAGCCTCATGCAGCTCCCTATTCTGCTCTTTCGCAACCCCTCAGACTGCTTTGCAATGCTCTCTTTGCGTACTTATCCATCAGAATTTTGAATTATTTTCACCACTACGCACCCATTACGCACCCCATCTTGGCCATTTATTTTCACCATTGCGCACCCAGTACGCACCCCTCCATAATAATTATTAAAGCATTACGCACTGCTAAAAAAAAATTAAATATTGCGTAATGATCAAGGTCCACTACGGTAACTTTTGAAGTGCCTGGTCGTGGAAATCAACGATTTTGTGACATTGAGAGGTATGAGAGGACAAAGCCCTCCACGAGCTTGCCCTGCCTGTCCTCCGACAGCACCTACCCTTGCAGCAGCCTTACACACATCAGCCCCTTTCAGCAGCAACAACAGGGGAAAGCTGGCACAAGAAGGGCCACTTGTGAGTAAGCTTACAAACAACATAGAAGCAGCAGCATCAGTGGAGGCAGCGCGGCAATAAAGATAAGAAAGAAGTAGCAGTGAGGAGGGGAGCAGCAGGAAGGGCGGCAGAATGAAATGAAGTCATACAGGGTTAGGGGCAAGGCCAGGGGAGAGGGAACTCTCATGATTGCCTTTAGGCAGTGTGAACAAGAGTCTAACACTGACCTAAACATTTCTTGGTGTTCACTGACTCGCAAAGTATCACTTAAATGATGGCCCCTTTGCTTTTCTGGGGTATAAACTGGGGCAAAAGACGCATGTGTGGTTGATGCAGAGTCGTGCAAATTATCACTCTTGGGTCGCGCACTTGGTGCGTGGTTGCAAAAGTAAGCATTTCCCGGTGGGTGGGGATGAGTCCGGGTGTGTACATCCACGTGAGAGTGACAGCTACAATGGCTCTTGAATTAATGTGGGGGACTGCTCAAAAGTAGCATAGTAAAGGCTGAATGGGGGATAAACTACACTGAAGCAAGGAGCCATCTTCAACCTGCCTCTGTTAGGCTTATCCTGAGGCATATACATCAGAATTGAATTACAAAGTAAGGGAACAGTTATGCCTCACTGACTCAGGTCCTACAGCTGTAGCTCCCCCACTTCAGAAAGGGGACAAGATTCTGGAAGAGATGATCGAGCGCACTGTTGGCACACAAGCTACTAAGCAAAATTGACACACTGCTGAAACATCAGAGAACGCACAGCACAATCATGCACATCACCTACCTAATCCTCCCCCACATGGAAAGAAGCACCAAAAATAATTTGCACGGCCGGCCTTTGCACTGTACCGCACCTGGCGCTCCTTGTTTGAGTTGGCAAAGAGTGCCAGTGACATGGGGATGGGGTAAAGGCAGAGAACCGCAGCATTGAGGAGGAGACCCTTGAAAAGGCACTTGGCCACTGTGTAGCTGAAGACCAGGACCACGAGACGGCACCACATGTTGGCATACCCCGCCGTGCTTTCGGAGCTCCAGTTTCTGTACATACCAAGCAACACGGAAGACATGTATGTCTGCAATTTAAGAATTGAGAACAGAAGGTCGGGAACGGAAAGGCCATGCTCTGCCCCCGAACTGTATGCAGGACACACTTGCTCCTGTCTGTGGCAGGCTTTGGTTGACAGAGAAGCACTGCCTGCCTGAATGAAATGCGCTGCTTCCATCTGTGGCAGGCGTTGGTTGACAGAGGAGCACTGCATGAATGAACATATTTGGGGTTTGGCAGCACCCTCGCAGAGCCTCAGAGGGAGAGGCTCTGAGGGGCTGGGTGAGCCTCTTTCCAGAGATTGCCAGACCCTCTCTGCCAGACAAGGTCACCAAAATAATCACCCCCCCAACCCTAAACATCACAAGTATGTGCAGATAATGTTAATAGAACATCAAAAATATAAACAATAATCGAAAGTGCTTTGAGAGGATACTAAGGAGTGCTTATCCAGTAACAGGTGCTTTGGTACCCATTATTTCAAGTGTGAGGTGATGGCTGATGCTGTGCTAAATGCCAAACATGAAGCAGCAGAAGCAACATCAATCTCAGCAGCTTCTGGCACTTTGGAGGGGCTTCCAAAATTTCACTGATGTTGCTGTGCATCCAATCCCCAGCCTTTGTTAGCAAGCACAACTGGTCAAGCTGGGGCCTCTTGCACACCAAGTACCACTTGTAGCTAACATTGGAGCGGGCCAGTAAAGTAATTGGAGGAGCCACACATGGATGATCTGGAGCCAACAGATGATAAAAGATTATGGCTCAATTGTTTTAGATGAATATGGATAATCAAGCCGGGTAGCATTGTCCAACTGGGAGGGTCCGTAGCAGGGGCGGACATCAAGCCAAACCGCATTGCTCCTGTCCCCCAAGGTCACGCTGACATGGTGTTTCACATCAATATTATCTCTTACGAAGAAGTCGACTTGAAAGATTGAGGTGATATGGATGCCTCTTTGGAAAGCTATTTACTTACAATAACAGGCCCACAGAGGCCTTCTCCACAGAGGGAGAGGCTCTTCAGAGAGGCTGTGGGAGCCTCTTGGGCAGAACAACAGATCCTCTTTACCCATGCTTTATCATAATGCTTGCTCCTTTTTGTGGCAGGCTTGAAGACAGCAAAGCACTGCAGTTGCTATGCTCCAGCTGCATATGTGCCATTTCTCCATGGCAGGCTTGAAGGAAAAAGCAACATATGTAACAGCTGCGCATGCGTCATTCCTCCATGGCAGGGTTAAAAACAGCAAAGCACCGCAGTTCTGACATCAAGCTGTTTTTTCATGCGTACACATCATTTTTCCATACAAGTGCATCATCTCACATTGATGCCCCACCTCCCATGCCCAAGGAATGTGCTCAACCACCGAAAGATTGCAAAGATAAGTAATGTAAAGGGTTAGGAGCTGCATGACGAGACGCAAGAACAAGATGTGGACACCTGAGACTACAGGTGCCAGGGAAACTGTTCACAACTCGTCATAAGGCAAAAAAAAAGCACTGACCTGTAGTCGGCTTCCTTGATGTCTCCATGATCGCCAAATCCAAGAACCAGAGCCTTCAGAGCAACCTTCAGCACACCATTTGGATAGACATGTGTCTGAGGTGCGATCGGGGAGGAGGCTGGCTGTGGACTAGTGGTGCAGCACCCCACTGCTGTCTCCCCTTTCTCCTGTAGGTCGCTACTGCCTGCCTGCGCCTTTCCACCTGCGCACTCATCCCCTTGCCCGGCAGAGGCCTCAACAGAGCCAGACTGGTGCTTTTTGGGCGAAGGAGCTTGGCCTGTTGCCTTCTCTGCTGGTTCCCCTGGTATTGACACCCTCATTTGCTGTGCCACAGCTTGGGCATGCAGAGCTGCAGGCCTGGCGGTGGGGTCGGACAGCAGCAGCTCCAGCACAGCATGACCTGCTGGCAGGCGCTGCATGATTTGGAGGGGGCTGTACCCACTCGCATCCACTGCACTCCACAGCCAGGCATAGCCGCAGGGACCACCATACATCCGGCCCCACTCCAGCACGCGCGCCAGGCATTGCTCATCATAGCTGAGCAGCGCACAGGTGATCATGGATCGGGAGCTGAGAAGGAAAGAGCGGGTGGCAGCTGGTGCACCGTCCTGTCCTGGCATGCTTCCTCCTGACAGGATATCACCTGCCTCCGCCTCAGAGAAGCCTAAAGGTGGCTGTTTGGGCACGCTTCCTCCTGACAGGATATCACCTGCCTCCGCCTCAGAGAAGCCTAAAGGTGGCTGTTTGGGCACGCTTCCTCCTGACAGGATATCACCTGCCTCCGCCTCAGAGAAGCCCCAAAGCGGCTGTACTTGCTGGTCAGGCCCAGATTCATGGTGCACCTTCTGCTGCTGCTGCTGCTGCCGCCGCTGAGTGCTTGCTTGCACATTAGGGTGCGCGCGTGGCAACTGCCCACTCGCCAGGGCATTAAAGGGCACGCACAGGGGTTCAGCCATGAGGCCAGTCAGCAGCCGCTGTGCCAGTGCTGCCATGCCCCAGCTCACAGCATGCTGCAGCAGCTCCATGCCCACCTGAGCGCAAGGAAGGTGAGGCATAAGGCAACGGCTAAGCAATCCTATTTCCTAGTTTTATGCCATGCCCCAGCTGACAGCGTGCTGCAGCAGCTCCACGCCCACCTGAGCGCAAGGAAGGTGAGGCATACGGCAATGGCTAAGCAATCCCAAATTCCAGCTCACCACCTGCTGCAGCATCTCCATGCCCACCTGGATGCACCTAAGGTGGCACATGGCAAGGGGAGGGCGTGGCTCACCATTTATGCCCCACTTTCCTGCAAAAAGGCTCACATGGATCCCACATGCCAGCTTATGTTTGATAAGAGAGTACATCACAAAATTGCCAAGGCACTCATGCCGCTCTTGCTCCAGTCCTCGTGAGAAGCTGGGCCCCACATGCCAGCATATATTTGGTGAGAAAATTTACAAAGCTGCTGAGGCTGTTTCTGCTAAGGATGCGCTACAGTTTCCCTTTGAAATTGGCCATTATCTGCAAGCAGCCTTGATCTGAAATGTGCAGCCACTATCTTTTGCCTGTACCTGCGTACAGCCACTGTCGGCAACCTGCTGTACCTCTACCTGCTTGCAGGGTATCTGCAATCTGCACCACAGCTTCTCTCTGCTCGCAGCCAACGTCTGCAATCTGCTACACAAGCCCCACCTGCAGACAGCCACTCTCTGCTTTGCAACCCACTGAAGGCACCTAAGCTCATGACGTGGACATGATTGATCTGTAACAGCCACTCTCTGCTTTGCAACCCACTGAAGGCACCTAAGCTCATGACGTGGACTTGATTGATCTGTAACAGCCACTGTCTGCAAGCTGTAGTTCTGGGCCTTGACCTCAATCCAGGAGCGCAGCGCAAACACAGGGCGCCTAAACAGCAGCTCCCTTATACATCCACATGAGCACATGTATGTGACTCCATCCCTTTCTTCCTGGGTTGGGCGCACCTCCGCCATCATGTGCAACATCTCTGCACGTCGGGATTCTGTCCGGAGCACAGGCAGAAGCCCTTTCTCTGGAAGCTTGACCATTTCAGCGCCAGACCCGCAGCTACCAGTGTTAGTGGGCACAGTGGAAGCCGGGGTTGAGGCTGCAAACAGGCCTTGGAAGGAGAGGTACTCCGCGAGGTCCTCCACAAACATGCTGACCTGTGCCGGTGTCGCATCGTGGATAGCCCATTGCTGGAGCTCTTGCAGCTCCGTGCTGAGCTGGCTGTCCAACAGGAGAAGGCTGCGGGTGCTCAGCAACGTGCTGCCCCTAACAAGCTCCAGCTTTAAGCGCAGGCACTGGCCGGGTACAAGCAGGCTGTCTGGCAGGGTCACGCATACCTGAGGGCAGTGTAATGGAAGGAGGGGGGGGAGAGAGTCTGGGAAGCTTGGCAGGGACATGCACACCTGGCTTTTGCGCTCGAGAGGAAGGATAGGTCATTGAAAATTGCAGGGGCAGGGGTTAGCCGGGCGCAAGCACGTGGTCTGGCTGGGACACGCACACCTGACATTTAAGCAGGGAAGACAGGAGAGAAGGTTGTTTAAAGTTTCAGGCGCTGGTACTGGCCGGGCAAGAACACAAAGCATCTGGCAGGGAGACACGGACCTGAGGCATTGTGATGGAGGGGGTGGGAAGAGAGAGAGAGAGAGAGAGAGAGAGAGAGAGAGAGAGAGAGAGAGAGAGAGAGAGAGAGAGAGAGAGAGAGAGAGAGAGAGAGAGAGAGAGAGAGAGAGAGAGAGAGAGAGAGAGAGAGAGAGAGAGAGAGAGAGAGAGAGAGAGAGAGGCAGTGTAATCAATGGAACGGGAAGAGAGAAAGAGAGAGGAAGAGAGAGAGAGAGAGTGAGAGAGAGAGGGTATCAGGCATACTCCAGTCCACAAAAAACAAAGGGGGAAGCGGATAAACGCACATCACAGTACAGCTGACGCTGCACCATGCTGCACCACAATCCGGCTGCACAGTACAGATGCTGCTGCACCTCAATTCAGGACACACACACACACGCAAGCACGCACGCACACAGCTGAGGTCATAGGTTTGTAGGGCCATCAACCCACCATAGAATGGGATGGACAGATTCCAGCCATGCACCAAGTGCTAACTTTTAAGAGCAGCTCAGAACCACCACGGCAACAGCACAACATTTCCAAGACTCCGAGCCACCCTCACCTGCACAGCGCGCTCTACGTTGGCTGCCCTGCTGATCTCAGCCAGCTCCACAGGCAGGAACATGCCGTGCGTGTGTGCCAGCAGCAGCAGTAGCGCACTTTCCTGCCCACTCTCATCCTCTCCGACAGCGTGACCTCTTTCCCCCTTATCCTGCCAACCCTCAAGCTTTGCATCTGGGGGTAAGCTGACACTGGCGGTAAAGCTCACGCTGTAATTTTGTGGATAAGCTGGATGCTGCTGCTTAGGCTGCAAGGCTGGGAGGAGGATGGCTGGCTCAGACAGTGTTATGCTGTACTGATCTTTGGTGGGCAAAGCGTGCATGCCCTCAAGGAATTGCACTGAGTGCGAGCTCGCATCCCAGCAGCCCTTAAAAACAGAGTTGTTCACCTGATCAACAGCAACCGAAAGCAACACATCAGCATACAGCCATGCAAAAACAGCATTAACAACAGGAGTTTTCAGCAGAAAAGTACCAGACTTGAGCGATTTACAGGCAGTCAGCGGCAAGCTGCTGGCCGTGAAAGAGTATGCACAAGGGGCCCTTTTTGGCACACAAAGGAAGTTCTTTGAACCATTGGTAGCACAAAAGGCAAAAACATGGAAGGTTTCAGGCTGTGGTTGACCAATTTTTTTATCTTTTGTAGGGCACGCCAACTCCGATCCCACAGACATACTCCTTTCTTGGCATACATTCAGTGCTTATTAGGCCTGAGCGCGTCAGACCTCACCTGAACCAACACAATGGCCCCATCCATTAAACGCTGAGCATCGGACGCATGCAGCCACTCAAGCGTTGAGCCAGCTACCCTGCTGGCAACTTTATGCTCCGTTGATGCGCTCGAGCAGAGGCAAGGCTCTTCAGCAAGCCTTGCAGGCTCACACAAGTCAACAGAGAGCACCACACATCCGTGACGGACCGCTGATTCCACTATCAAGCAATTTGGCAAACTGCATACGTCAAATAGTGCAGGAGTATTTACTTATTTCAGTAGATTTCAGTAGATTGTCAAGGAGTAGGCTCCATATTCTATATGGGCACGAAGCAGAATGGCTCTTTGTAAGTTGGTTTAGGCATTTTTATCACCTGCACTCAATCCCGCTAGCCATCATCCACTGGAGATGCTTTTACAAACTCATAACACCCTATTTGAGTGTCCAGAAACACAAATGGCTCCCTACATATGCCCTTTGACAGTTAATTGCTCCTTTGTTGCCGCAAATGCTTGCTGAAATATTGGAGGAGGAGGAAAGAAAAAGGTACGGAATGAGGTTGAGCTTCACAGCAACCAAGCAAAAGGGGCTCAAGTTCTCCCAAAAAGGAGAGAAGCTCATGGTGCGGTTATCAGCAGCTTCTTTCTGACGTTTTTTTGCCATGCAGACTTTTGGAAGTTTTCTGCTGTGATGCTGAGTAGCATCATGAGATTGCTCGGAATTACCAAGTATATCAGAAGCCTGCAAACAGCCCTTCAAAGTGCAGTTCTGTTGCTGCATGGGGTGCCTGAGGGCTCAAAAACCGTTTTTAAGGTGGGGTAAGCAAGGTAGGTCTAGACCTAGCTTCGTAGGTAGCATATTTAAGTAGGTATGGGCAACAGTTTGTCACCAGTGTCTGCAACGTAATTTGCCCACATGGCTATTACACCCATTCATAAGGCCATATCCTGCCTTTCAGCATGTATTAGCACCACTACAACATTCCACAACCTGAAACGTGCGTTGGATAGCTAAATTTTTGCTCTATGAGGAGGTGTAAAGAAGATGGGGTGAGGTGCAGCGGGTGGCGCAAAAGCAGGTAATATGCTGGAGATGCTGGATTGCTTCCCATTGAGGCACAGTGAGCCAAACAGCGCCCCGACATTCCCTAAACATCTATCATATTGGGCAGCACCTTCGATGTGAAATTGGACTTGGGAAAGTCTGTGCGCATAGCATGCTTGCAAAAAGAAACGTGTCCGCTGATACAATTAGAAGCGCAACATTTTTCACACCGTTTGACCTTGTTTAAAATTTGATAGGCCCATCATGCTGGGCAGCACCTGCAGTGCACAGGTAGCCAGGGGATGCAGTGGTTGCGTTATAGCGATATCACTTGCCGTATCGGCTTGCAAACCTGTCCCGATGGGTACCCCACCAGCACGCTCCCCCAGTGCCCCCCTGCAGAATCTATTTGATTAGACGACTTTTGAGCAGTTTAAGTCCAGCAGCGCTGGTCATTTGGTGCGAGTTTCAAAATCCGCCTTTTCCTGCCAAAATGAGTGCAAAACAGCCTCTGAGTCACACGGAGCACCTCCGCATGCCAATTTCCTCAATACTTGGAACTTAAAACCTTGTTTGGTTTGCTCAGAGCATGCAAGAAGGTGGATTTAGGGCCTGGTTGTGCAGTTGGCCGTACTTAGGGGGGTCCAGCCATGGGGACAACCTAGAGACTACATTGTGGAGCTTAAAACACTGCCTAGGTATTGCTGCAATGTCTGTGCTTGGCCATTTCCGCTCATCACTAAAGCCATACATCTCTACCACACCTTCTTTTTCTCCACTTTGTACGCAGCTCTATCTCTGCCCTTCCTGAGCACAACATGTGTGAATTACAGCAAAACCCGTACCTTGCATTAAGGGAAGATAGAAGAAGGTTGTTCTTGCCGGTCAGCAGTGCTTCTGGCTCTATGTCACAGTGGACTTTGACCATCACCTAAATTGAAGCAGGTCAATGGCGGCTCAAAACTTCGACAGAAGACACGTGCAAATGCACAAAAAGTTTGAATCATTCGTGGGAATTGCTTTAATCACAAAAGCGCAGGGCGTGTCCAAAGTCAAGGGTTGATGGCCGTAAGAGGAGTGTTGTAAACAAAAACAGGATGTAGGCAATAGCGGAAGAGAGGAAGGTGGTGGTGTTCAAATTGCAGGAGAGCCACTGCCAAGACGCAACCATCATAGCAAATAATCCGAGGCAGCTGTTGCAAACGATGTCTAGCCCTGGCTGCAGGCTTCCTCGGCTCATATTCCCTGATGAATCCAGGCAGGCTTGCACCCAATAAGATAGCAATGAGGTGTGAAGGATCCGGGGCTCCTACCTTTCTTCTCTTGAAGCAAGACACGTAGAGTGGCCGCGGATCAAGTTGGCAGTACTCCGGCACGCTCCTACTCTTCTGGCCACTAGCCAGCGTGGCGCACTCAGGTGCAGGTGCATTCTGACTGAGGGATGGCACGCTGTCGGACTTCAAAACCTCAGCCTGCAATTGAGTCGAGGATCCAAGGAAATCCACGTAAGACCGTCATTTGTGCCTGTAGACAACTTGGAAATCCAAATTTAGCTGCATGGGCTTCTGCTCTGACAAGTCTGTCACAAGCAGGCCGAAATGTAATTGATGGGCACCCTCCATACCAAACTACGTTTCATCCAACCTCAAGCGCGAGGAAAGCTGAAGTGTGTACACATCCGGAGGCCCTCACAGAAAGGATCTCAATTGGCCAAGCAGGAGACCATCTGTTCTGGCTTTTTTTTTTCAAGTTAGGAAAACATAAAAAGTAAGCATCATCTTACAAAGGATGGGGTGTTGTCTGAGCTCGTCAGCTTCTCTTGTAGCACCTGTTGCTGCTTTGAGTAAGTCAAATATTTGCTCCGTTCCATCAGGGCGTACGTGAAAAAGCACAGGCCTTGGGTGAAAGTCGCCTGCAATCATCCAAAGGAAAAAGCAAGGCTTTCGACTAACCTTTGCTGAATTCCACTCTGGTGAAATGATGAATGATCACACAAGCAAAGCAGATCAGTTGGGTCAAGAAGGAATATGGCCTTTTTGATGGCCCCATAAGTTGACGCCTGAGTGTTTAATTTTAGGAATTACATCCTCTATCAAAGGAGCTTGTGCCAGTTGCAGTTTGTTTATGCAGAAAATCAATTCTTGCAATGTACGACCTGTCATGGCTTTGTGACTAAACAGTGTGATGCAACTTTTCTGCATGGTGCAATGCATGATGCGTGCCTGCTCAATACAACCTTCCAATGCAGGCAATAAAACCAATTTCTTTTTTAAAAATCCACTTTGCGCGTTTACCTTAAATAATGCGAAGGTTACGCTGTAATTTAGCCACTTAATGAAAAATCGGGTGGCTGCAAGTAAGCGCAAGCACACATATAGCAGCCATGTGCCTGTAGCCCAGTCAGCCATGGCCTGCATTTTAGGTAAGGAGGGCAATAGATGAGACAAAAATTGACAATTGGCCATACACATAAAAAAAAGCTCAAGGCTGATAAAGATGTTTATGCCAAGACAAAGCTTAACAACTTTGTTCAAGAACCTCATAGATTTGCTTAGCAAGTTTAACAAACTCTGTAAAGAAGTTGATAACAACGGCCCCTGTGCGTGCACGAGGCAACTGACCAAGGGCAACATGTGACATGCTTGGCCTCAAAACATGTGCAATATTACTTGATTATGTGCATGGGGCACAGCACTTACCAGTGCAGGTACAGTGACTCCTAGATTTGTGAATGTGTCAAGCCACCTCGAGCAAAGATGGATCTGCAAAAATAGGAGAGACAATGAACAAATGAGTGGCTCACTCTTTTAAGCCTGGCAATGATGGTCCTAACTAAGTAAAAGCTGTAATGCTAAGTCAGGGACATTGACGCAGGAGCATGTGTTACAATATAAGAAGAGAGGATTGGTGGGTGTATGGAACCGTTCAGATGTGTGCATCTAGGCACATGCCTAAGGTGAAATGTTGGGTGTAAGTGTTCACACACCTGTGATGAATTAGCTCACGTTTTGAATATGAACAACAAGAACTGAGTTCAAAAGGGGTGAGTCAGTCACGTCTATCTTGGGAAAGCTGGAATTCATGTTTCTGTATGTTTGCATCACTTGTAGGTGCTTGCTCATGTGCATGCAGGGCCTGGATGGCCTAAAGAGACGCTCAATAGCCTTTCCACTTACCATAGATTTACCAGGGGGTACCTTGGAGAAAGCCATGAATGATGTAAGGACAATTTCCACCAGGGAAAACACGATGACAAGACGGCGCACCTTGATTGCAAAAGAGTGAGGGCACAAGAAGAAAGCTGTATCTGCTGCAGTATAAGCGCACATGCGGCCATCAACTATGCACCCAAACTGGCAGTTTTCAAGCTCTGTTGCTCTGGTGCTGAGAGCCCAAGTTTGATGTCCAGGGAGCATCTATGCAGGGAGCATGCAAAGTCAGGCTATTTTGGGCCCCAGTGGACCGCCCCTGATAAAATGTGAGGATCTGATTTACCCATGCAGGTTCCATTGTCTTGGACGGTTGACTGCAGGTCAAAATGATGATGCACACGGCCATGCCAGCCAAAGAGCAGGTGACGCAGCGATGGTAAAAGCCCTCCATATCCCTGAGGCAGGGCACAGCGGGACATGCAACGCGGATCAAGACATCGTGGAGGACCTTCCTGGCAGAAACCCTGGGCACTCTAACTCCTCCTCACGTTCCATGATTTGTTTGTAATCCTTGCATATGGCCAAGGAATACTGACCTCAGGGTCATGCAGTAGGTCATGATGATGCAACCTGGTTTCTTGAATTGCTGTCTTTGCTGGTGCGCCAATGCGAGCCAAGAAGCCTTAAATCAGGCAAGCCATGTAGGTTTGAGTTCTTGCCCCACTTAAACCAACAAGTAATGAGTATGCGGGACCCTTGGTCAGACATATCTGAGCATTTTCCTGCATACTCAGTTTGTGCCGGGGGGTGCCCAGGGTGTGGGGCCAGAAAACAGGCAAAATCCCTGCCAGAATGGCCATGGGGTCCTCAAGAAGCTCCCCCTGGCTTGCCAAACCAGCAGAGATGATTGGAGAATTGACCAGGAGCGTGGTTTGGGGGGTCCCTGGGGCGAGTCCAGAAAACCACCCAATTTTGGCAGGGAAATGGCGAGAAACCAAGCTCAGCATTGGGTCAATGGATTGGAGCACCAGGCCACGATCCTTTGTAATACAGCTCCCAGGTTTAACCAGGCCTCAGGCCTGGGGTGCCCTAGGGGTGCGTACATACACATGGGCCCCCCTGGGACATGGCATGGCAAAAAATATGCGAGCAAGTCCTCATACTCAGGTTGTGGCCAAACACAGTGCTTGCCTGGTTTCCAGTTTTGCACCATTCTTGCCTGGCAGTCGCACTTGCGCTCAAGTGCTTGGGGACCAATTTCACTCTCCCATTTTCCACTCTGATGGATCAGATTTGACTTAAAACCTACCTTAAGCCAAAACATGTGGCAGATTTGGGTCAAAGCATCAAATTCGCCCCTGGCCCACCCCTAGAATCTCAGCCTCACTTTTTTATGCAGGAGTGCCAAGTCGGTCAAATAATACCATTCTGCATGCTCACTCTCCCTTGGGACAGGAACTCAATTTCTGGCATTGCGTGGCTGGGTTAAACTTATATAGCCCAAATTGACACCTAAGGGCAAAAAGCTAAGGCCTCACCAAAGAAGCAGGGGCAGGTAAGTCAGGCAAATGCAGGCCCCAGGCCAAATCAAGCCCCTGCATGTGTGCATGGAAGGAAAAATTTACACGGACCGTTCTTTGTATGGGAGCACACTCTCATCAGGAGCCGTGCCAAAAGCATGAGCCCTGCCCATTGCGTACATGGTTCATCCATCTTACTGCATGCTTTCACCTGCAAGGCATTTGAGGAGAGCTTTTGTGGTGCTTGCAGGGAAACGTAGCTTGCATTTGCTGCTTTTCACCACCACTATTCCTGACTGACCAGGCTCATGAGCCTATCCTGTTGTGTGAAGGGATTCTAGGGAGTGCTTTCTGTTATCCTTTCCTCTCCGATGTCCTATCATGTGCAATGGCGGTTTCCTTCAACAGGTTGATATCTTGCTCGAGCCGTCCAATGCGACGCATCAAAGCTAAAAGTAAAACAACATATATCAGTGAACCCATAATCCGCTTGAGGTAGCCCACGAGCAGTTGCAACTGCAAACGATATGAGCTTTCTGGCCAAGATTCATTGCAGCAAGAAACTCTGTCCAGATACGGCCAACACAGGGGCCAATCAAACCTGTGGTGCTTTTCCCACGTCCACAGACGGTATGCCTTGCTGCCCTCTTGGTGCTGCCCTCTAGGTGCCTGGTGCCGATATTTTTGGGGCATGGTGCATTCCCTGAGAGGACAACCCAGGGCCTCCACAGCGCGGCTCAAGGGTGCCAGCATGTCTGTTTGAGAGTTCGTTACAAGTCCTGCTTAGTTTCCTTGGTGGGGTGCAAGCTGCAATAGTCACCCTAATTGTATTGGAACCCCCATCAATCCGCTTGAATAACAATTTTTCACTGCATATGTTTTGGGCGTACGCTGGAGCTGTCCCCATAACCGAAAATGAAGCGTTATGTTCAGTATCTTGTATGTACCTCATGATCTGTAGGTGTGCATGCATTTTAGAGAGCACTATGACTTGACCGCACACGCATGCACGCACACACGCACGCACGTACGCACGCACGCATGCACGCATGCGCGCGCACACGCACACGCACACAACGCGCACACACACACACACACACACACACGCACACGCACGCACGCACACACACACACGCACACGCACACGCACACGCACAAGCGCGCACACACACACACACACACACACACACACACACACACACACACACACACACACACACACACACACACACGCACGCACGCACGCGCACACACACACGCGCACACACACACACACGCACACACACACACACACACACACACACACACACACACACACACATGCGCGCGCGCAATCTTGCTAAATGTGAGTCCAGTCCTAGGCCTCTTTATATTAAGTCCTATAGGCCCTATTAAGTCCTATAGGGCCCCCGGGGTACCCTGTACCAGTATCAGTAGGTCTTTTGCCTTGGAGGCATGCACAGGGGCTTCAAATTTGCATTGTGCCAGCCGAATGTTACTCCTACAAATCCATGTTTCCCGGGCTTGCTCCCATGAAAGAAGAAGAAAATTACTTGTCGTAGGCAGAGGAAACTCTTCCTGCATAACAAAAAAGCATTTTCCCTTTGTCCTTGCGTTCCCATGTATTCTCCTAGAAGGAAGTTTGCACGTCTTCCTCTGACTTTCCCACTCACACTTCGTTAAATGAGTCGGGTGCTTTTCACTATTTTCAGGCAAGTCCCGAGGATGTCTTTCATTCCTTGCAGGAGCAAACTCATGAGACTAATTTTGCGATGTTGCGGACTTTTATGTTTGGCTGGCTAGCCGAGCAGCCAAACTACCTTGCCAAAGTTCCATTCCCATCTTAACCTTGCTCCCATGGGGCCCTTGCTAACAGCTTTTGGCCTCCATTTTCCTGAATTCCTCTTGGGAAGACGAGCCACCTTGTCCGCCCCTGCAGCTGACATTCCTACACAAGAAATTTGTCCTATTACTCAGGAAGTAATGACTGCCAAAGAAACACAACCCACAGAAGAGCCACTCAATAAAAGAACTCGCTCCAATTATAGGCTGAGCATCACTCCTACACAAATAATTCATGCCTCAACACAAAATACTTCTAACTCTAACGTTATGAGGCCCACTCAACGAGATTCACCTACGGAAGGGCCACCCAGCAAGCGCACACGCTCAACAATGAAATACACCTCCACACCCATGTCTCAACCTCTTAGCCAGAATAATCCAGGATCAAATGCCAGTCAAAGCATTGTCACTTACATCCCAACACAGCCCAACTCCCCGTGCACAACAGGCACTGGCCACACAGGCAAAATCCGAAACCCTCCTACCTGTCCAAACACTCCACGCAGCCTAGATACACAAATGAATAACCACAAAAACAAGAAGAAAAAACTACTTTACATAAAGAAAGAGCTCACCCCTCCTGTCATCAACCCCCTCAGCTCGCTATGCCAAGCCTCTGAGATCTGGAATTATAAGAAAACCTCAGTCCACAAGCTTACAAAAGCAAAATCAGCTAGCCATGCTATCAATGCTATATATAACCATGATTTTGACATAACCCATATAGATGGTTGGAGAAACTGCACGGTTAATAAAAAAGACGGAAGGAGAAGCCTCATCCACCACCAAGTGCAATACCACACCCATTTTGCCCCAATGATTATTGAGAAGTGGGCCCTGCTTTTCTTCAAGAAAGCTGGCTTCCAGCCTGCGACTACCTCAACTGCTGCTCGCACTGATATTGAGTGTGCTTGCTGCCAAATATGCAATTACCATGGTGGCTATGAACCTATTAATTCTGAACCTCCTTACCTTGATATGTATATCTGTGATGTTTGCCAACGAACGTACCACTGGAAATGCATGAAAGAACTTGGTTGCTATAATGATGGGCAAAGACAAGAGATAGATGCAGCTAACACATGGGCTTGTCCCGCCTGCGCAGGCCTTAATAATGCACAGAAAATCGACAGAGAACGTCAGTCTAGTGAAGAGCTCACACAGGTCACTTGGATGCCCTCCTGGGAGCCTGAGGGAACTAAAGAGACCTGGCCTAAATTCCAACAGCGTTTGCTTGAATTTGAAGCTAAGCAGAGCGAACCAGACCTTTCCCAACCCACAGCAGACTCTGCCCTTTCTAAAATTGAAAGACAAGGCTTTGAAAAGCCTCACACTACTAATACTTGGAGGCAAAAACTAGACACAGAACTACACAATAAAATTACCTTAGACATACACCCCACCAACCCACAAGTAGACATTGAACCCACTGGTTGCAGTGAATTTTGGCTGCATGACATTGGCCTTGTCAAGTACAAAGTAAAACAAAACCCTAATCAAACACCACTAGACAATGAATCACACAGCCCCAACCCTCGTGCTCCACCTCCCCTTCTCCTCCCAGAAATTTACAAAGCATGCATGGCATGCATTTACAACACACAAGGTAAATGTGTTTGGATGATAACCCCTAGCCGATTACAGATCCTTTACAAGGCTGTCTATAGGGCGAAGCTTGCAGGCTTGCATGAAGCCATAACACCTGCTCCTACTAGCTTTGCATCTGAGCTGCAGGGGCTCCTTGCTCGCAAGACTATGCTAGAAAACAAGCACGCTAGCAAAAAGGTTAAAGACTCCTTCTCGCGGGCCCTGCCAACCCACATCCACACTGCCCTCCAAGAATGGGCCCTGGTAACTCAAGAAAAAATGGCCTCCCCGCTGGACCACAACCCACATTACCAACATTACTGGAGCACTGACCCCCGAGACACTCCCTTTGGTGCCCACCATAACTCCCTCTCATCCAGATATTCCGGTTTTTCTGTCTGCATCCCATTTACACTGAGGAAGCTATGACTCAGGCCTTACGCCATGCTATCTACTCAGCCATTCTCGACACAGAGGCCACTGCTACTTTCATGTTCCTCCCTATCTGGGGAAAACAAATTATAACTAACCCATACTCTAAGCTCATCACTGCCTATCCACATCTCTGTTGTGAACTTTGAACAATCACACGTATTAACCTCTGCTACAATGATCCACAAGCTTGCCTCAACCAGGAAATACCTCTTCTCAGCACACATGGGACATACAAATTGTTGCAGTCTGGAACACATTTGCAAGGATCCATCTAAACAATTACAACCCAGCTTGGCTGCAGGGCCTGGCTTCGGCTGTACCAGAAGTTAACTGGAAGCTGCGCAGTGTAGGCAACCATTCTACTCTCAATACAATGCATGCTGATATGCCTGGATTCAATCAATGCCAACGCCTCCCCTCTGACAAACAACAAACATCTAGAAACACAACCTATTCACGCATAAGTATTCAGGAAAAACTTTTTGTACCTAACCAATCTAGTCCAACCCTCAAGCTCAAAGTCCCTAACTGGAGGACATGGGCCTACACTATTGGTAGTTGTCAAATCCAGAATGGCAAACAAGAAATTGGAGCAGGCGTCTACTGCCCTCTCACTGACAGCAGAAGTTTTGTCGAGCCCAACGGTGCTGGAATTTCCAACACCATATGTCGAGCTGAATTAGCAGCAATCGCTGCTGCCATCACGCACTCTTATTCACACATTACTTCAGACAGTCTTACGTCTCTTCATCAAATACGTAAACAACGTATTTACCCAGAGAAGCACAAACAACATATTCAAGGGGACGTCCTAAAAACCATATCTACCCTCATTAGCAACTCGCAGAGCAATATTTGTTTCTACAAAGTAAAATCTCATGCTGGCATTGTTGGTAACGAGTGTGCAGATGCTATTGCTAAATATCAAGCAAGCCAATCCTAATATCACCCACCTCCCTAATCTTCAAAATGCTCTCAAGTCTCATATGCATACAAAACACAGACTTGGGTATGCCAACTTCAAAACAGGCTACTACTCATATTATCAGAGTTTGTTACCACATTTAGATAAGAAAATTAGCAATGCATTTAGGAACATGTCCTGTATATCCACACCCATGAAGCGCACCATCTTACAATATCGCACTGGCACCCTCTATAACCAAAGACATGCGGTTCGCTTCAAAAGGTCCACTAACCCACTATGCCCTCTCCCAGGCTGTCATCAATTAGACAGCGCACTCCACATGCTTTCAGGCTGCCAAAATCATATCAACTCCAGCATGAAAACTGAACTTCTTTGAATGCCACAATGTTGCTGGAAGAATGATCATCAAAGCTCTTAGCAAAAGCCCTCGGGGAGCAGGTTTAATTAACATGGACACAGGGAGTGGTGATAGGTTGGCGCAGCACAACCTTCAAATCCCTGCACTTGCATCAAACAGGAATATACCCCCTTACCTCTTTCCAAGAATTTCTCCTAAGAGATATAGGCTCACCTCCAGCCGTCCTGATGCTATACCGATTACTCCCTATAAAGCCAAACCCACTTCTTCTCCTTCTACCTCCTGCTCACACCATCATGCATTACGCAGCAGACACAACCCCACATTGAGGGCCACAACAGCCAACCGCGTGAGGCAAACCCACCAACTGAATGTAAACCAGCGGCATGTGCACTTGATTGAAATCAAGTACTGTGAAGACACAAGGCCTGGACAGCAGTTGGAGGCGGCACAGCGGCAGCATGCAGACCTCTGCAAACTCATTAATGCAAAAGTTGTGACTCTCCGCACCATCCTTTTGGGTGTTGGTGGGACCTGCTACACTGAGCACACCCTTAACCAGTTTAAACAACTGGGACTTGACCACCAACGCGCCAATAAACTTGCTCGCAAACTTCATGCCCATTCTGTCATGTATGCCAACAAGCTTGTTACCACTAGGCGTGCTATTGAAAACAAGAATACTTCTTGCAGCCTGGTTATGGAGCCGGGTGCTTCTAAAAACCCTCCAGATCCCCATTAGAGTCTTCTTTTTGTAGCTTCGTGGTGGAGGGGACTCACGGCTCTTCTGAGCCAATGTGTCTGCTCTTCCTTAATTGATGTAGGGAGAGTTTCCTCTGCCTACATAGTTTTTCTTTTCTTTTCTTGGGAGTTATCTAAGGGGGTTCCTGTAGTTGATGTCATTCAGGCTAGCTAGTATGCCTATGGAGGAGTAAAAATGTCTCCTTTCATCTGAATGCCAAACACCACCGTGACGGTGGCTCCCTAGTGAACGCGAAGCTCTACCTGGGCGTACATGAAATGATCGCTTTTGAAACATACACAAGTCCATCAAGTGCTCTGAGCATTTACCTGATCCAACAACTTTGAAGCCTTTGAGCATTACCTACCTCGTGCTAATCCATCAAACATCGAACTGCAACAAACATGATCTGTCGTCTTTTCTTTCAAGTCCAAGCTTTACGAGTTGAGTTTTTTTGGCCAGGTCTAGTCCTCAGTGTTTCCGCTCAGCTGACATTTTTAGCGGATACAGCGATGTAACCTTACCTCAAGATAAATTACCGAACAGCCTTTGTGCTCAATCTGCAGGCAAGTTTCATGACACTCAGTTTTCATGATTGAGATGACAGGATCTTGGCAACCTGGATCCTATCCACCTCATCAAAACTAACACCTCAGTTTTGTGCTGCAATTTTCTCTGTCCTTGTTTAAAGCATCCAACGGGCAGTGCTATCGGCCCAGTAAACTTATCCTATCCTATCCTATCGGCCCAGACGTGGAACTTTTAAGGATCAAGAGATGAGCCCCCAACTAGCGGTTCACCCTGTGCTCTTTGCGTCAGCCTGAGGAACAGAGTTGGAGGGGAGATCAGCTCCAGTCTTGATACTCGAGCCTCGAGTATGCCTGAGGCAGCCATACTTTCAGCCTGGAACATTTCTATGGTATCCTACTTTGCATGGGTCTGTCTTCACTGCTCCTGCCCCTGCCCACTTCTGAACTCAGCTCAAAGACTTGCTTCCTTCTCCAGTTGACTTTTTTCTCTCCCAAGTTTGGTTTGGTTACAGGCACCTTTTTGCTTCAGCTAAGCTGCCCGTGTAGGCAGGTACAGCTATGTAACCCTATCCTATCCCGCCCTGGAACCTGTGACCACATGGCCATGCAGTCAACAAAGGATTCATTGCACGTGGATCACACTCAAGCAAAAGTCAGCAGTGCCCACACCGCATGTATGGCTGGCTTGGTCATACCGGAGCAAGTACGAAAATGAATTCTAGGTTCAAAGAATTTGGCTGCAAGGCTGACACAATGAAGGCAAGCAGGCTGTCACTGCTTGGCTTTTGTGGCCTTGCCAGACAGCTCTAGCTCCCGCATCAGGGTGGCCATCTCGATTGCAGTCAAGGCCGCCTCTCCACCCTTGTTGCCTACCTTTCCTCCAGCACGGTCAAGCGCCTGCAGCCAAACAAGACGCAAGCAGTCATGTTTCAAAGCTAGACCAAAGGGTCGTGTTCAAAAAGAGCTGGTTAGGGAACCTCTGCATGTATGCAACCTGTTTTTGGTTAGCGCCGTCTGAGCCTTTCATTTTGCATGGTTCCCCTTCTTTAAATATGCACGTAGCTCAGCAGTGCATACATGCCCTGGCGTGGAGAGCCCATACCAGCCAGAAGCAGGCTTACTGCGCTGAATCCCCTGCCCCATTGAAGAATGCTTCGGCTTCTCCTACACAACAAGTGTGTGCCAGCCAAGCTGAAGTGCAATTCCTCCAGAAAACCAGGTCAGGGGCTGCACTCTCCCAACCCACCTGCTCAAGGCTGTCAGTTGTAAGCACACCAAAGATGACAGGAACACCTGTGGGAGAGCACAAGGTCCAAATATACGCGTGAGGTAACATGCTCAAGCAAAGTCAGGCACGGCTCTGAGTTCAGGTGCACCCACATGCATGCAAGCCAGAGAGCTGCACAGGTTTGACAGAACAACAGACTAGTGAAATGGGGGAAAAGGGTCCTTGCACAAAGAAGGAAACAAGAGCAATTCAGTTAGCATAGAGCCATTCCCTGCAGCATCCAAGAGAGGACACCGATGGCCAAAGCAACGCGATCGTGAATCTCCTTCACCCAATTAAAGGAGGTCCATTAGGATCAGAAGGATGGCTAGCAGAGTCTCACTTCTTGTCTGGTGCTGGCGAGCTTGAGAGCATCTTGATTTAAAAGGTCATGAAACCTCTCCACAGGAAGCTCGGTTGCTTGAATGGTCAAGCAGGAAAACTCAGAATGCAGCGGGCAAGACGAGGTATTCAACTGTGCCTGAGCACGTTTATCATCGGCTATCGTCAGGCCCTCCTCTCTCTTCAAGCAGCTTTTATGAAAACAATACAGCACAAATCGATGAATGGAGCCTTGGAAGAGGTTTCATGTGCTGTTGTTTTCACTCCCATCCGCATCTCAATGCGTGCATCCTCTAGCAGCCATTCCTCGCGGCAATCCAAAACTGAGAAAGGAAGGGGACACACCTGTTTGGAGACCTGCGTTCAAGATGCCATTGGTGGCTGCCCCCACAACGGCGTCATAGTGTGTCGTGGAGCCTTGGATCTGCATACACAACAATCCAAAAGTTGTCAAACCGTGCCAACAATGCAAGTAGTGGCCTTTCAACCACTGAGTAACCATAACAATGGCATACATTTCTTAATAGACAGCCAACAAATCGACAGCATGGCGCATTGAAACAGGGATGCACTTTAACAGCAAAGCCACACCATCTTCTATTTCTAAACGGTGTGAGGCACGTTTGTGGCCTTTACCGATGTGTGATTCTGTGTTGCATGCACTGCAATTAATGCGAGTTTGACCATATTACATTGCAAAGTGCCTAGATTGAAGAGAACAAAGCGCAGTGAGGCTGTATCCTTTACAGATAACATCATGCAAGGTCGCTCAGCAAACTATGGGAGCACACAGAGGACATGATGGAAGCACACAGAGGACATCTTGGGAGGGCACAGAGGCGTTCATGTGGGGTAAAATCTTCAGCAATCTTTTTTTTTCTGGCATAGAAGCTCCTGCCAGGTACCCACCACTGCACCGATGCACACAATTGCTTGATACTGTCCCGACCTAGCCATGCTGGAAGCGACCACAGGGAGCTCAAAGCTACCAGGGACCCAGGCTACCTGCAGGAAACACCCAAACAGCACAATGAGCCCTGTCTCAAAAGAAAAAAGGGCGTTGCCAATAAATGTTCTGCTGTTAGAGCATGGATTGGCTACATACCAGCATGCAAGTGTATGTGTATGTGTGTGTGTTCATGCACCAAGGCCTCCACATCTGCATACACGTGCTTCTTGAGCACTTATGACTACCCTTGCAGGTACAAAGGCACTTCCATGCAGGCCTGATGAGGTTTTGCAACCTGTTGCATGGCGTGCAGCATTCTTCATAGCTGTCAGGGTGCACCGAGAAAGAGCACCGGCACTTACATCGACATTTTCTGGGTCCACTCCATGGCGCTCAAAGTCTTCCAAGGCACCTTCAAGAAGCTGCTTGGTCACCAGAGAGTTGAAGCGTGCCACCACCACGCCAAATTTCATACTGGGCCTGGCAGTGATGTCGCCCATGTACGTAGAGGCAGCAAGGGCACTCCGGCCTCCTGGAGCAGCCACCTTACGTAGGGTGGCCAAGCTGCCCCTATGAAGGTCTCTTCTCAGGTGTACAGGCTGCCCTGTGTGAGTGCAGTAGCGTGTGGGGAAATTTCCAACTGACTTGCACACGCTCAAGAGCGTGACAAAACACCATTGCATGCGTGTCTTGCCTTGGGATGCCGTGCAGCTTGTTCTCCTGCTGCTCCTTGCAAGTGGCCTGGGTGCTGCTCCAGCAGCTGGGCAAGTGGCTTCAGCCCAGCACGCGACAGCATTTTTTGGTTGGCAGAGCATGGTCCTGATTGAGTTCCAAGGATATTAAAATTAAAAGTTTGGTACAATTGCTATTGCAGGACAATCCCGTCGTCTTTCTCCAGAGAGTGATGATGATCGAAGATGAGACTTCTTGCAAGCAGCAGGGACGCAGGCACGGATATACGTGTCCCAATATGAATTGAATTGGGTTTGTGTGGGCGTAAATTTGCGTCCATCCGTAAGCTTTCTAGTCCAGAGAGAGGAGAAGAACTACGAGGGTCGTAAAGCTGCTCACTACTTCAAAAGAGGGGGAAATAAAGAGAGGTTAGTAAGATATATACAGGTTCTCATCCGGTCTCCCGGGGAACCGTTTGGATGTTTTGCACCCTCTTCACACAGATCAGATCACGCTTCTCAGGCTCTTGTCAAGCAGGGCCAATGGCCAGATAACTAAGGATAAAAGGAACTAACTCCTTCATATTCTCACAATTTTCAAAATCTTGCTAGTGGGTGCATGCCTCCACAAGTATATATCCTTGATCCTCCATGCAGACTTTACCTCTATGCAGACTTTAGGGCTGTTCCATAGGCTTCTGCGTGGTCAGCAGTTGCTAGCAGCTACTTAAGCTAGTCTGCTAGAATGCAGACGTTAGTTGTGCTCAGCAGACATGGCTTTCCTTGGTTGGAAGGCTGACAGTGCTGACTCTGCTTGCTGTTGGAGGTCTGGAACTCCAGTCTTTCAGCTATCATCCTGCCTTCTTTTCTCGTTGCTGGACCTATCTTCTTTCTCTGTCTGCCGTGCTTCTCTCAGTCTGAACTTCCACTGTCCCCACAGGACCCGCTTTTACAGCGCTTTTACCCTTAAAAGCGCAAGCGCTGCCACGCGGGGGTAGTCAAAACAGCCATGGATTTGACCAATTTTGATCGAGGAGTGCACGTAGGCGCTTGTAGTCACCTCGGCACTCGTCGGACTTGCGAGAAAGGCCTTAAATGTGCCATCAGAAGTGCGAGGTATGCAAAAGCGCGCTTTTGTGTGCCAAAAGCGCGCTTTCAGGGCCAAAAGCGCGAAGACAAAGCGCGCATGCACAACGGAAAACCTTCAAAAATTCTCTTGATTCTGTATATTCATGTTGCCAAGCACCTTTGGACGTAGTTTCATGGCCCTGCCAATCCAATCACCAGCTGAATTGCGCTTTTTCAGCAAACTGGACAGACACGCGCTTTCAACGCTGAAAGTGCAAGCTTTTATTTTTGAAAGCGCTGTACAAAGCGCGCAGGATGTGCCTGAGTCCGCGGTGCAGAAATGCAAATGTGGCCCTCCAGTGCTTCTGATGTTGCCTCGCATCAGCGTCTCGTGCTGATGCTAACATTAGCTCTCTGAGCGAATGCGTGCGAACTTGTTTCTGGAGGCAGTGGCAGCAAATGCGCTTTCATGTCCCAAAGTGCGCTTTTACGGTTTGAAAGCGCACTTGAAAGTGCGTACAAAGCGCGTACAAATTGCGTACAAAGTGCGTACAAAGCGCGCACAACCAGAAAGCGCTCTACAATGTAAAATTTGGGTCATCCTCTTCACGCTCATTCTTTAATTATGTCTTCCCAGTCATTCTTTGACAAGCGCTGGTCCTTAACGTTTCAGTTTCCCCTTCAATGCGATCGCGGCGCTGTCAAGCAATGGGCGCGTCAAGTGTGTCTGCGAGAGGGAAAGTCCTTTGACAATGTTGTAGCTAAGCTGACCAACCCTCAGCATTCAAGGCAATACCAGGGTGTTGTTGTCGGTGTGGAAGAAGTGCTGGAGGGGGGCAAGAGGAGGGCATGGTCCCATAACAGCCCTGCACAGGCAGATCCTACTTGGCTGACTGTGCAGGCAGTTACGAAGATTGCTAATAATAATAGATAGTTTCGTGAAACACTATAATGCGACCTCATGCAAGGCACAGTGATATGGAAAATTGGTGTTGCCCATCTTCTTCATTTGTAAGCTTGTGCAGATATCATGAGCTTTGTGTAAAGATTCTCTTGAGACAGAGTTTTCTCTTCATGGTTTTGTTTGCAGCCTGCGCCTCTGCCGGCAGGAGTTGGAGCGGCAGAGTCTTCAGGCAACCCTGCCACAGTAAGTGCATGCAATGAGCTTGCTTGGCTGACTGTGCAGGCAGTTATGAAGATTGCTAGGCCTTATAGATAGTTTCGTGAAGACATTATAATGGGACCTCAAGCGAGGCATAAATGAATGGAAAATTGGTGTTGCCCATCTTCTAAATTATCAAGCTTGTGCATATGTCCTGAGCTTTGTGTAATGGTTCTTGAGACAGAGTTTACTCATGGTGGTTTTGCAGCCTGCGCCTCCGCCGTCAGGAGCTGGAGCAGCAGAGTCCTCGGGCAATCCTGACCCAGTAAGTGCATGTGATGAGCTTAGTGGGCTTACAAGTTCATAAAAGCAACAGAATGTGGCTTTGTATAGCTTGTTCATGTCCTTAAGCAAGAGAGTGATCTTGAGGTTTGATGTTGCCAAGCTTCTTAACTGGTGGTAGTGTAATTGTTATGAATTATCATTCTCCAACAGAGTTTGCTCTTAATGTTTTTGTTTGCAGCTTGTGCCTCCACCGTCAGGAGCTACAGCAGCAGAGTCTTCAGGCAACACTGCCCCTGTAAGTCCATGCGATGATCCTGGTTGGCTAGTTGTACAGGCATTTATGAATATACTTATATTAGAAAAAACAGCTGCATGCGGCCTTGTACAGCTTGCACACAGTCCATCCAGGTAAACATCATAACATCATAATTAGGATGTGACAGAACAATTTTAGCCCTGTGCATTATTGAAGCCAAGCCAAGCTGGCAGATTTTTCCCTCGCTGTTGCTGGACGTAGGACGGCATCATCACTCCAGTTTGGGAGACACAGCTCCATGCATTCTATCAAGAAGCTCAAGGGGTGAGCAAGCAGGCTAAGAAGCATGCAATGAATGGGCAATGGTCGTGTTAATACTCATGTGAAAGGGATTCAGCAAGTTTGTGGTGCACAGGCAAATAGACAGGCATGAAGGTTCTGTTCACAGATTTTGGCATGGAATATTCAAAGAACACTGATTGATGGTCCATGAGCATAAGCATGAGCACGAGCACAATTGCTAGCACATGTTCAGCAGCTGTCCCATGTTATTTATTGTCCTTTCTCAAACAGCCCAAAACAGCATTGAGATAAGGCACATTGACCTTCATGCTTGCATACTTGCAAGAAAGTTCCTTTATCCAAGGTGCTACTCGACTATATGTGAACTTTATCCATTTATATAGATGGATATGGATATATGGGGATAAAGGTTAGAAATATCCAAGGTGCTAATCGACGACATGTCAACCTTTATGAAAGCTTTAGGCCATATCAGAATAGGATTTTTTAATGGACCATGAGCACGCTTTCCTGACTGTCCACTTCAGGAATGCCCCTTGCCAGCCACACAGAACAACCTTCAGGGCACTGGAGGAGGTGGTCACGAGACGCATGAAGGCGAGGATTGGGACTGGGCAGCTGTGGCTGAGGAAGGGGTGAGTGGCAGAGATTTGGTTCTAAAATTGTGATTATGTGTCATCATTGAGGTATTCTTCAGAATAGGGTTTCTTGAATTGGAGGGAATTGTCAAATAATGCAATCGTAGGAAGTGCGGGTACTAATGAAATTGAAGGCGCGCGCACACACACACACACACACACACACACACACACACACACACACACACACACACACACACACACACACACACACACACACACACACACACTGTTTGAATGTAGGAGAAAGAGCAAAAGCGTGCCATGGAGGAGCGCAAGAAAGAAAGAGCAAAGAGGAAGAGGGAGGCAGTAGAGGGGAGTGGTGTGTCCAAGGAGGCTTCTAAGATAGGACAGAAGAAGGGAGGCAATGGCAAGGGGGAAGGGAGAGGAGGGGGGAGTGGGAAACAGACAGGCAGCAGACGCAAGCCTGGAGGCAGAGGTAGGGGTGGAGCCTTGCGCACCATCAGCAATGAGAGTGAGACAGAGGAGGATGAGGAGGTGCACGCGGTGAATGAAGACTCCGAGGGGCTAGATCAAAGTGGCGAGGAGGAGCAGCAGCCAAAGGCATTGGGAGTCAGCTCTCGTGGGAGGCATAGGAAGCCCAATAGCCTGCTCCAGCATATGTAGTCAGAAGGGGGCAGTTCGTGGCGGTCAAGGGCCCTTAGGGGGTTGTGGTGTGACAGTTGACTTTTCAGCTAACATATTTAGCATGCTCCGTTCATTTGCCCTTGGACACATCTTATACGTTTGATTACATGTTGTGTTTGTTGACATCTTGTGTTGGCACTATGTCCTGAAAAGTAAAGGTTTGCAGGAGAACCTTTAGACCACACGCTTTTATTAAAGGGCAATAAAAGCGCTAGTAAAAGCGCAAACTTTCAGCCAGGACAGCACTTTGAGAGAGCGCTTTTACAGCGCTTTTAGTGCGCTTTCCACGCGCTTTTATAAAAGCGCCTGGAAAGCGCTGTAAAAGCGCACAGAAAGCGCTAGTAAAAGCGCAAATTTTCAGCCGGGACAGCGCTTTGAGAGAGCGCTTTTACAGCGCTTTTAGTGCGCTTTTCATGCGCTTTTATAAAAGCGCCTGGAAAGCGCTGTAAAAGCGCACAGAAAGCGCTAATAAAAGCGCCAGGAAAAGCGCAAATTTTCAGCCAGGACAGCACTTTGAGAGAGCGCTTTTACAGCGCTTTTAGTGCGCTTTCCACAACAGGTGTTTACCACCCTCTGAGTGATTCACAAAACCTAGTTGAACCTAATGGCGATGGTATTACCAATACCATAGGAAGAGCTGAGCTGGCTGCCATTGCTGCTGCACTCACTCATGATTACACACATATAGCCACAGATAGCCTCAGCTCACTTCATCAACTTAGAAAGCAAATCCTGTACCCAGAAAAGCATAGTCATCACGTGCAAGGTGATGTTTTGAATAAGATTTCAAACCTTGCCCGAGCCTCTCAGGATCATATCTTTTTCTACAAGGTCAAGTCTCATGCTGGAATAGCTGGGAATGAATGCGCAGACCAGGTTGCTAAATACCAGGCCTCCCTCAAAAATGGCAACCTAACTGATACTGGTCTCCCTAGCGCTGGCCCAGGAGGAAATCCATTCCACAATACAATCTGGCTGGCTAGTGAAGAGACAGATCCTAGGCCACCTCAATCCCACCCTCCTTCTCCTCGTCTGAGTTACCTCCCAGACCTTAGAAATGCTATGAAGTTCCACGTGCATGCTAAGCACAAGCTGGGCTATGCTGACCGGAAGACAGGCTACTACACTTACTATCAGAGCTTGCTACCTAACGTAAATAAGAACATTAGCAATGCCTTCTGGAACATGCCCGGTCTCTCGACTCGAATGAAACACACTGTCTTCCAATACCGCACAGGCACCCTCTACAATCAAAAACATGCAGTCCGGTATAAAAGATCCATTAGCCTGACATGCCCCCTACCTGATTGCCATCGCATGGATAGCGCTCTCCACATCCTATCTGGCTGCCAATGCCCCGTCATGCGTAACATGGTGACTGAGCGTCACAACATTGCTTGCAGAATGATTTTAAAAGTAGTCAGTGAAGGCTCTTATGGGGCCAATCTTGTGCAGTTGGATGCAGGCAACACAAATCGTTTGGCCCAGCATGACCTGCAAGTCCCTGAGCAAGTCTCTAATCGTGCTGTACCTTCTAACCTCTTCAAACCCACGATTTCTATTCAAAACAGACGCAACTCCAGCCGCCCTGATGCAATCTTGGTCACTCCTCACCTTACCAACCCAAACAGACCACCCACTCCACCTTCAGACCGGGTACTGCGCAGTATGGGGAGTAGCACAACTCCAGCCCGCCACATTCACTTGATAGAAATCAAATACTGTGAAGATACAAGGCCTAATGCCCAGCTAGAAGCCGCAAAGCAACAACACAATGAACTGTGCAAACAACTCCAAGGTGCAGAGATTACTATCCACCCAGTCCTCCTGGGTGTAGGTGGGACTATCTACACTGCTAATACCCTTGATCAATTCAGGAAACTAGGGATCGACTCGCAGAGATCTGACAAACTTGCAAGAAAACTCCATGCCCATTCCGTACAATATGCGCACAAACTGACCTCTACCAGACGTGCCATTGAAAATAAAAACAATCATCAAGCTGGATAATGCAAGCTGCTAGTGAACAAACAGTTGGCATGTACAGAGTTCAAGCGTGTGTTTTTAAGAGAACAGAAAAGCATGGGATTAGAAGGCCCGTCTGGTTTGATGATCAGTGTCGGTTAAAGAGGCGTCTGTTTATTCAAGCTGTGCAAAGTGGTCAAGCTGTGCATGCCTGCCAATTTCTTAAAAAATAATACAAAAAAAACAAACAAGGCGTGCACGGCGGGCTTATGAGAAGTACCAGAAAGCAGTTTTCTTGGACAGGCTGAAGAGACACAGGCCTGACATTCATGAACTGCTTAGGAAGCCCAGGAGCACCCATCAGACTCCCATTACAGCGGACGGCTGGAACTCTTACTTACAGCATCATTTCGGTGCCCGCATGAACAATTGCTCTTCTCCTTCAACTAGAGAAGCAGCACATATGCATGGCATGGGTAGCTGCCCTGAAAGCACACACTATCAGGACGCCGCCTTGCATACCAACGGATTTGTGGGCAGGCACCCCACTTGTCCAGCAAGAAACGCTCCTCACATCCCTGGTCAACAAGCAAGCCCCATGGGTAGCTGCCCTGAAAGCACCTTAAGTAGAAGGCCTGGAATGTGGGACAGCATTAGCAGAGGGGTGGAGTCCGTTATTGGAGCCATGCGTGGGGTGGCACAGCGGGTTGCTGCACGTTGGACTGGCAACTCTGGAGCTCCAGCTCGGGATATGGCAGTGCCCCTGGGGCGCAACAATCCGCCTCCTGAGCAGCTTTTCCGTCAAGGTGCTGAGTCTCGATGGATACCTGAACCTGATGTGATGGAACTGCCTGATGCAGCTGCCCTGTACCCTATTGTTTGCGAGCACATGCGTAAGTTGAATGCTAGGACATCCCCTGGTTTTGATGCTGTTGCAACACCCTTCATTAAGTACGCTGAAAAGAGGGTCCCAGCAATTAATGGTAGAGGTACGGATAGGATGAATGTTTTGGCTCCTTACATTGCACGTCTGTTTGCTGCCATGATGGAGAGGGCTGAGATTCCTGCTTGTTGGAAAGTGGCTAAGATAACTCCTCTTTACAAGAAGGGCTCTGTGCTGGACCCAGGGAATTATCGCATGCTCGCAGTAAGTGGCACCCTGTACAGGCTGTATGCTAACGTTCTTAGGGAGGTGGTCACTGGGTGGTGTAAAGATAAAAACAAGATTCCAGACACTCAATTTGGTTTCTATCCTGGCCGTAACACTTTGCAGCCCATTTTCATTTTACGGCACTTGCAGCATGCTGCTCAGGTCAAGCGCCCAAATGCATCCCCAAGGCTGCATGCAGCTTTTATTGATTTCAAGCAGGCTTATGATACAATTCCTAGGGAAGCCCTTTGGACTCACCTGCAGCGCATTCGTATGCCTGCGTGCCTGTTGGCTGTCATTAAAAGCATGTATGCTAATGATGAGTATATCTTGGTGGATGGCTGCAAGCAAGCTCGTGTGCGCCCCCATTTTGGAGTTAAGCAAGGCTGCCCGCTTTCCCCTTTGTTGTTCTCCTTGTACATCAATGACGTGGACTGCTTGGCAGAAAATGTGCAAGGGGCTATTACAGGCACTAGGGACGTTCGAGTCACCCACATGCTGTATGCAGACGATTTGTGCCTCACTAGTAACCTTCCTGATCAGCTCCAACTTATGTTAGATAGGCTACATACGTATGCTCAGCGGAAAGGGTTGGTGATCAATACTGCCAAGTCTGAGATTGTGCATTTTAATTCAAAGGGCGATAATGTGCCAGCTTTCACGTTAGGTGGAGCTCGTTTGGCGTGTGCAGATTCTTTTAGGTATTTAGGCATGCTGTTCAAAAAACAACGCAACCCGCAAGCCACTGCAGAGTATATGTGTGCACCTTTCCTAGCTGGTTGCAGACGGATTAGGCAATTCGCATCTGAGCACCGCCTGACAGATAGGCCGCATACCATGCTCTGGCTGACTAAAGCATATGCTCTCCCTGCTAGCATGTATGCATGCCAGATTTGGGGCACTAGATTTATGAAAGAAGGAGCTGAAATGGATTGTCCTTTGCAAACTGTACATCTGTGCTTACTGAAGCGTATCCTTGGGGTAAAGCGCACCACTCCTAATTGGTCTGTACTGCGTGAGTGTGGGCATGAACCTTTACAGTTCTATTGGTTTCGTGCAGCAGTTAGGTTTTACAATGCTTTACTGCGCAGCAACAGCACTACACTCAGTAAGGTACTGCAAGCAGATGTTGAAATGAGCAGTCTCTCCCATAAATGTTGGACTTCAGAATTTTTGGCTGCCTGCACAGGCTTGGACAGGTGCAACGTGTTTACTCATTGTGTTCGGTCAAGGCAGCCTATAGCCATGAAGGAGTTTGTTGTTGATCTGAGAAAAAGGCTGCGAGGTGTGTGGAATGCTGATGCCTTGGCAGAACATGGTGACCACACAAACAAATTAGCCAAATATCATCACTAGATGGCACTTCCTTTGAGACCCTTGTCTGTTCATGGTGCGCCCTTTTCTGTCCCCAGGTATTTGCATCTTGATTTGGGCAAGCGCACGCTAAGAAACATAGCACGTTTTCGCTTACATGCTCATAATTTAAGAGTTGAGACATCACTTTGGCAGGAGCACACATCAACTTGTGATAAATGTGAACAAGGACTCCAAGACGAAAAGCATGCCGTGTTCCTTTGTTCTTGCGCTTCTGTGTGCTCTCTTCGAAGGGATTATGCACAGCTATTTTCTGACTTCCCCTCGTCTTATAGAATTTTTCTGGACGACTCAGGCACTTTCTACTATTCTCAAGCTAGCTCTGAGGATGCTATTCATTTCTTGCAGAAGCAAACAAATGACACTTATCGTTTTATTTCCGATCTCATGGATATTTTTTGTGCAGTTGGAACAGTTGAGCAGACCGAGCAGCCAAACTACCTGGCTGAAGGTCAAACCCCATTGTAACTCATTGTAACTTTGGAAAACAATCATCATAACAATAGTGCCCTGGTGAACAGAAACCCACCAGATCCACATTAACCCCCCCTCTCGTCTTCTGGTGAGGGAGACTCACGGCTCTTTGAGCCAATGTGTCTCTCTTTCCTTAATTGATGTAGGGAGAGTTTTCTCTGCCTACGTAGTTTTTCTTTTCTTTTCTTTTTTGTTCTTTCATCTTGTGCTCTCTCAGAAAGACATTTGTTTGGAAATGTTGGTGGAACTGTACACAACATAAGCACCGTGCTTAAGTTGTGACTTCAAATGAGCAAAACCACACAATCAAAGTTTGCATTTGCGAAATACAATCATCTAAACAAAACGTTGACAGCACAACTTGGCTTGTGGCATTGACCACTTTTACGTTTTTGGCAGTCCTTAGCTTGCTGGCTTAGACCAGTTTGTGTCCTACCTTGTTGTATCCAGCGCGCTAGCAGTGCCTAGCAAACATGTAATGCCTATCAGCCCACCGTCTGTGGCTGCCGGTTCCTCACCATTGCAACCATTCTATCAGAAAGACTCTTACACATCTGTTCTCTGACTTCCCCTCTACTCACAGAAATGTTTTGGATGAGTCAGGCGCTCTTTATCATGCTCAAGCTAGTTATGAGGATATATTTCATTTCTTGCAGAAGCAAACTAATGAGACTTATCGTTTTATTTCCAAACTCATGATGAGAGGCGGTCCGTTCTGCATGGTATGATCGTACCAAACTCATGAAATTTTCTGTGTGGCTGGCACAGTCCAGCAGTCTGAGCAGCCAAACTACCTGGCTGAAGTTCAAATCCCCTTGTCACCTTATAACCTCAAGTAGGGGCATAGCCTGCAAGATGGCCATGCATAGGTGAACACGCCTGGGGCTGCCTTCCAAATGCTCCATCATTGCACTATTTTAATGACAGAAATCAACCCCCTTAAAAAAAAGAAGCGGAAGCCAGGACAAGCTGATCACTGGCCTAAAAGCACAGCTGCATCTCAAACTACTAGACATCAGGAAGCCTGAGACAAAGTGCAAAAATATTGTCCCATTGTGGTGGACTGAGGTCTTCGCTCATGGCTTCTTCAACCATGAAGAAACACCCTCACTTTGCAGATGCCGAGGTTACAGACCCACGGAGCCTCCCACATTTTACAAGTCAGCCTCGCCCAGCAGCACCTTGAAGATGCTGATTTTCTTGGCCATCTCCACAGCCTTGTTGCCCTCAACACTGCCTGAGGACAGCACTTTCTCCAGGCGTGCCTTCTCTGTGGACAGGTACTCAGGGCCCTGTCGGAGAAAAGGAGGCAAAGGGGGCATTGAGGAGTTAGTGGCTCCTCTATTTTAAAGGTACTCATTGCTCTGTGGCACAGAGAAGGCAAGAAAGGCGTTGACGAGCTGATGGCTTCTCTATTGTAAGCCTTGTCATGGAAGCCCACAGTCGCCTTAACCTTTGCTGTCAGCTTTTCTGGTTGTGTGTGGTTGTGTGTGCGTAAGCTCTTAGGGCACATTGAAGCAATCCAAGCGCAACACATGAATGCTTACACCTGAGCTTGCACCTCTGCTGGCAGCCTGTCTGGCGCTGTGCATCAGCTCTTCAGGAGCACACTGAAGCAATCCAAGCACAGTACACGATGGTTACATTCTTGCTTGCACCTCTGCTGGCAGCCTGTCTGGCGCTATGCATCAGCTCTTCAAGAGCACACTGAAGCAATCTGAGCAAAGCACACGGATGGTTACATTTTTGCACCTTTGCTGACAGACTTTCTTGTGCTATGTACAAGCTCTTCAGGAGCATACATACTGAAGCAATCTAAGCACACAAATGGTGACGGATTTGCACGCACCTTTGCTGGCAGCCTTTCTGGTGTTGCGCATCAGCATCAAGGGCACGCTGAAGTAACCCAAGCGCAGCAAATGAACGATAACATTCCCATGCTTAAGAGTTACAGTCACAGGAGGCTCACCTTGGCTGAGGCCTTGTTCAGGATGCTCACATAAAGCTCGCCATCCTCTTTGTCAGTACCCTCCAGGGTCTTGACCTGCATGCACCGCATGAAAGTACATGCTTGGTACCCCAGGCATAAACGAGGTTCGATGCAGTTACCTAGGGTACTGAGGGCACCAATAAGCCTACACTAACCCAAAAACATACACACACTTCTATCCATTCATGCAATGACATGAGACACTTAAGAGAAGAGGGAAAGCGCTTCCCATCCGAGGAGCACCTGAATGAATATAATGAGGCTCAAACAGGTATCAGCCCAGCTTCACTGGCGAGTTTTTTTTTCTTCTGAAAGAGCAGCTCTCCCTCTTTCCCTCTTCATTTCCAAATATGCTCCTATTGTGAACCCCACTTTGTTGCTCCCAAATACAACTTTTAAAACGCAAACCTCAGGGACGTGACTGCCTCTCTCGGCAAATTACAAGCGCCATTTGCGCGTAACGCTAAGATGGCTTCCCCTCATTAGCTGGATACGCAAAGATGACTTCCCCTCATGAGCTGGATACCACAGTGTTTTTTTGGTACCTGGATAATAAGTCTCAGAATGGAGAGGGGCATGTGGCGTTCTGACCACAGTTTGGTTCCAATTCCAACAGTAGGCAATGCTAAGTTCAGGTGATTGAATGAGTTGATATCAAGAAACACCCTGCAATTGCATGGCGTTCTGACCACAGTTTGGTTCCAATTCCAACAGTACGCAATGCTAAGCCCAGGTGGTTGATTGAGTCGATATCAAGACACACCCTGCAATAGCATGGCGTTCTGACCACAGTTGGGTTGCAATTCCAACAGTACGCAATGCTAAGCCCAGGTGGTTGATTGAGTAAATGTCAAGAAGCACCCTGCAACGGCATGCGCCTTGCGATTGGTTGCCCGACCCTTGGCTAGCTTGCTATTTAGGGAACCTTTCCGTAATGCACACTGCCTTCTCTGGCTGGTGCAGTCTTTCTGGTAGCCTTTTCTGTTCCTTTCTTATCTTTCTTTGTCAACGCAGAGTAGGTCTTCTGCTCATGCCCTGCTTGGCCACCTAACCCTGTCTCAGTAGAATGCCTGTCACAAGCACACAGCCAACAGTGCTATCCCTTCCACAATGAGACAGCAAAGCAAGCACGCATGACCCCTTCCGTGTACACAGCACCTGTGCTCTTGCCAGCCCCATTGTGCAGCAGCAAGTAGTAGCAGCCGCTACAGGTTGTGAGAGGGTGTACAGTTGCAGATTCTTCCACGTGCACGCAAGTCACCATGAGCTGATTGCCTAATGTAACAGCACCCTGGAAACAATTCTCACAGCCCTGAGGTTGGTCCCTGGTGGAGGCCAGTATAAGTGGCACACACCAACCTTGTCAGTCACAGCTTGGACGATGGCGGCTTTGTCGGTTGAGGTGGTGTAGTCCTTGACCAGCTCGTCTAGGGCGTCCACTCGGCCCAGGCCACGGTCCTCCTGAACCTGTGCATGCGGATCATGGCATTCAAAATTGTAGGATGCTTGTGTACTCGCATGGGTACAATGCATGGATTGACCCATGCCTACGTGTGCATATACGCCCTCTGTTTGCCTGTAGTGCACAATAGTGTCTGGCACGCATGCATGCACGCAACACAAAAACATACCAATTAACCCATGTGATTAGCCCATCTGTACGTGTGCATATACGCCCTCTATTTGCCTGTTGTGCAGAATAGTGTCTGGCACGCATGCATGCACGCAACACAAAAACATACCAATTAACCCATCTGTATGTGTGCATATACGTCCCCTGTTTGCCTGTAGTGCACAGTAGTGTTTGGCACGCACGCATGCATGCAACACAAAAACACACCAACAAGCAAATAACACCTTAACATACAAGCACTCACAAGAGCGGGGGGGAAGAGAGAAGACAAGGGGAGGATAAGGAGAGGGGTTACGCCAAGAAATGAAGGGGATGCAAACAGAGCCTCCCACTTCCCTGGCCATTCAAGTCTTGCTTCTGCACAACCCATCTTACTGCACCTCGATCACCTCCCGCCACCCTTGCTTCCCTCACTACATCTTGCCACTGTCAGCATTCATGCCCACACTCATGCCCACAAAAGTCCTCATGCTTACAGAGTGATTCTCTCCTCTTTCTCCTACCGAGGTGAAGCCTGACCACAAAGGATGTGTTCTTCCCCCTTTGTCCCCATGTCCCAGGATGGGGCCATGTCCCCACAGAGCGAGCGTGTTCTCCCCATGTTCCAGGATGGAGCCTACCCACCTTCTTCTTCAGGAAGCTAACAAAGTTCTTGGACTTGCGGCCGCCGTTGTAGTCCTCAGGCTCACCGCCGCCACGAGGGAAGTACTTGATGGTGGGGAAGCCTAATAAGCACACACGTGAAGGGGTGTCGTTGCAGTGGAAGGAGAGAGGAGACAGTGGAAATGGGGAGGCAATGCAGGGATGGTTGTAAGGGTGCACATTGTTACAAATTGAGCGCATTAAGGCAATGATTACCACATGATGGGAACAGGCAAAAGCAGGATTTGTCGGGTAACTGCACAATAAAGTCAGGAGCTCATCACTTCAGTGAAACGCTGAGCTGGATCTTGCAGGAGCAGGCTCAGCTTTATGTTTTCTCACTCAGTTCCTAAAATGAACGCAGGATCACAGAAATGGGGCGCACACTGTTGGTATGGTGTAAGCACTTGTTATTGGCCAGTGTGTGTTGCCTGAACACAAAGAGCTGATGTGTGGTCTTGTGTCCCAGCGCTCCCAAGCACAAACTGGTGTGTGGTCTTGTGTTCCAGCGCTACCAAGCACAAACTGAAGTGTGGTGTTGTGGTCTTGTGTTCCAGAGCTCCCAAGCGCGCAAGCTTGTGTGATCTTGTTTTGTAGGCTAACAAATTTAGCTCAATACAATGTACCAACATAATACACATGCCAAAATGCATGCATACTGAATGCCCGACTCGCCAATTTGAAGTCTGATACTGAGATCAGAAGAGACAGAACACAAGCAGGATGGATGGAGCCAACCCATACCTTGGATGCCATACTCGGATCCCAGCTCGTTGTGCTTGTCAGCGTTGACCTTCGCGACAATCACGCGGTTCTTCAGCAGGGGATCAGTCTGAAATTGGCGCACATGGAAAGAAGCAGCACGACAAGGGGATCAGCCAACCATGCATGGTGATGAGGCTGCACACTGAGCAGCACCAACATTGTAAGGAAAACCTAGCCCCCTCTCTCTCACACACACACACACATGCACACACAAGCACATACACACACTTCTAAATGTGAAATGGCATTGCATTGTATTTTGCACACATTTTGCATGGGATGGAGGTGACCTGTTGTAGCATGCATGTCAGCAATCAGCAATTAGTACACATGCTGCTCATGCACCTGCTCTTGTGATGAGCTCTCGGGAGGTGTGCAACGCAGCTCTCAGATTTTCAGTGTTCCTCAGTGAATTTTTAAAGACATATCCACTATGACGCACGTCTCATGTATCCCCTTGCCGATCCTGCAAAACTGCTGCACCTCTCTTGCCTGCATGTCCTAAACGCACTAACACATGGCACATGCGCTTTGAGGCTCTGGATGCATTAACGCCTAGCACATGTGCGTTGCTACCAACAATGAACCAATCAACCCTTTACAGGTATAAAGGCTTTACAGCCTTCACTTCCCAGCTCGTACACCAAGGCATCATGATACAACCCAATCAGCTCGTACACCAAGGCATCATGTTGCGACCCAATGCGCCGCCGTTCACTGCCCCTCAAAACTTCTTGGTCAACTCTCCATGGCCAAGCAAGCCTAAGTGCCTCCAGCAGACTGAGTCACCGCGAAGCCACACAACCTGCTGGCATCTTGTACCAAACAACTCCCCTTTGGCCACAAAAGCAGTGTGCAAGCGACGTCAAGAAGGCCATGCCTTTTCGGCAGAGGCATCTGGTGACAGCGCACCATTCCTTTGACACCAACTTGGCTGTGGGCCGCGCATACAGTCAGTTGCACATCGATCATGTCCAGCACCACTCCCACACATGCGGTTGCTGAAAAGCGCCTCCTTGTGAGTGCGGCAGTGTCGAAAGGATGTTCGCGCAAAGTGCGGAAGACAGTAAAGAGGACCTTGTGTGTCGGTGCCCATGGCCAGCAGTCGGGTGTTTTAGAAGCCTGTTACCTTTAATCTGTAACCAGGAATCTTTGTCAGTGCCAAGAAGGCACACCCACCTGCACTGCCTCTCCCAGCTTCTTCATCTCAGGTGTCTGCGCAGGTGGCCAGGAGCACAGTGTGCGCAAAGTGAGAGGTGAGCAAAGGCAGGGTTTGAAACGCACGCCCTTCATTTCTGGATTGCGCACACTTTTGTTGGCACAGATGACATGGGTGGAGATTCAAGGTGGCATGGAGGTAGGCATACCGAGGAGCAAAGGACACAGGTGGAGGGCAACTTCCTCTTGCTTTCTTTTGCGCAAAACATGCGCCCACCCATCCAACATATGATATGCTCATTATCATCTGGAATTCCTAGATTTCAGAGCTGTGGCGTCCCATGGCACTGATGTATGTGCGTGCAGCAGGCCAGGCCACAGAATGAGACTTGCAGCCAGAGGTCACTAGGCCATGATTCCATGGTTCCGTCGCCTTAAGTCAAAGCAGCAAAATAACGTGTACAGAGCCTCAGTGCTGCACACAGGAATAAGCAGCAGAGCATCGAGCGCGTAGCCGCAGTGCTGCCACAGGAACTACCCGCTTCATGCCACGCCTCCTTGACATGGCATCACCACAGCGCGGCTTTTTCACACCTCCTGTTCATGTAATGGCCCAGCAGTCATGCGTTTCTACTGATGGCTCTTTTTGTAAGCCTTTTGTAATGCACCACAGCTCGCAAGAGCCATTTGTTTGTCCCATAGCACTCAACATCACATTCAACACACGTACTCACCAGGGATTTGCAGTGTCCGCACCATCCAGCTGGAAGCAGGAGGAGGCCAAGGGGAAGAAGTCCAGATTAGTTTGCACAAATATCTGTGCCCGGCAGGCCTAGACTTCCATCCATCAATGCGAGAACTCATGGCAGAAAACAGCTGTACAGCACGTGCGGGCACACCCACCATAAAACTCCACAAGGGCGCCCCGCTTTCCATCCACAACCGTTTTAAAGTTTGCAGGTGCTGCATAGGACGTGAAGGGCACAGAGATGCCTGGTGAGAAGGGTGCTGGAGGCACTCGCTCACGCGGAGCACATTCCTTCAATTTGAACACATGTCTGCATGGCAGAGCATGCATGACATTCAATCTGATGGAATAATTTAGCGGGCAGGCAATTACATGCGTTGAGGCACACAGAATTAGCATGCATGCAAGTCCTGTCTTCTTTATTCGTTCCAAACTCGATCCACGCGGGTTTCAAACAGGTTTTGGAGCATGTTGGGTGCATGCAGATTTGTACACAGAATAAAAATTGCTTCTGAGGTAGCACTAGGTTATGCAACAGAGTGCACCAATCCGCTCAACGCAGTTATGCAGCGTTTGCTTCTAGAACTGTACTCCGCCCTGGTTCAGACTCAGCCACCAAGGCACCTGATGTATGGATACATGGGAGATATGCATAGAGCAAACAAGCCAGGGGCTCACGCCAAGGCATGCTCTGCAGGAGCTTGCATGGTGTCTTGCTTGCATGATCAGGAGATCATGCTTTTCTGTCTTTCGCAGGCCGTACCGCCGGGTTGAAACAAGGAGAGGCCCCACAATCAACTAATACTCACTCAGGTCGATGACGCCTGGCAAGCTCTCATCAGGATCTCCTGCGCACGCAGCATTTAGCAGAGCCAGTAGGGCCGCAAGAAGGAGAGAGAAGCGCACTGTGCTCATTTCGAAAATATGCTATTGAATTATGTTGCTGCTAATATATTCACAGTTCTTTAAGTTTATACTGATAGGTTGGTTGGCAGTTGATAAACCTTTTTCAAAGGTTTGAACATTGATGTTCACATCTCTTGGGGGGCAGACCAGCCGCAACAGGCAAACTGTTGATGGCCTCTCCTTGAGCCCTGGGCAATTTCTCTGCGAGTCCAATGGAGGCAACAGCGTGTACACTGCTGCTCTCGTGGACCAGAGCTTGCAGGTGGTGGACTGGACCCTGCATGAGGAGCGCTTGGCCAGGTACAGATGGTAACTTTGAACACACACACACACACACACACACACACACACACACACACACACACGCATGCACGCACGTGCGCACGCGCATGCACACGCACACGCACACGCACACACACACGCGCACACACACACACACACACATGCACAAACACACAAACACACACACATGCACAAACACACAAACACACACGCCCATGCATGCATCTCTACCTACATGAGAAAAGCATGTGACCATGAAATTCAATGCTTTGCCATGTAACAGAATTTGGGAGTTCATGGGGGTGCCCTCTACCTTGGGTAGATCATTTGTTCGTGCTCAGTGATTGAAAGAAAATCCAGGGTTGTGGTGATGTTACATGACTCAAGTAGCCAGAAGGACAGCGGTGTAGAATTTCAGGAGCGCTTTAAAACAGCATTTAACTTACTTCAAGTAGACTCCTCTGTTGGCTCAGGTGCATCCAGGGCTTGCTGCACCGCTTAAAACTTGCTGTGACTTGCTGCGCACATCCTGTAGCAGCATGCAAGCCCCAACATCAAAACACGCTGTGACTCCCTGCACCTGTCCTGCAGTGGTGTGCAAGCCCTGATATTACAACATGCTGTGCCTCCCTGCACCTATCCTGCAGTGGTGTGCAAGCCCTGATATTACAACATGCTGTGCCTCCCTGCTCCTCTCCTGCAGTGGTACACAAGCCCCAATACCAAAACCCTGTCCTGCAGTGGTACGCAAGCCCCAATATCAAAACACGATGCGACTCCCTGCACCTATGCTGCAGTGGTACGCAAGCCCAGATATCAAAGCACACTGCAACCCTCTGCACTTATGCTGCAGTGGTACACAAGCCCTGATATGACAACATGCTGTGCCTCCCTGCTCCTCTCCTGCAGTGGTACACAAGCCCCAATACCAGAACCCTGTCCTGCAGTGGTACGCAAGCCCTGATGTTACAACACGCTGCGACTCCCTGCACCTATCCTGCAGTGGTGTGCAAGCCCTGATATTACAACATGCTGTGCCTCCCTGCTCCTGTCCTGCAGTGGTACGCAAGCCCCAATACCAAAACACGCTGCGACTCCCTGCATCTATGCTGCAGTGGTACGCAAGCCCAGATATCAAAACACACTGCAACCCTCTGCACGTATGCTGCAGTGGTACACAAGCTCTGACATTTCAACACGCTATGCCTCCCTGCTCCTGCCCTGCAGTGGTATGCAAGCCCTCCACGCCGAGGATGCCAGCAACTACAAGGCGGTGTTTGATGGCCTGCCACAGGTGTGAGGGAGGAACAACATGGAATTATGATGCAGGATAGCGCCCTGCCAGTCCTGGGTATCTGTGTTGCTAGGCAAGCTCATTTGCATCATATCATATGATGCAAATATGGAATTGTAATGCAGGAGAGCGCCCTGCCAGTCCTGGGTGTCTGTGTTGCTAGGCAAGCTCATTTGCATCACATCATATGATGCAAACATGGAATTGTAATGCAGGAGAGCGCCCTGCCAGTCCTGGGTGTCTGTGTTGCTAGGCAAGCTCATTTGCATCACATCATATGATGCAAACATGGAATTGTAATGCAGGAGAGCGCCCTGCCAGTCCTGGGTGTCTGTGTTGCTAGGCAAGCTCATTTGCATCACATCATATGATGCAAACATGGAATTATGATGCAGGAGAGCGCCCTGCCAGTCCTGGGTATCTGTTTTGCTAGGCAAGCTCATTTGCATCATTAGCACGTTTTGTACTTTTTTTTGTACGTTTTTTGCTGTCAACCGGCATGTTTGACAGAAGTGCCAATAGCCTCCTTCCAATGTCCCTCCCACCCCTCCCACCCCCTGGAACCTTTCGAGCCACCCACTCCAGAGGTGTTCCCATCCGTGCATGCTTGTTTTCATGCATGCAGGAACCGCAAGCGGTACTGAGGGCGGTGCAGGCTGTGGTAAACCCCCTTGTGGAGCGCTGCCTGCAGGAGCTTGCGATGTCTGTTGGCAAGGTGGGCACTTCCTGTCTGTCCTTCATGGTGTGCCATCATATGGTGTGCCACTCTGCAGATGGTGCGCCATCATATGGTGTGCCGTTCTGCAGACTGTTTTCCTCTGCTATGCCCTTACCAAAAGATGAGCGTGATGGGATGTTTGAGAATGAATGCTTGGCACCCGCGCTTTCTGTCCTAATGCTTCTTCCTCCAGCTGGCGTTAGCGTTTGTCTACGTTGTCCGATCCCTTGCCTGACCTGTGGTGTGTGTGTATGTGCGAGTGTTTGTATATGTGTGTGTGTGCGCGCGTTTGTGTGTGTGTTTGTGTGTGCGTTTGTGTGTGCGTGTGTGTATGTGTGTGTGTGTTGGTTGCTGCGCCCCTTTTTATAGCTCCTCAGCATACCTTTTGTGGCCCACCATGACATACGGCAACGGTCCTGCTTGACACTTTTCAAGTGAACAAAACGGAAGTTTTGTCACTCCCCCAACGTCCCCTTCTTGAAGCGGTGTATGCCATCATGGATGTTGCACCCTGTGGCTGCTCCTTTGCCTCCCAGGGAAGAACCGGGATGTTGACTGTCTTGTTGGTCAACAACGCCATGAGTACCAGTGATCAACACTCTAGTCCAGCTCAAGGTGGGTGTGTGGGAGGCGTGTAGATGGGTGCATGCATTGAGGCGTGTGGATGGGTGCATGCATTGAGGCGTGTGGGTGGGTACATGCATTGAGGTGGGTGGGTGCATTTATTTTTAACCAGTTGGGTAGACCGTGCCTAATCTGCCGCGGCGTGAACCGTAGTTTTTGACACCAAGCCTCCTCATCTGACCACCCACTGCACCAAATTGGCCGAATTTCAGTGAATTGGGGTCCTTGAAACAGAACAATGTCATTGCAAAATAATGGATTGAAAAGGCCCAGCGGTTGGTGTTATGTGGCGATTTCAGCCAGTTTCCCATAAAGACCACCGGATTAGGGTTTATGTGCAACATGTGAGCTTTAGACCAGTCTATCTAAGCACACAGGGCGACTTACATGAATCTGAGCAAGTGCTCTGGTAGCTTGTAACGCCAGCTACACTTTAAAGCAAAAGTTGTCCCAATCAGATGAAGTGGCTGTGGGTGGGCGTACTTAAAAAGCAAACAAGGAGCATATTTGGGCACATGCTCAGAGAGCCCCCTCTGCGAATTGATGAGTTAAAGTAGCGCAGATGAGTTTGGACCCTCTGCCGTACTATTGAACTACAGAAGAAAGTGAAGCAAAAGGGTTTGCCACCCCTTGATACTCAGCTTCTATGTAGGGATTCAGAATCAGGTTTGGGCATCTGGCCTCAATTCTGTTTGCATTGAATAATAACTGCTAGGAACCATGACTAGCATAGATCAGCTCGAGAGGACTCTGCGCAGACGATTTAGAAGCCTTGATACTTGTTGAAGGCAAGGGTTGCAAAATACATCGACCCTTGTGCTTAGACGCTCTAGACCATCATCACCATCACCATCATCACCATCATCATTACCATCATCATCATCATCATCATCATCATCATCACCATCATCATCATCATCATCATCATCACCATCATCATCATCATCACCATCATCATCATCATCACCATCATCATCATCATCATCACCATCATCACCATCATCATCATTACCATCACCATCACCATCACCACCACTGGCTATCTCTGACTCTGCAACATAGCTTCTTGCTGTCAGGTGTGCCAGCATTGGAAGCTCAAGCCCTCGTGGCGCCCTGCAGCATCCCTTTGTTTGACATTCCAGTGCAGGTAAGCAGCGCATCCCTTCACAAGACAATGGTGTGTAGCATTTGAAACAGCCCATGGCTTGCAGCGTAAAACTGCGCATCCCTTTTCAAGACAGTGTGGTTTGCGGTGTCCAAGGCAGTGCATGATTTGCAGCTTGCTTTGCCCGGAAATTATGAAGCAGGCAATCCCAAGAAATTGGATGGCAGGTCTCCTGGCAACTTTCCCTTATCCTGGCAATGCAGTGCAACCCCTCTTCTCATCAAATTGCAGTACTGTCTTGAATGTGCAAAATTGTGCCCAGGAAGAACCACCTTTGTTAGGTTTGGTAGTCATACGCTTGGATAAGATTGGGTGGCCTTCCTCATGTACCTGCCAGCTATTGGAGAGGCTCTGCATGGAATTCATTGCAAAAAACTGGAAAATGGGGCATCAGGCTGATTATTAGATCAGATTGAAAACTGCTTTTGCTGTAGATGGCGCTGCTGCTCTTCAGAAGAGGCAGCGTCAGACGATGCAAGGGGGCATGTTGTAGCTGCTGTTTTGCTTTTCAGTTTGATAGCTGTGTCTTGCATGGAATTCAAGTGGGTGCCATGCACACTTAGAGTTTGGGTGCTGATGCCTCTCCTCCCACTTGGGCTTCTGCTGTGGCTGATGAATCATGCAAAGCTACTTGGGCACCCTGCCTGTACTGTTTCTGTATTTGTCCAGGTGGCAATCTTAGGTCGGCCACGCCCTCTTCCGCACGTAAAGCACACCAGTTGGGTGCGAGAGAGGAAGCCGCTTGAGCAGCAAAAACCTAAAGATTGTGCAGAGGTGCGCGGTCCTGGGGCAGGGTGTGAAGTTGATTGTCTTAGCATTGGAAGGGAAGGCCGCTCACATATTCCATGAATGTAAAAAAAATTAGGATGCATTTTCATTGAAAATTGAGAACTCCGTTGCCTGTTGATAGAAGGACAAACACGGATTTTTTTCCCAGCTTGAAAGAGTAGCAATGTTTATCAAGATCTTTTTTTCATTACTGTTGCTGTTACGTTTCTATGGCTGGCAAGGCAAAGGGATGATCTTTGCTCGAGCTCTATCCCCTCGAGCTGTATGTGAGAAGTGGCTAATAAGCAGCGATTGACCGCCACGTTTTAAAATCGTCTGCATGTGTTAGTGCTGCCATGGAAGGACACATGTGCCTCTCAGAAAAGAAAAGAAAAACTACGTAGGCAGAGGAAACATGTGCCTCTCAAGGACCTGTCAAAATTGTTGCAGAAAGAAATCGGCTGCCAAAATTACTCAAGGAAGAGCACGATGGCACCATTCCTGCAATGCCAGATCTCTGAACCATGGATGCCCTACACAGCAAATTTGCAATTGAAACTTGACACAATGTGTTTGCCTTTGGAGTATGCCTCCATTGTTAAGGTTTAATCCTCACCATAGAGTCCAGCCAGCAAAGGTCACTTGAGGTCACTGGAAGGTCGCACAAACATTGTGAGGACCCTGAGGTGCTTTGGTGTAGAAGGAGGGTGGAGGGCAAGGCAGCAGCACTGACACAGTGACCACGGGCTATCAAGCATGCCTTTGCAATGGAGCTGCCATGTGTTGCAGCGTTTTCCTCACTGAGTACCCTTTTTGGAATGTTGATTGACTGCACTCACAGGTCCTACTGATAGATGAGTCGGGAGGGATCTTGGAAGGCCTCGTCACAAATTTTTGTGTCGTATGTGGTGAGTCGTTAGCTCTCCTAGTCTACACAAATCAGATGGGTCAGGTCTGGGCCATTGATATGGTTGCACCTCTAATGGACTTGGGCCGCTGAAGCACTTTTTTAGTCTCATGCAATTACCTGCTTGGCTGGGTCGATTTGGGAGCTCCCCATTCCAGGCAAGCCCGCTTAAAGACAAGCTGTCATGGTTGCATGAGAATGAGCTGTGATGGCTACCTGATAGTTGCAAGCATCAAGAATGCACAGGAGCTTGCTCAGTTTTGGAAAGCTCTTGCTTGAGCACATGCGCTTGGAGTGCCCATTGCTCAGCCCCTCGCTCACCTTGAACAGCAAGCCTGTGCGTTACAAAAGTCTGCAGTGCCATGTGTTTTTCTGTAATTTGATGGTTTGTCATCTTCCTATCATCCTGCATGCTCTTATGCGGCGCAGACCACCCCTCTCAGCCTGGCCTGGCCCTCATGACAGCTGGTGGTAGACATCCTGCCTTAGAGGGCATCATGGCAAGGAGGTGAGGAAGCCGGCGTCTTGCAGCTGCCTGAAATGTAGTGATGGCAGTGGGAACAGAGTAAGCTAATATCAAACCTTTGTGTGTGGGATTCAGGTAGCGTCAACAACAGTGTATGGGAAGCTGGCAGGTGATGGGGAGGGGGTATGGCAGGAATGCAAGGTTTCGATTTCCAGAAGCCATAGCTTCTTGTGTGGTTGTGAGAGAAGTTTTGGATCGTCATTCCCAAGTTCAAGCTAGAGAGATATATATAGCACCCTCAAAGGTTTTGTGTTAATAGCAGGACAGATGTAGCCTTGGTAGTGTCATACGTAGGTATGGGTAAAAAGGGTCTGTTCTTATGCTAAAGAGGCTCTCAGAACCCCTCCCTCTACGAGGCTCTGTGAGGGTGCTACCCAACCCTTGTCATACTAAACTGCCAGTGATAAAGAGTGCCTTCTGTCAAAAGGCTTGCATCTTACAATTGCACAGGCTTGCCGTGTCGTAGTTCAGGCTAGAAGGATCTACCCACGGGTTTCGCTTTGGTAGGACATGTATAGCCTTGGTGTAGCACCATTGATACAGGGTGCCCTCTGTCAACAGGAGAGGGTTTGAGATGGTAACCAGGCTCAAGAAGAGGAGCTCAGTGATACCCTGAGCTTGGCAACACAGGAGATGTGACCATAAGGCAGATATGACCGCAGGGCAGATATGACCACAGGGCAGACATGACCACAGGGCAGATATGACCACAGGGCAGGTATGACCTCAAGGCAGATATGACCGCAGGGCAGACATGACCGCAGGGCAGACATGACCGCAGGGCAGACATGACCGCAGGGCAGACATGACCGCAGGGCAGACATGACCGCAGGGCAGACATGACCGCAGGGCAGACATGACCGCAGGGCAGACATGACCACAGGGCAGATATGACCACAGGGCAGATATGACCTCAAGGCAGATATGACCGCAGGGCAGATATGACCTCAAGGCAGATATGACCGCAGGGCAGATATGACTACAGGGCAGATATGACCACAGGGCAGACATGACCACAGAGCAGATATGACCACAGGGCAGACATGACCACAGGGCAGATATGACCCCAGGGCACTGTCCTCCATTGAGGTCAGGCTCGCCCTTCCACAGTATGATTCAGTCCCTGCATGTAGCGTGTCTGAAAAGGAAAAGCAGAGGGGCTCGCGTTGCCGCTGCGTTGCAGGGTGTGTGAAGCATGCGTTAAAAAATGGGCATCCCAGTGATCTGTAAGCTTCTGGGTCCTCCCAACCAGACCAGCGTTCCGTCTCAGGACCAAGGCGCTTTTCTCCACTGCGTTGCAGGGTGTGTGAAGCATGTGCAAAAAACTGGGCATCCCAGTGATCTGTAAGCTTCTGGATCCTCCCGACCAGACCAGCGTTCCGTCTCAGGACCAAGGCGCTTATCTCCACTGCGTTGCAGGGTGTGTGAAGCATGTGCAAAACTGGGCATCCCAGTGATCAAGGAGCCACCAACAGCAGGGTCAAGGCACACCTGGAGGGAAGCCTTCCTTACAAATTGGTGCGCCTGTGGGCATGTACAGCAGAGTTTCCAGAGTGCTGCATCGGATAAATGTGCTCATTGCTCTCTTCCCCCCACCCTTTTACCTTGCACTAACCTCATCGCTGTTTCCACTGACACCTTCTTGTATAAGGTAAGTGCCAAGAAGAGGTAGCAGAGTGGCAGAGAGGTCCAAAGGGGCTATTTCTGACTTTCTCGTGCCTTTTTTGAGCCTGTTGTAAAAAGCATTTGACCCTCTTCACCCAAATTCATTCATGGTCATGGCAAAGGGGATTCCAGTGCACCTGGCACAGAGGCATCAGATGTTGGCATTGGCCCCTCACTCATCCTCAGCACCCAGCCCAACATGTGGGGATGTGAAGCAGGCAGTGGGACGCCTGCACCCACATCAATTGTGGAGATGTTAAACATGACGACCAATGTTTAAATGCATCAATTGTGACTTAATGGCCATCAATTGTGGAGATGTATGTGAACACATGTTTGGTGTACTGTGGAGGTTTATGAAAAAAATGATTGCTCAAGTATGCCCTTGTTCTGCCCAAATTCAACAAGTGGCTTGTCTGCACTCAAACCTGCTGCACTGTGCTTGTTTCCACCACTCGACCGATGTTCGATTGAATTCCTTCACCTGCGCACGTTGCTCTCATACCTTGCCTGCCTCCCTGCCTCTGTGCTTCGCAATCAACATTTCAAAAGGATCAATTGGACATTGATTTAAAAACGCTGCAAATAGCAAAATATATGCATTCATGCTTCACAGTATACGTGGTCTACAACCTCTGTCAAGGATTTTCTGCCCTCCAGGTGCGCATCAGAATTGTCAAAAAATGTGTGTGTGTGTGTGTGTGTGTGTGTGTGTGTGCGCGCGCGCGCGCGGGCGCGCGCATGTGTGTTTGAAACAACATAATTGTGTCCGCCTGTAGATTTTGCGACTGCATTTGTGGCATATAAATCATGTGTCTCTGCAGCTCCATTGCTTGCTAAGTGCCAGGGATGCTCTCTTTCGGAGGGGCAATGGACGGTTGGGTTTCTCAGATGCATTGAGGCTGAATGATGTGGAATGAATGCAGGAAAAGCACACGATTGTGTTTTCATACCGACAATTTGACCTTTTGCCACAAACTGAACAGCTCGGAGCTTTAAAAGCTTTAAAGCAAAAAAAAGTCTTCTATCAAGGTGTGGCTGTGTGGCTCTGAGCTTTACAAGCTGGCCAGGAAAAGCCTTCAATCAAGATGTGGCTGTGAACTCCCGTCAAGCTTGGACAGGAACAGCCTTGGCCAGGAAAAGCCTTCAATCAAGATGTGGCTGTGAGCTCCCGTCAAGCTTGGACAGGAGACCCTGGGTTGTGCACGATCCCACTTGCAAAAGAGCTGTGCCTAAATGATGTCCAATTGCAGGCAATGCTTGGGGCCATGCCCCCTGGGAACTTGAGCTTCAAAATGCACCGGGCCCCATCACACGCAGTTTGAATGAGGAAATTAGACCTCCAGGACGGTAGGCTGGTCGCGTTTGCTGGCAGCTCTTAGGTGAGGCTGGGGCGCAGGGTGATGTGCAATGGGAGTTGCATCTGACAAGAGCGATGGTTCAAATAAACCTTGAAACAAAATGATTGTTTTTATAACTTCGGAATAACAATCCTTATACGCCAAGATGTCACAGTGTTATGACCTTTTACACTGTTGCCAATGACATTTTTAGTATTTCGTTTCAGTGAGGTCCACAGCTTCACTTCAGTCCATCAGCCCTCATGTTTGTACAGGCTGCTTCAGCTCTGTAGTAGGAGTGTGGCTCAGGCAAAAAGTCAGCGCTGGCTGCTGCCTTTTGTTTGTGCACACTGGATAGCTCAGTAGAGTATGTATACTTATGCTCCTGTACCTGCAAACTTCGGTGTGAGTTCGCTACAATACATCCATGTCATTTTTGCAAAGAATTGTGGGTGGAGATCATAGGGCCAATCTTCACGCACATGCTTTCCTCAGAGATTGACCCTTCTTCGCAACAGCAGTGTTTCATTCGCAAGTTTTATAGAAAGCAAACCACTACTAATGAAGGACGATGCTTTAGATGTCTTTTGTTCACATTGCCATGTGAGGCCCCGAGGAGTTTAAATGTCTAAGGCCATGCAGGGTGAATCGTGGCCTAGGTGGCGCGTGGAATCATTTGTTTTGTTTCTTGGCAATTTGGGGGGTACTGGCAGGATTTTTGGTCCTTCCCTCAATCCCTCCAGTTGAACAGCTAGCTGCATATCTTTTCTCTTTTTCTCTTTCTTCACATTGGCTTGCAGCTCTTGTTCCTTTGTTGCTAATTTTGTCTTTGGTCGTGCTGACCGCTCCCCGTTGAGGTCTGTCCTCCTGGTCATTCCTCCCTGACTTGCCTCAGGTAGTCAAGTAACCCTATCCTATCTTATCCTATCCTCCAGGAAGCAAAACTGGGTGTCGTTTGTATGGTGCAATGTCACACGTTTGCAATGACATTGGCGGTGGCATCTTCTACGTTACAGCTGCCTGGAATCCAGTGAAGCAGGAAAGACCATTCCTTGCTGCCATGAAGAGTCAACCATGCCAGCAAGAAATTGAGTAGTGCCAGCATGACACTTGCGACCTCACCAAGCCTGTAATTCAAGCTCTCAAAGCAGCAGTGTGGCAAGTTCTGTCCACACCTGCAAGGGGCTGCAGCTAAGTGAACCCTTTGTGCCATTTTATGGGTGTGTGTTTGTGTAATTTGTGATATCTAGAGCTCCTGAATTCTAACGCTCAAGACAAACGCCTTGCCAAATGGATAGGATATGTAGGGTTACATAGCAGCAGACACAACCCCACACTGAGGACCTCAACAGCCAAGGATAGGGTTAGGATAGGATAGGGTTACATAGCTGTACCTGCCTACAAGGGCAGCTTAGCTGAAGCAAAAAGGTGCCTGTAACCAAACCAAACTAAACTTGTGTAAATGTCAACTGAAAGCCTTGAGCTGAGTTCAGAAGTGTCAACTGTAAAAATCACACACTGTCACTCTAAATGAAACAAGCACGCAAAGCCAAGCACAAAAAACTCCATAAGGCTGTAGTGTCAGGAAAATACACTTTTGCGTTTCCACAAGAAGCACAGAAAGTTTGAGAACAGCATCGCTCTGAAAAAGGTCCAAGAGGCCATGGACCTCAACAGCCAACCGCGTGAGGCAACCCCACCAACTGAATGTAAACCAGCGACACGTGCACTTGGTTGAAATCAAATACTGTGAAGACACGAGGCCTGGACAGCAGGTGGAGGCGGCACAGCGGCAGCATGCGGATCTATGCAAACTCATTAATGCAAAAGTTGTGACTCTCCGCACCATCCTTTTGGGTGTTGGTGGGACCTGCTACACTGAGCACACCCTTCAGGTTTACAAGGGAACATAACCTTCAGCCAGATAGTTTGGCTGCTCAGTGCGTTGAAAGAAATCCATCAATTCAGAGATAATACGATAATTGCCATTGTCTTGATACTAAAAAAAACGAAATACGTCCTCAGAGCCAACATGGGAGAAATAGAAAGATCCTTCTTCATATATCACTATTCTGTGTGCAGAGAAGTCATAGAAAAGATATGCATACTTCCTTTAAGACAGCACAAAAAGGTGCAAGAGCAAAGAAAAATAGCGTGCCTTTCATCTTGTAATTGTTCTTTTTTTTTAAGGAGTAATCAAGGGTTTACAATGGTGGCCTACAGCCCGAGACTCTGGCTGATGGCAGCTGGTGAAACAAGCTCAACCAGTATCAAAAATTGAGACTAAGTCTGTCACAAATCTAAGAAGTCTGTATGAGTCTTGGTTTAGGAAAGCATTGATCTCAGAATCAGTGATAGTATGATGGCAAGCCAAGAATGGAATAAAGTCAGCGCTTGAAGGCGGAGCAAACACACGCAAAGTCTTAAACATCTCCTCAAAAAGGTCCTTGTATCTCGTGCGTAGCTCACGCACCTCAGTACATTTGCAAAAGAAAAGCACATGTTTTTCATCCTGGACTTCCCCACACTCACACTTATCACAGATACTTGAACCCCCAAGCCATTTACCAGACTCCACTCTCAAGTGATGAGCACGCAATCTGAATCTGCTAATGTTTCTCAAAACATGCTTGTCCAAATCCTTGAACAGATACGAGGGAATACAAAAAGGAGCACCTCTGGGACCACTCTCAGAATTCCCACACCACTTATGGTACGTCACTACCTTCTTGTTAACTGCACGAGGACAAAAAACATCGGCCCCTCTCCACACTTTCTGCTGTCTGTATCGCAAATCACCAATTAACTCTTGCATGGGGATTTTCTCAGCTCTCAGCATGTTCTGTTTGAACGAATCACCATTCCGCATCCCACCAAAAGCATTAGAGACTTCAGCAGCCCAGCAAGAGGAATCGAAAGAAGCTAGACTTAAATCAGCCCTCAGCACACGACGCAAGACTTCACTATTGGAGTCAAGCATGCTATTATTAAACTTGATGGAGGCACGGAACCAGAAGAACTGCAGAGGCTCCTGGCCACACTCTCTTAATACCGGCCAATTTGTAGTACTGTTCTTTACTGCAAGAATGCGCCTCAAGGAACACAGATGTCTTTTCTGCAATTGACTATCAAACTCACTGCCTTCTCTCAAGTAATGAGTTCCCCACACCTGGCACGCATACATCCCAGCAGGAATGCCATACACCTTAGATAACCAGAGCATAGCATGAGGCCTGTTTTTCAGGTCATGACCCTTGGCAAACTCCGAAATCCTTCTCTGTGCAGCCATATAAGGCCGCACCGCATGCTCCTCAGCTACCTTAAAATCCATCTTTTTATCCAACAGCACTCCCAAATATTTGAACCTGTCCTTCTCTGGAAGGACCACTCCATCATACGTAAAAGGATTCTGCAGAGGAGAGACAGACGTACTGTTGAAGTGCACCACCTCAGACTTAGCTGTGTTTACAGTCAACCCTTTTCTCTGGGCATACACACGGAGTCTGTCCAGCATCTTCTGCATTTCACCAGGGTCATTCGTAGTTAATCCAAGGTCATCAACGTACATCATGTGGGACACACCATTCACTCTATCACCAGTCACAGCACCCTCAATGCCCTCACTTATCTCTCTGCCCATATCATTGATGTACAGAGAGAAAAGAAGGGGGGACAAAGGACAACCTTGCTTAACACCGTTCGATGGCTGCACGCGCGCCCTTTTCTCACCATCCATTAGAATGTACTCATCATTATCATACATGTCTCTGATCACACTGAGCAGAGGAGTTGGCATTGCATTGCGCTGCAAGTGAGACCAAAGCTGCTGTCTGGGCACGGTGTCATAAGCTTGAGAAAAGTCAATGAAAGCAACGTGCAATCTGGAAGAATTCCGTGGCTTCAATTTTTTCCCAGCATGCTTGAGGTGCCTCAGAATGAACAGAGGATGCAGAGTGCTCCTTCCTGGAAAGAAGCCAAACTGCGTGTCCGGAATCTTTCCCTTTTTCATACACCAATCTGTCACCAGATTTTTCAGCACATTAGCATAAATCCTATACATTACACCGCTAACCGCAATCATCCTATAATTCCCAGGATTCAGCACTTCCCCTTTTTTGTGAATGGGGCTCAACTTGGCAACCTTCCAGCACGCAGGCACTTTACTTTCAGTCAGCAACACTTTAAAAAGACGAGCCAACAGAGGCACCAGCACATTTACTTGTTTGGTTTTATTCCCACACTGCACTGGCAAGCACGCATGCTTAAGAAAAGGAATTGGGATCGCATCAAAGCCTGAAGAGGCACCAACATTCAACTTATGAAATTCACAACCCAACATACCTTCTAACACAGATACATCAGGGATCTCAAACTCATCTGGCTCCGGAGCCCACCCAGACTGCGCGCCCCGCCTGAGAAGGACCTCAGGTGGAAGGTTGCGCCGGCCCAGTGGCACAGCCATATCCCTCGCAGATGGGCGAGACTCTTCAAATGTCCTCTTTGCTCTGAAGTGTTTGTGATTAGGGTAATTGTAATTGTAATTGTTCTGAAGGAATAAATCACAATGAGGTGTGTGTCCATGCCAAAGAGAAGTTTCAACTCGAAGCTTGTGAGCGTGCAAACGGAAGCAAGCAATGTTTCTTTGCCTACCCAAATCCAGATACAAATACCTAGGAGTATGGAGAGGTCTGCCATAAGCAGAATTATGCCTGAAGGGAAGTGCCACCCAGTTGTGGTACTTGGTCAACTTGCTCAACTGATCACCATGTTCAAACTGATCCTCAGATAGCCACACACTCCTATGTCTGTTCCGCAGATCAACTACAAAGTCTTTAATCCCAATAGGCTGACGGGAGTAAACATTTTGAATAAAACAGTTGCGCCTGTCTAATGCCTGAAAGGCAGTCGTAAACTCTGATGCCCAACACTTCTTAGAAATACTGCTCATGTCAATATCTGCTCCAAGCACCTTGCGTAATGTTTGGCTGTTGCAGACAAGGGAGGCATTATAGATTCTGATAGCTGCTCGAAACCAATAGAATTGCAGTGGCTCAAACCCACATTCACGCAGTATCGACCAATTTGGTGTAGTCTTTTTAACTCCAAGAATACGCTTTAGCAAGCACAAATGTATGGCCTGCAATGGACAATCCATCTCAGCTCCTGGTCTCATAAATCTAGTACCCCAAATTTGGCTAGCATACATGCAAGCAGTAAGAGCATGTGCCTTTGACAACCATAGCATGGTATGAGGCCTATCACCCAGCTTATATTCACATGCAAGTTGCCTAATGCGTCGACATCCAGCCATGAAAGGTGCACACATGTGCTCAGCAGAGGCCAGAGGATTGACTTGTTTTGTAAAAAACATGCCCAGATATTTAAAGGACTCAGAGCGCACAAGCTGTACTCCACCTAACGTAAAAACGGGAAGATTGTTTCCCTTTGAGTTAAAATGCACAATCTCAGACTTTGACACATTTATAATTAAGCCTTTTTTCTGAGCGTACTCATGTAGCCTATCCAACATACGCTGTAGCTCATTGGGATGGTTGGCAGTGAGACAAAGGTCATCCGCATACAACATATGAGTTACTTGCAGGTCACTTGCACCAGTCACTGCACCTTGCACGTTTTCTGCCAAGCAATCCACATCATTAATGTAAAGGGAAAACAGCAAGGGAGACAACGGGCAACCTTGCTTAACCCCCAATCTGGGATGCACATGAGCTCGTTTACAGCCATCCATAAAGACATACTCATCGTTATCATAGATGTTTCTCAAAATAGCTAGCAAGCCAGTCGGCATGCGAATGTTTTGGAGATGTGCCCACAATGCTTCCCTAGGTATGGTATCATATGCTTGCTTGAGCACACCCTTAACCAGTTTAAACAACAGGGACTTGACCACCAACGCGCCAGTAAACTTGCTCGCAAACTTCATGTCCATTCTGTCATGTATGCCAACAAGCTTGTTACCACTAGGCGTGCTATTGAAAACAAGAATACTTCTTGCAGCCAGGTTATGGAGCCGGGTGCTTCCAATAACCCTCCAGATCCCCATTAGGGTCTTCTTTTTGTAGCTTCATGGTGGAGGGGACTCACAGCTCTTTTGAGCCAATGTGTCTCCTTTTCCTTAGTTGATGTAAAGAGATTTTCCTCTGCCTACGTAATTTTTCTTTACATGGCTGTACCTGCCTACAAGGGCAGCTTAGCTGAAGCAAAAGGTGCTTGCAAACAAACTAAACTTGTGAACAAATGTGTCAACTGGAAAAGGGAACAAGCCTTTTGGCTGAGTTCAGGAGTGCCAATGCTAAAGAGAGCCCCATTGTAACTTGTAAAGAGAACCACACACTGTTGCTCTTCATGAAAATACCTTCCAAATGAGGCTTGGACAGGTGGTAGGCTTGGACAGGTGGTAGGCTTGGACAGGTGCAACGCGTTTACTCATTGTGTTCGGTCAGGGCAGCCTATAGCCATGAGGGAGTTTGTTGTTGATCTGAGAAAAAGGCTGCGAGGTGTGTGGAATGCTAATGCCTTGGCAGAACATGGTGACCACACGAACAAATCAGCCAAGTATCATCACTGGATGGCACTTCCTTTGAGACCCTTGTCTGTTCATGGTGCGCCCTTTTCTGTCCCCAGGTATTTGCATCTTGATTTGGGCAAGCGCACGCTAAGAAACATAGCACGTTTTCGCTTACATGCTCATAATTTAAGAGGTGAGACATAACTTTGGCAGGAGCACACATCAACTTGTGATAAATGTGAACAAGGACTCCAAGACGAAAAGCATGCCGTGTTCCTTTGTTCTTGCGCTTCTGTGTGCTCTCTTCGAAGAGATTATGCACAGCTATTTTCTGACTTCCCCTCGTCTTATAGAATTTTTCTGGACGATTCAGGCACTTTCTACTATTCTCAAGCTAGCTCTGAGGATGCTATTAATTTCTTGCAGAAGCAAACTAATGACACTTATCGTTTTATTTCCGATCTCATGGATATTTTTTGTGCAGTTGGAACAGCTGAGCAGACCGAGCAGCCAAACTACCTGGCTGAAGGTCAAACCCCATTGTAACTCTCTCTCTTGTAACTCTCTCTTCCAAATGAGCACTTGAGCTTGCTACATTGGCATTAGCTTAAGGTGACGGATCAACTATAAACATGAAATCAACCATGCTCTTGAAGGTAAAAGCACGGTGTATTGGTATTAGCTGCTGAATTGTGAGCCCAGTCATCTCAGTCATTTTGTGGTGGATCTCAGGACCAGGCATCTATAATGTTAAGCGCCTTTTTCCAGCACACACCCAAGAGAGTGCAACAGTAAATGCTTGGCCTATCACCAGTGGTGCGCTCCTCCTGCAAACAGGGCCTCGGTTATGCATTCTCCCTACAGACTCCCCAAATACATGTTCCTTGACCTCAGGAATGGCTCCCCCATGATGTCATTCGCAGTGTGGGTCGATATAAACTCTGTGTTCACACCCTTCGCTATGAGACAGCAACTTGGAACCGCAGATCTTCCCCAAACTGTGACCTTCGTGAGGCTGATAATGATGTCCAGGATGAACAACATGTCCTCTTCAATTGCACACATCCCCAGGTGGTCTCTCTCCGCAGGAAACATGCTCCCTTGTTCTCACAACTCTCACACTCTACACAGGCAGGATCTCATGATGCCTTTTTGAACCAGAACAATAACAAACTTCCTTTTTTCCTTCATGAATTAATTGCCTTTTATGAGCAGGCAAACAGTCACACTTCCTGACTGAAGGCCTTATCCTTGTAAATTTTGTATTGGTATTACAACTAATGCAATGCACATACAGTATGAAGCGAACGACCACTACTATGCATGTCACGTTCACGGCGTAATGCTCATGTGGATAGCAACTATCATATCATGATGGGGACATGCTCATACAAGTGCAAGTATGAGCAATATTACTGACCATACTGCTTAAATTTTGGACTGGACAGCAGAAAGATCTTTCCTTTTCCATGTGCTGCATCAGATAAGGTGGAATTTAATACCTGCTATCAAATTGGGATTGAGCAAGTTCGTACCGTAAGGTGACCTGAGCACACATGGACAAAAGAGGGAGTAGCAAATGATGTAAAGTGGATGTTGCATACCCTTTAATCCTAAGGCGTGTGGCTTTACAAGAAACTGCAATTCATGTGCACACAGCATGCTCGAAGGGGAGCTGCACAATGCTTGAAATGTATATGCAGCAACATTTTGTGTGCCAGTGCTTGCCAAGCAGTGGAAGACCTGTGATGCGCTAGTAGCAAAATAAAGTGCTTCACGAAATGCATCCCTCTTTGGAATGGATAAGGCGCTTTCAAAGGAAAGATCCCTTGGACTGCGCACCACAGGTCCGGCTGTGCGTGGATGAAGCAGAGGTTTTCTTGCATACTGCCTCGTCAATATTTCGTTTCCATTTTTGAAGCAAGTTTTGAGGGCGTTATTCATTCAAGGTCACCCCCCATTGTAACCATTGTTATTCATTCAGACAGGAGTAAAGGATTGGGGTACATTGCCTACGTGGGCAGCCTAGCTAGGCAAACTACAGGCAAAAGGTGCCTGTAATCAAACCAGTCCGCTCAAGATAATTGCGGCAATATAAAACTGCTTTACCACAGCTCACTCATTCTTTGCAGTAGCAGGCATCTGAAACCCACTATTAAAACGAAAGCTATGGGCTTTTCAATTCGGCTGGTACAGCACAGCAAGCCGAGCATCCTAACTACCTGGCTGAGGGTTAAATTCCAGCAATACCTGCAAAAAAGCATCCCAAGCTACCAATCCAAAACCAAAATGCACGTCTTGATTAGTGTATGGATCTAGTTTTTTGAGCCCTCCTTAATGCATGCCAACTAGTCCCAGCATGATCTTTCATCTAATGAGACATCATCCCCCAAACTCTGCTCCCCAACAGAATTTCAGGCCAAGCGGTATGTCGTGACCTGCCAGGGTGTACTTCAAACCAAACCATGCATGCAGGAAAGGTCCATTCACTATACTTGTCGGATGCGTTCACGATTATGCTGGAATGAAATAGGATCAAACAGGCTGGAAGCGCACATTCTGTGAAAAGAAATCCTAAAAAGATTATAAAGAGGTGGGCGCACAAAACAAAAGTATCAGTCATTTATCTGAATATGTCAGTGTTTTATGAGCGTTTGGGTGCTACTGCACCACCCCAATCATAATTACTGCCAGTATGCACTGCAATGGCAAATAGGCAAAATTTTTAATCCTGGTGAAGATGTTGAGGTGCTATATACAGTATATCATGTGCAGAGAAACATACGAACTGGTAATGAGGAGGGACTATGTACACGCATCCAGTGCATCAACATGAAACCTCTGGAATGGAGAGGAGGTCCAGCTCCGAAAATCCCTGAGCGCCTACATCCTAGAAGGAAAGGCAGCAGTCCCCATACCTGCAAGGGTCCACGTGCCGTACAGGGGCACCCTCAAGTTGCAAGTTGCCTACAATCGCGCATCCCAACCACATATGACGCTCCAAGACACAGAACACTCCTGTCCCCCCCACCTGCTGCAGCCTCAGGCAGGAGTTGGCACCCAAGCATTAATCACGCCTCATTCCAGTCACAATTCAATCCAACCAGCCACACAGGGTTGGAGGCTCTGATCAGCAACTGATCAGCAACAAGGACCAGGGCCAGCATGCACCCTAATATTAGAACATTTGCACCCACAAGAGTACAATTCGACATGATTGACGACCCTCTTTTTAGTTTGCGCCACCATGCCTCCCATAATCCACTGTCAGGTCCAGTTAGAGGGAAGGGAAGGGAAGGGTTACATAGGTCCAGTCAGAGGCTTAGGCAACCATCGCCTACTGTTGGAACCAAACAGGAGCTTCCTGTCATCCAATCCCTGGGGTCCAAAACAGTGTTTTCCGATCATCCACTTCTGGGCCCAAATAAGGGCTTGCCCCTCCTGCCTTGAGAAGGTGGTATATACCGGCCCCTCCCCCTCCCCACCTGCTGCTGCTGTGCCCCGGCAGGCTCTCTGTGCAGCCCCTGGGGTGATTGTGTGAGTTGCTGCGAGGGTGGCAGCGCATGCATGCTCGGCGCATGCTGCAGTGCTGGCTGGGAGGAGGGGGCCACAGTGTGGGGGGGTGAGGCAGCATGGGAGCTGGTAGACAGCAGGGGCTGCTGGGAGGATGGGAGCTCCGCAGGCTGGCTGGCCAAGCTCGGCTGCAAGGACATGTGTGTGTGTGTGCGTGTGTGCGTGTGTGTGTGTGTGTGTAGGCAAAACAATACATGGACAACATTGCGAGACACATGAGGTTTATACCTACCTGGCTACTGCTTGCAAGGAGAGGACCTTGCTGCTGCTGAGAGTCCTGGCGCTGCATGCCCCCGAATGGCAGCACCTCCTGGCTCTGCTGGTACTGCTGCCAATGCTCCTGCTGTGGTTGACTGGCACCTTGTATGCCGTGTGCTGTCTCCTGGCTGACAGCTGCATCGCTTGGCTGTGAGAGTGGTAGCGCGTCTTGCTGGCTTGCTGCGCATGTGCAAACAAAACGCTGGGAAGTAAAACAAGAAAAGGCTAGGACATGGAAAAAGTGGTAATGGCTCTCGCTCGCTTGCTGCTACGCATTCACACGTGCAAACAGAAGGCTAGGAAGTGTAAGCATAGACGCATGGATTTTGCTGCACAAGCTTGCGAATGTGTCAATTGGGGAAGCGTAGGTTCACGTGCCAAAGAACGTACGTTTCATCTTTTCATGGCGCAGGTTGCGGCGGTGCACCCTTTCGGCATGACATCAAAGCATTGAAGGCATGCTGCTCAATCGGCAAAGTTAATAAAGGATTGAAGACAAGCCGCTCGTTCTTGAAGTCAGTGCAGCCTGCCAGCACTCTGCATCCGCAGCCCTGTGCACGAGGAGCAACCTTAACATGGAAACACGTCCGTTCTCAAGCCATGCAGCATTTTGCTGAAACATCTCAGGCCTGTTCCCTCTGCTGGCAATACTTGCCTTTGCTCACACAAGGAAAAAATCAGCACACAGACAAACAACACATCATTGCCAATCACACTGATAAACATACCCGATTGGGAGCCTGTGGGAGGTGCAGCTCGCTGCGATGAAGAGAGCCTCTGGAGCTTCCCTGCAGGAGCCCCGGCACCTCCTGACCTGCATGGGAGAAACCACATGGACCGTACAAGCACTGAGTGTGGCAACCTAAATGCCTCGTGGAGGCTGCCTCCCCTGGGTCCCGATGCATTCGTGAGGAAGGCATGGGAGAAAGATCACATGGATCACACAAGCATCCGGGTTTGACAGCCCAAAAGTGCCTCGTGGAAACAGGGTTACAAGGGAAAAAGGCCTCAGTCAAGACACTTGACTGCTAGCTGCCTCGTGGAGACTGCCTCCCTTTTGGCCTCAAGTTGAGACTCTCAATGCATTTGTGAGAAAGGCATGGGATAGATCGCATGGAGCACACAACCTCCAAGTTGGTAGCCCTATTGCCTCGTGGAGGCTGCCTCCCTTTTGGTCTCAAGTTGAGACTCTTGACGCTTTTGTGAGAAAGGCATGGGGTAGATCACATGGAGCACACAAATACTCTGGGTTTGACAGCCCCAAATATGTGGCAATCATGGGCCATCACCTGCTGAGTAGCGGCTAACCTCAATTCTTTATACAAACCTTGACACATCCTTTATGCTGCAAGCTGCACATGCAAAAACCATGGGCCATCACCTGCTTCGGAGCGGCCTTTTCAGGTTTGCCCGAGGGCCTGCTTGAGCTTGCTGCTCCTCCTCCTCAGCCCTTCGTCGCATGATTTCCCTGCTGGCCTGCATGCATAGGCGCGGCTTAGCTCTGGGATGCACGCGCATGTGAGCACTGTGAATGTGTATGCCTATTTGCCTATTTGTTCGCACTGCAAACTTCGCAGGCTGTCTGGCTGCGTGGCCACCTATACTACAGGCCACTAAGCGCTCACATTCCAAAGCACTTGAATTTGGTTTCAAGGCATATTTGGAATGTGCTTATTCGTGGATGGATGGGACGGTGCATACTTGTTCACATGTGCGAGAGTGGTGGCAACAACAACAAGTGGTGTAAGGGTAAAAGGGAGTGGACAGCAACTCTTGCCAGCTTTCTCACGATTTGCTGAAGGCATATATGTATAAGCGCAAAACAGGAAAAAGGGAAGGAGAATGAAAGAGGCAGATGAAGCATTGCAACTCAGCACATGCATGACCAACCTGCTCCTGCTGCTCCAGGTTAAGTTGCAAGCCCCGTATTTCTTGCCGCAAGTTTGAATTTTCACGCTTTGCAGCAGCTTCAGAATCACACATTTCCAGCATGATGCCTGCATACATTTGGGAATCAATTGATCATTGAATGCCCTCGCACAATCCTGAGAGCACTCTTGCTTCACTCAGCATCATTTCCCGATTTGCGCCTCACTGCACACAGATCTTCACTAATTATTATTTCCCGATTTGCGCCTCAATGCACACAAATGTCCACTTATCATTATTTCCCAACTTGCGCTCACTGCACAGATCTTAACTCTCATTATTTCCTGACTTGCGCCTCACTGCACATAGATCTTCCAGTCAAAAACTGCGATGCAAATCGAGGCTGGAAAAATCATGATGCGTTCAGATGCGCTTGTGAATTTTGGGCTGGACCCCTTATCCCCCCCTTCCCGTGCCCCAAACCAGACCAAAAGGGGTACCAATCTGGGTATCCTCTTTGAGTTCTGCATCCATCTGCATGCTCATCAAAACCAAACAGTGATTTGCCACACATAAATTGGGCAAAAATGAGCCATGAGAGCTCATGCGCACATGTCATGCCAGACACCTACACCCTGCTTGCAAGTCCACAAACTGCCATCCTTACTTTTTACTGAGCAATCGAGCATATCTCACACAGTCACAATCCTGCAATTTGAAGTTATTTGTTGCACCTCTGCCTTCAAAACCCTGCAGGCGGCAGCCCGCACCCATGCATGGGCAGCACTGCCAGTCATGCACACAGCCCCCCCCCCCCTTCAATCCACTTTGCACCAGAGGGGCGCCAACTGTCAGTGCTTAAGCCTAAGAATCAACATCATGTTTTAGTCAGGCAAAGGAGCCCAGGATGTTCTGAAGGGGTCACTAAAAGTACATGCCTCCCCCCAGCCCCCGGGCCCCCAAACCCTGTTCTGATCTGACTCATATGTACACCACTCTTGATGCACATTTTTTACATGGGACAACACGTGCTGTTTAAAGGCCATGCTCAGAGGCAAAGAACATGCCAAGCCTTGCATTGCGACCTTCCAGAAGTTTGATCCCTTTTATAAGGTGCCCCTTACCAGAGGTCCGTAGCTACTTTTAATTGTGCCAGAAGGGACTTACTTGCCTTACTATGACTCAAATTCAAAGGTTTGAATGGATGCTGATATGCATAACTCGTTTGACCTCAATGATCTTGGAGACCAATTGGGAAGCCATGATAGCTAATGCAATGCTTATAGAAGGCCGATCGTCTGGACAGAGCAAAATCCTGCAGAAATGTATGGTACATCGCTTCCTGTGACATCTCTGTATGCCTTGGTACTCTTGTGCTTCAATCCTGCAAAAATTAGCACAGATCGGCACTTTTGCAAAAGGCTCCGGAAACAAACACTCTCACTCACGTAAGTTCTCCTGCCTCTGCAGCTCAGTAGGATGTTGCACCAGGTAGTCCCCTTCCTCTGTCGGTAGCCTGCATGAGATGATCGCAACCAGCCGCTCAAGCTCTTCAAGCCTTGCAGTCTTGAACAACAAAGACATACGGCATATTTTCACCATGATCCAGAAAGACTCATCATGTGGATGTATCTCCGCATCGAACATTCCCTGACCAGGCATGAGCAGGTCTGATTGGCTCGAGGCCTTTTCTTTATCATCATATCCCATGTGAGCTACCATTCATGGGCAGAGCAGCTTGCATCCAACACTCCTTTTTCCCACAAATGCTGGAGGTTTGTCGACTTCTGCTGCTGCAGGAAGCTTTCCTCACCTGATAGGAGTAGGGCGAGGGAACCCAGGCACTTGTACTTTGCTCACAATGGCAGCTTGCTCTGCGTAGAGCACATGATGTAAACAAGCGTGTGGGTTGTGGCGTGCACCAAACTTGAATCTTGCCTGCAATTAAAAGTCTGCCTGCTGGAGTTGAAACCAGAAAAGCCCAGGACCAGCAAGCAAGATTTGCTACCCTGCATGTTAGCAGGTGCTGCATCTCCCACAGCCTCCAAAATGCCCTTCCCAATTCGAGCAAGGTCGTGAAAAAATTCCTAAGATCTTCCTTGAAGGCCTGTACACTCTGAGGCAAATGCTTACATTTGCTGCATCCCTTCAACTTTTTCTCCTGCTCGTACCACTGATTCAAGAGCGAAGAGCTTTTGCACAGATCATGCACCCCACACGCATGCTCTAGTGAACTGCACTAATAGTTGAGCCTGCACGAGTAAGATATCACTGACACATATTAAGCGCAGAGCTCTTGCTCAGGTCATGCACTCACCCGCATGCTCAAATGAATTCTTGAACTTCAGCCTGCAAGATTCAGACATGAGGGCCTGCTCTAAACAGCCCAGAATTTGACAAGGGGGGTCTCCAGGGTTAGTCAAGGAGCGCCCCTGAAAATGCGTTGCAATTTTGCACAGGTCAACAGAATGTTGCAACTTGCGGTTTACCCACTGCAGCCCAACAACTCTCAAGTATCAAAATAATTGATGGACTGTTGGGATTGCAAAATGGCGCATTGGGAAAATTTGAGGTGGTTATGCTGCCAACCGCAGCACATGTGCCTGCGTGCAACTTTAACCCTGGTACTGGCGCATCATTGGTCAACTCAACATAAATACTAAGCCCTTGGTGCAGTGCTAACCTTTGTAAACTGCAAAAACTTTGAACAAGCAATGTTTGGTACCAACTCAGAGATGCTCCTTACCAAACAGTATTGGTCCAGCACATCGAAGCCCACCTCCCAGGAGAGCGCATGCGCACCGTTTGTGATGTACACGCATCTGTGAGGACACCACAGGCACCTGTTTCGGATGAATGCATCCTTCAACAGCGAATGCACTTCACGTTGGTCCCTGCTGACCCCAAGTCAACCCACACTCGGTAGCTGGACCCAGGGGCCTCATCTTGTTTGCACGAGAGGCGTGCCATCACCCTGTCTTCTTGCAGCCCCAATTCCTGGCCCTCTACTGTGACGGCTATAGCAGAATGAAAACTGTAGGCAGCTAGATCCATGGAGGGAGTAAATGTGCAATGTGTAGTGATTTAGCTTAGTATTTTCAAATTAAAAACTTTGAAACGATTTATAAGCGATGTTCGGCTTCACTTAGTGTGGTTCGTCAATGAGAATCTGCAAATGAGTAGATCAAAGTGGTGGGGAGCATCGGTGCTGGTGGCTGCCATAATCTGCTTCTGTGCATACACATTCATCACGGTGGGTGAAGACGTGTTGACCATTTACGTGTGCTGACCAGATGGTAATATTGGTGAACTCAGTGTGTTGCATGGAGTGCTGAGTGTGAGGCAGAGCAGTCCAGTCAAGGATTCCTGGATGTTATTGAAGAAATGTCTTTGCCCTAGCTTCGCGAAGTGAATCTTCTGCCTGTTTTCAGGCTTGAGTGCAGCATGCAATTTCTTTTAACCCGCAAGCGCCTGAGTTGTAATGGTATGAAAGCTGTGCATGTATGGCTTAGCAGTGCCTGATTTGATAACTGCCAGATATGACTGTGTCAGCAACGTGTACTTGACTGCTAGTCAATCAGTACATGAGGTAAGCTTGAATAACCTAAATGCTAACACAAAACCTCACAGATGCATCACGCACATCGTGAACTTTTGATGAGACCCAGTAGCTAGAGCTGGCATCCATTGCCAGTCACTGGTTCCTTAACCAGTAGCTAAATCGCATCGACCCTTTAAGGTTCTTACAGCTATGCAACCCTTTCCTTCCCTCATTTGGTTCTACACTCGTGCCTATGGAGGAGGACACATGCGTCTTCTTTCATCTGAATTCTTGGCAGTACTTGGGCCAAATACTGCTTAATGTCCTAGCAAACTTTTAGCATTTCATGGTGGTACTCAGACTCTTCCGAGCGTAGGCCAGAGACATCCCAGGTTGCCCATGCCCCCCTTTCTTTGTGCGCTCCTGTGGTATAACATTGGTTTTGCATCCTGTGGACATACCCCTTTTCTTCGGTTTCCTCGTTTACAGTTTCCGCCTCCGTGTGCTGGAATGTACCAGCACCAGGCCTATTAGTCCAACGTTGTGGCTAACGGTCCATTCTATAAATCTGTATATCTGTAGCATTTCATGGGCATATTCGAAATGAATGCTTACTACCCTTACGCAGCAGCACAATGCTTATCAAATGTCCCACTCAGAGTGTTTATCTGATCCAGTAACCTTGGAGCCTTTGAGCATAATGTACCTCGTGCTGTTTTATCAAACACCTGATCGCAATAAGCATGGTTTGTTACTGTTATCTCCATCCTTCCAGTCCAAGTTTTGTGAATTGAGCGAGCTTTGGCCGGGTCTGGCCTCAGTGTTTCCGCTCAGCTGCTCTTGTAGGTGGACAGAGTGATACAACCTTACCTACACTCGTGAGCTGTCTGAGTGTGCACTATCGCACGGTGCTCTTTTGAAGGCCCACTCCATGTTCGCATAATTTGCAGCAGTCCTTCACTGACCCGATGTGTCCCTTGCCCCTCCTTGAAAGAATACCCACAATAGTAACGAGATGTTCAGTTATCCCCTAGTGCAGAGGCATTCCTGCCCAGTCTGTTGCCACGTCCACATGCATAATGGTCCACGGAACTGTCGTCAGTTACATGCATCTGTCCAACGCAAGCAACACCAACATGGATGTAAAAGCAAAAAAGCATGAGTTTCATGAGAACAATAGCGCTGAGCACACCTAAACAGAGGAAACTGCTATACTCTCAGGGATCTGCATGTCAAGGGTTAATGCACAGCATCACTCTAAAGAGGCGAAAACAGAAAAACAAGCACATTGAAATGCACATAATTAGGGATGGTTTGATTAAGCCGGCCTATGAGACTGAATCAAAATGTAAAGAATTCCTCCTTGTCCAAGCATAAGGTTATATGCGCAGGTTACTCACGACTCCCCTTCCATTACTACCTCATGCAGGCTCTGAAGCTCACCCCTAGCTCCTACTCCACACACCCATTATTAAATTCGCTCAAACAAGACAGGTACGTTTGTCCACAGCCCTCAGGAGATGAATGAAAGGGCTGATTGTGCTTCTTGGCTTTGCGCTTTCACATCCTTCGTTTTCAAGTGCTTGACAAGTCTATGCTTCCGTGCTTTGAGTCCTCTCCTCTCAGGTACTACTGCTTCCTCATTCCGCTGCTGCTCCCTGTCAGCTTGTTGGCGGTGAGTGGTGTCAAACTGGAAGCACACCAGGCAGCCAGCATGACGCTCGGCTAGCTTTGAGCCAGGCACTGACCCTCCCCATCATCCTTTCCCACACGCACAGTACGGGCTCAATTGGTTTGCATTGAAGATCTTCAAGCACAACTAGGTGCGCGCGCCACAGGCAGCAAAACACACGCGCTGCACGACAGAGCTCATGAGGCAGCTGCTGTGAAGCTGGTGGGACCACACACCGCGGGATGGCGCATGACACCTAAGCGCATGGAGATGCCACTTTGTGCGGGGATTGGGAGTGCTGGTCATGCAAAGCCATGAGATCCATGTTGGCGCACACGGGAGTGGTGCCACCCTGGGGAGGTTGTGCCATGTTGAGCACAAAAGGGTGGGAGTTCTGGTCATGTTTGGGTGCGAGACCCTCAGAGGCGCACGGAGGGACCATGACGAATTCCTGGCTCAATGTGGCCTCCAAGGACGGCAACACTTGCTGTGGCACCACAGAGCAAGAGAGCACGCGTTTCCCCACGCACACGTGTGGCCCTCTGCGGCACCACAGAGCAAGAGAGCATGCGAGTTCCCCTGCACACGTGTGGCCCTTGAGCACACTAAGACACTGCACGCGTCCTCAGATGGTTGCTGATGGAAAGGGATGCTGCACGTTACCACACGTCTCGCTGGTAGCGCCCAGTGTCATGGAGGTGCTCCTTGATCCACGTCTCAGCCTGCGCGCATGGGTGTTACAGATGTACTGAATCAGAAACCTCACAGGTTGACCATAGCCTTGGTACTTGGATCCGTATGCTCCTTGCCTCGCACCATGTGCATGCATTCTTAGAATGCATGCATGACTGGAGAAACACCTGGAAAACCAAACCAGCCTTTTGTTCATGGGCACCAGACCTGGGTGCTCTGTTTGTACTCCTGTATTGGTCTCTGCTTGCCCTGTCAAGACTAAGCACCAATTCCATTTGGCACCTGGGTGTTGGTGATGGCAAAGTGCCAGGCAAGCATGATGGAGCGGCTGCATAGCAACTATCACAGATTTCCACCTTGTCTGCTTTGCGAAAGAAAACATCCTCATTGCAGTTTGCCACCTGGGCGGGCTTCCATGTCTTTTGCTCTGCTAAAACATGCCTTCCACGAAGGTTGAGTGTGCCCTGCCCCAGATCCTGGCGACCTGGGCCCTTGCCCTTTTATACTTTGGGGTGCAGCGAAGACGCAACGGCAAAGTTGCTGGCAATGCAGGCATGCAGTACCAGGCACGCAAGAACAGACATATGCAAGAACAGGCAAGCAGTGCGTCACCGATAGAAATGTGTCCTGGCTGCATCGCATGGACGCAGTGGTAGGCATAGCTACAACAGGCACAGTCACATGCTGTACACAGCATTTCAAGCAAGCGACTGCAGCCATACAATTGCACTCGCAATTTCAAAGCTGGGGACGGCTAGTTGCAGAACTAAGTAGCCAGGCAGCAGTCCCACAGACAACTGGGTCTCCAAAAAAACAAAGTAAACTCAGCTGTGTCTTTAAGTAAGGACCGAAGTGTTCTGCTCTCTATGGAAGCCCCCAAGCACCCATACCAGTGTTCAGCACGTGTACCTAGCTGAGTTCATGTAACACAGAACTTTCACAGCTTAAAAAGTATACAGACAGCTCTCAACTTTCGGTTTCTCATCACAAGCGACTGCTCCCTCGAATCAGATTTACCTACTAAAGTAGATGAACAACGTACCTGCAAGTTACAACTGTTGGGCAAAGGACAGGTCTACTTAGTTCTACCTGCCTGCGAGGGCAGCTTAGCTGAAGCAAAAGATGCCTGCTACCATTCTGGTTGCTGGAGGTGCCAACCCCGCACACACTTGCCATCTACACTCAGCGGTCATAGGCTCTGTTTGTGGCGTCAGCTATGCTGCCCTTGCAGGCAGGTACAGCCATGTAACTAGAGCTCCCTTTCCCAACACTCAGCAGCCCATAAAAAATACCTACCCAAAGGGAGTAGCTTGGTATCATGCACTCCAAACCAGCATCCCCACATGTAAAAGGTGAGCTTGTCATTGGCAAACCACACACCTGTGTCCCACTGCAGTGCATGTGTTCCTGTGTGATGGCCACTAGCGTCTTGTGCACGTCCTTGGCCATGGCCTTGGCATCGCCGCACACGTACAGGTAGCCCTGCTGCTTTGCGAGCAGATCCCACACGCGGTCCGCCTCCCGCGCTATGCGGTGCTGCGTATTTTTTGTGGGCGGGCATGCAAAGGCGCAGGTTATGTCCTTGCCTTGCGTGTGTGCGTGTGTGTGTGTGTGTGTGTGTGCGCGCGCGCGTGCGTGCGTGCGTGTGTGTGTGTGTGTGTGTGTGTGTGTGTGTGTGTGTGTGTGTGTGTGTGTGTGTGTGTGTGCGCGTGCGTGCGTGTGTGTGTGTGTGTGTGTGCAAGCGCGAGATAGCCCTGTGAAAGCACGCACATATCATGCTGCAAAACTTTTTGTCAACAATAACGCACAAATTGCCACAGCATCCGGCTCAACAGCACGGAGAGCGCTTTTGCCAACACGACTTGTACAACACACGCATTACCCTGGCAGGAACGGTCCAGGGTTATAGTGTTACAAACGACCCCTCTTGACCTACTGCCCACGCCTTATAAGAAAATCAAAATCGTGCCCCGCCTCCTGCACCCAGCCCTTCTTGAGGCCCTCCACAAATGGCAGCATTGGGCGGTCATCATGACCGCCAAAATGCTGCCATCCATATCATGCCCTACACACCTCCAGGCAGCCCACTTCCCCTGGGTGATACGTAAGTTAATGTCACATTTCTAGAAGGTCTACATGAGAGACGTAAACAATGCCTGGACTTGCTCCTTGCCCTACGACTAATCCACTTCCCCCATGATAACGTACAGGTGCCCACAAAGAAAATTCATATTGGAAAACAAAAGGATGAGTGAGTTGCCCTTCCGCAGCTCACCTTGGTGTGGTTTAACCACCGGGGATTCTCGTTTTGTTGACCTATATAAGGGAGGACTTATGACCCAGCTGGTAAGCTGAGCGCCCAGCTTGAAGGACTTTTTAAACCAAAGGGTCCTTCAGAGACCCAATTATTCAACCTAGGCGAGCTGCGGAAGGGCAACAGGCTCAGCCTCCTTTTCCAGCACACCCTTTTCCTTGTAAGCACCTCTTCCTCCCTGCCCACCCGCCACTCCTTCCCTGCACACGCACCTGCACATAGTCTTTCTGAGGGCCCTCACGGCTGAAAGCCACGTGCAGCTCTGAAAGCTCGCCGGCTGCCAAGTGCTTCGCCAGCTCCTCCTGGTACAGGTTGTCGTGCTGGGAGTGGCGGCAGCCAAAGAACAGCATAGCTGGACCCAGGCTGCAGCCTGCAGGGACAGTGGAGGGAAGAATTTAAGTTCCTGTGGCATGCTGTGTGAGTATGAGTGTGTGTGTGTATTCAACAAACTCTGCAGTTCCGTGAACTCACATGCAAGCTGCATGTGAGGCAACAACACATGTAGCCATGCAGGGCTCTGCAGCTGCTGTCAAAGTAACAACCTGGGGCCACATGTTGCTGGCTGTGTGGACGCATGCTTGATGGGGGTCACACGACACTGTGGGTTGTTGCAGGGTGGGGGAACGCGCTTTACAACAGCTGTGGGGCACTTGCCTCCAGATCTGGGCACTCTCACCAAACCTCTGCAGCACTCATATCAATTCAAATTCTGCTGCTTTGATCCCAGATGCACCTTTGGAGTGGTCTCATCTGACCACTGCAAGGCTGTTGACTATAGTCGACGCAACACCCCCATCACACTCCAGTTTACTCTCACCATACTTGTATAGCTCCCCCTTGGTGAGACTCTCAGCGCCCCCCGCTCCTGCAGGAGGGGGAGTGCAGGGAGCCCCAGAAGGGCACCAGGCACCAGTGCCAAGTCCCACCATGACCACCGGCAGCTCAGAGCATGAGGGGGACTTTACACACTCACCAGACTTTCGCAGCGCCGCCCGTTCCTGTAGGAAGCCCCTGAAGGGCGCCAGGCCGGTGCCCGGCCCCACCATGATGACCGGCACCTCAGGGTTTGAGGGGAGCTTGAAGTGGGAGTGCCGGATGAAGGAAGGCACTGCACACAGACACACATGTGGGGGTTCGATTGAACTATGAAAATAATGAAACAAAAAAAGATGGGGCCTCAGCTTCACACACGATTGGCACGCTGGCGTTGGAGCCCATAGGGACGGGGGACGCAAGTGCTTGCACCTTTGAGGTGCAGCAAGGTGCTAGGAAAGCCTGAAGGCACTGCGGACTGGATTTTCCAGCAGCAGGGAGTGAGCACGCGCTGAGACATGAACTTCTTTTCAACAGCTAAAAAGGCAGAAGCTAAGCTTTAGGGCACGCAGTCTGGGCAGGAGTGCAGACCACTCCTGTGGCGGTGCGTGCGATGCTCCACCTTGCACTCCCCAAAAGAACATTTGTAGTAACCACGGTATGCTTGGGTGTGCGCGACGCACCTTCTTCAGCCATCTTCACTCATAAGATTCCCCCTGGAACATCATTTGGCAGTTCCAATCTCCGTGGGCACATGCACCATGCAAATGTTTCGAGCACAAGTAGCACCAAACAATGTGATCACACGTGGAGCTGACACATGAATCCAGCGCACTAACCCACAACATTGGCACCCACCTTTTGTGCCCACAGGGGCGTTCTGCAAAAAGGTGGTGGCGATGCCCTCATGCACGCGCCCCGTGGGCATGACATCCCGTACCACAGAGGCAGTGATGTGCACCGCCCTGGGGTGCGCCTTGGGTGAGGAGGAGATGGAGTAGAAGCGCGGCTGCAGCAGGCACAGAGGCAGAGGGAGGAGCACATTCACTTGTCGTGGTCCATCAAAGCAAGGCTGGCCTTGAAGCAAGTCTGGCTCAAGCTTGCCTACCACCTTCCGGGGGCTTTGTTTTTTCTCACTTTGAGCCATGGAGGAAATGGAAGAAAGCGAGAAAAAATGAAGCCTCTAGAGGCCAGGCCAAGCCCTTGTCAATGACCTTGAACTGTTACACAAGCACCAAGTGCGGCTGCAGCAGGCACAAGGGCAGGGCGGGAGGAGTGGGTTCACACAGATTGTTCCACAGGCTGCAGCGGGCATACAGGAGGATGGTTCGCTCACAGCCGTTAGTTGGTTCACAGGCTGCTGCATGCACAGAGGCACACAGGAGGTTGGTTGGTTGGTTCACAGGCTGCAGCAGACACGGAGGGGGCACACTGGGGGCTGGTTACTTTGCAGGCTGCAGCAGGCACAGAGGCGCACAGGGTATCGATTGGCTCAAGGGAGGATGGTTGGTTTGCAGGCTGCAGCGTGCACAGAGGCACACAGGAGGTTGATTGATTCAAAAGAGGATGGTTTGATTCAAAGGAGGAAGGTTTGTCGGTCCACAGGCTGCAGCAGGCACAGAGGCACACAGGAGGTTGGTTGGTTCGCAACCAGCATCCAGTGATCCAATCAACCTCTTTTGTGCCTATGTGCGTGCGGCAGCCTGGTCCACAGGGGGAAGTTGGTTTACAGGATGCAGTGGGCACAGTGGCAGGGGGCGGGAGGAGTGGGTTCGCTAATGTTGGTCAATTGGAGCATGGTGACTGCTGTGCAGCAGTTCTGAGTGTGTGCTTGTGTCTTTCTGAGATCACAGCATGTCTGGACAAAGCCTCGTTCTGTGTGAGTGTGTGAGTGTGTGCTTGTGTCTTTCTGAGATCACAGCATGTCTGGACAAAGCCTCGTTCTGTGTGAGTGTGTGTGTGCTTGTGTCTTTCTGAGATCACAGCATGTCTGGACAAAGCCTCGTTCTGTGTGAGTGTGTGTGTGCTTGTGTCTTTCTGAGATCACAGCATGTCTGGACAAAGCCTCGTTCTGTGTGAGTGTGTGAGTGTGTGCTTGTGTCTTTCTGAGATCACAGCATGTCTGGACAAAGCCTCGTTCTGTGTGAGTGTGTGAGTGTGTGCTTGTGTCTTTCTGAGATCACAGCATGTCTGGACAAGCCTCGTCCCACGGGCCTCGAGGAGAAGCCTTGAGGACAAGCCGCATGTGCCTGTGTCTTTCCAAGCGCAGCATGTGTGGAGAAGCCTCGTACAGTGTAGCAGCAAGGCAGTTCCAAAGAATGCCTTCAAACTGTAGGCTGGCCTACATACAAAGACGCTGCATGTATGGTGCCTGGCAAAAGAAAGGGGCATTCTGAGGTTGTGATGTGTGGTAGAGCAGAAGAGCTCAAGACAGAGTTGCTCTAGGCTCAAGAGAAACAGCTGTGCAGCCCCTGTTATAGGACTCTTGGCTGGATCGGAAATGCACTGAGGAGTTCAGACAACCAAGCAAAAGCGGGACAGCACAGTACAAAACCAACAAGCGCGGCCTGGATGGAAATCCCTCCATTGTGAGTGTCTTGTCCTTAGCACTTGCACTGAGCGCTTGTTGCTTTTTGCTTTTACAGGGAGCAAGAATGGATCAGAGCAGCGAGGAGCCCACCTGCAACCTTGGGGCTATGCAGCCAAGGATGAGCATACATACATACATACATAAGTACATGCAGCAAGGGACCCAGCATTAAGGGAAACAAGCGCACGCATCCATAGAGCGGTAACGACCCACCTGCATCCTTGGGGCTATGCAGCCAAGGATGAGCCTACCTACCTACCAACCTACCAACCTATATACATACATACAAGCAGTAAGGGACCCAGCAGTAAGGGATGCAAGCGCAAACACCCATGGAGCAGTAAGGGACCCACCTGCATCCTTGGGGCTATGCAGCCAAAAAATGCGCCCAGGCTGGGCTTCACGGAGGGGAATGCCCGCAGCACCTGCGGAGGCAGCAGCAACAGCAAGGAAGCAAGGTCTGAAGGGTTGACAAGCAAGGTCTGACAAGCAAGGTCTGACAAGCAAGGTCTGAAGGGTTGACAAGCAAGGTCTGACAAGCAAGGTCTGAAGGGTTGACAAGCAAGGTCTGACAAGCAAGGTCTGAAGGGTTGACAAGCAAGGTCTGACAAGCAAGGTCTGAAGGGTTGACAAGCAAGGTCTGACAAGCAAGGTCTGAAAAGCAAGGTCTGAAGGGTTGACAAGCAAGGTCTGACAAGCAAGGTCTGAAGGGTTGACAAGCAAGGTCTGACAAGCAAGGTCTGACAAGCAAGGTCTGAAGGGTTGACAAGCAAGGTCTGACAAGCAAGGTCTGACAAGCAAGGTCTGAAGGGTTGACAAGCAAGGTCTGACAAGCAAGGTCTGAAGGGTTGACAAGCAAGGTCTGACAAGCAAGGTCTGACAAGCAAGGTCTGAAGGGTTGACAAGCAAGGTCTGACAAGCAAGGTCTGAAGGGTTGACAAGCAAGGTCTGACAAGCAAGGTCTGAAGGGTTGACAAGCAAGGTCTGACAAGCAAGGTCTGAAGGGTTGACAAGCAAGGTCTGACAAGCAAGGTCTGAAGGGTTGACAAGCAAGGTCTGACAAGCAAGGTCTGACAAGCAAGGTCTGAAGGGTTGACAAGCAAGGTCTGACAAGCAAGGTCTGACAAGCAAGGTCTGAAGGGTTGACAAGAGGAAAGCCAACAGTCAAAGCACGACGACTGCTGAGCAAGCAAAATCTTGTTATCACAAGCAATCACAGAAGCGGAAGAGAGGAGGCTGGAGGCAATGCCAGTAGGCATGCCACAAGCAGCAGCAGCAGCAGCAGCAGCAGCAGCAGCAGCGGCGGCGGCGGCGGCAGGAGACAGGCAGGCCTCAGGCAATGTGCAAGGGCATGCTCCTCATTTTCAAAACGCGGCCAGGTGATCTTGCAACACGCCCTGCAAAAGCCAGCTGATGCAAGGAACATGCCACACAGCAAGAGGCCTTGCTGGGGGAGGGGGTACTTACTTTTCATAGAATACATACATCTCTTTGTTGAAAGGAACAAAGGAGCTGCGAGGTTAGGGAGGTTGGAGCTCGTGCATTAGGCAGAGTTTGGTGACACCTATGGCAGAGTTCACTCACACTGGGTGTGGAGCTCTTCTTCTCTACAGTCCCTCACATTGAGTCGGACCACTTGCAGATTTTGAGGGCTTAAAGGCCATCATTCTCCACCTTCCTTGGCATGCGCACACACTGGGTGTGGAGCTCTTCTTCTCTATAGTCCCTCACATTGGGTCGGACCACTTGCAGATTTAAAGGGTTTGATGGCCATCATCCTCCACCTTCCTCAGCATGCGCGCACACGCCATGGCAGTCGTGATGACATCGCATTGGACCGACCATCATTTAGACCATCAAGGCATTTGGCTGGAGTAGCATTACCGGACCCTTGAAATGGTTGCCGGCAGCAGCAAACTCTCATCAGCATGATGCATTTTTGAGAGACTCCCTTGCGGCTTGGCAGCAAAGTGAGCCTACGGGAACCTCCAAGGAGCCCCTTTGAGGCTGGGCAAGGAAGCCAACCCACCTACCTCTGAGGGACTCCTGTGTGGCTTGGTGATTCGATAGGTGAATTCAGCTTGTAGTGTCCTCAAAAAGCTCCCCGAAAGCTTGGAAACAAAGTCGAGCCACGCACCTCTAAGAGACTCCTGTGCGGCTTGGCGATGAAGTCTGCATACAGGCCCTTGCCTTCATGGTCGGCCATACGGCGCAGTTGCTTGGCCTGAGCATGGCATGCATGCATGTGTGTGTGTGTGTGTGCGTGTGTGTGTGTGTGTGTGTGTGTGTGCGTGTGTGTGTGTGTGTGTGCGTGTGTGCGCGCGCGCGTGTGTGCGTGCGTGAGTGCGCGTGTGTGTATGTATTCACGCATGTATTGCAGTCCCAAGCTTCAGGCGAACATGGTTTGCACAGCTTGAGGGAGAGAAAAGAGGCAAGCTCCACAGCGACAGCACAAAATCCCAGACAAAAAGAAGGAAGCCTGAGTCGACCTGTACAGGCCATACGGGCAAAAAAACTAGGCCAAAAAAAAGGACGCGTTAAGAATTTGTGGGCTGAGCTCTGCACAGAGGCACTTATAAGCTTTTGGTGTAGACCTACGCCAAAGACTGGTTGGTACAGTGCGCTATTTCTTGGTGTGTTTGAACCTTCAGGTAGACCTACACCAACCCTCCTCTCCAACCCACCCTTCCGATGACAAAGCTGTGTGACACCATCAGTTTCCATCTAGCAGGCAAACAAAGACATGGCTCACAACAAACAAACCTGCGCGTTTCAAGCGAACCAAACATGCTCTCTGCAGGCAAGTCCTGCCCACCGATTCTTCATTGCTTGCACTTCCTGCATTGCTTGCAATCGTGGACAGGCTTCCCACACCACATCCTTGCACGGAGATGACAGCTCAAAAGCAAACAAGGTGAGCGCAGTACGCAAAGAGACCCACCTCATCTGCATTGCTTGCAAACGTGGACAGGCTCGCCAGCACATCCTTGTGTGGAGATGACAGCACGTCGGCAAATAAGGTGAGCGCAGTACGCAAAGAGAGCCGCCCGGTGAAGGGAGGCAAGCGATCTGCACATACAGCACATCAGCAAACAAGGCTCAAGAGCACGGTACACAAAGAGAGCCACCCAGTGTACGGAAGCAGGCAACCTGCACAAACTTAGATTCAGAAAAAGGTGAATGGCAGCATGCGAGCAGCAGCCTTGCGAGCCTGGTTTCAGACTTTAGTGTTGATCTGGCCAGACGTGGATCCTCTTGAAACGGTGTGGCATGTGATCTGCAGTGGTGCTGGCGAGATGAGGGCTTTGTGAGTGTAATGGTGCGCGTGACTATTTTTTGAATAGGCATAAGATGAGGGCTTGGCAAAGCAAGCAGCAAAAAAAAAGTACGCCAGCCAAACAGCAGAAAACAAAATCCCAGCTGGTAGTTAATGTCACCATGCCAATGCAGAGGAAAGGCAGGATCGATAGTCCGGCAGTGTTTCAGAGCAGGCTCATGACTGGGTTGCTGTGCTGAGCGAACGCAGATTTGGACAGTGGTACAGAGAGGGTGCAGGATTGAATAGTGGCATAAAACAAAATTGGGGTTTGATGATGATGATGATGATGATGCAAAAAAAACAGAATTGGGTATTGGCCCGAAAGGAGGGATTGGAAGGTGATGCAGAGCGGAAGCAGGGTTAGACAATGGTGCAGAGCGAGAGCAGGAGCGGATGGTGATGCAGAGCGAGCGCAGGAAGGGCCAGCGATGCAGAGCAAAGAGCAAGACAATTATGCAGAGCTCAAGACCGAGGGCAGGACGGTGGTGCTGAGTGGAACGCTGAACTGGCCTGAGGTGTAGAGCTAAAAGCAGAATCGTAGGTGCAGAGCAATAGTAGAAAAGACTGGACAAAGTGAAAGCAGGACTCAACAGCAAATGACGTGCGGGCTTCATTGGAGGCTGGATAGTGGATGAGGAGGGCCGTAGCCAAGGAGGGCAAAGGTAAAGAAACAGCAATGTCCACTGAGAAAAGCAGGAAAAAGCTGAGCCTGACACTCTTCCTCAGCTGAACAGAAGGCAATCCAGCAGCTTCTGTTCTTCATCGCAAAACAAATCATAAAGTAAAAACAAGACAAACAAAAAAGATCCCTGCAAGGCAGGCGTGACGCTATGCAGACGCCACGCCTTTGCCGTACTGTTATGTATTATACGGGTGATGCCATGCAGGGGCCGCGCCTTAGCCCTATGTCATATCCGTAATGCGTGGGTGAGGCCATGCAGGGGCCATGCCTATGCCCTACTTTCTACCCGTCACCTACCCAATAAAGGAACCATTTGATGGGTGCAAATTGAAGCCACCCCACCTGGACACCCTTAGGGTGTCCCATCCCTTACACTATCGAGGGAGGACACCCTACACCCATCCCCTTAAACTGTCTGATCTACTAGGTGCAAACTCAAGCCACGCACCCACCTACAGATCCCTCAGGCATGGACAAGCTCAGCACCATGTTCAATGGGCGCCCTAACCGCTCAGCAATCTCCTGCAGGCAGTGAGCACACGTTGTCGGTACAGTCAGAAGAGGGTGGATTCTTGCTCTGTGTTCCTCCAGACACATGAGGCTAGCAGAAATCTTCCGAGTTCATGATCTCGGATCCACTGTACCTTCTCCGAAAGCTCGAGCACAGGCATGCAAACCAGTGAGAAAAGGTAGGGCCTTGCATGATTTGTACCCTTTTCTTATTGGAATGGGTTCATTAGTAGGGGTGTTCACATACAGACCAAGTTGCTCCAATCTCATTTTTGACTTCACAAGCAGTTTTATGGTGCAAAACTGGTTGACAAAACTGGTCTCAGAATCTGGGATGGTGCAGTGGCTGGGGAGATACAGAGAGGGGGTGTCCAGACATGGATCGGACCCCCTCTCCAAAAAGCATGTGGAGCTCAAGCTGAGCAATCGAACTTATTAAATGTAAATTAAAAAGTCTGTCTGCACTCGTTTTATGAGCCCCGGTGCACCAGCTGTCAGGTTCGGGAATTTGACAGGTTTGACGATATCGCCTTCCTGACGGGCCACCAACCTCGCCGGTTTTGGGGCATGTTTGGTCTTTGATATTCAATGAATCATTGTCTTGGTTTTGAGGCAGCAACTCCACACAGCTGCAGCTACAGCAGCTGTTGCAGAGGTTTGACCAGCAGGAAGGAGCACCCTGGAGCCAGCAGCAGCCCACACAACCTGCCCCACCCTGTCCCAGACCTGCACTAAGACGTGAGGAAGGACATCCTGCACACAGGTTGCTGCAGCTGCGTGCTGTGGACATGCTGTGTGGGTGGCAAGGGGTACGTCACACACGCACGCACCCAAGCTGACCTGCACAGTGCACTACAGCACTCAAAAAGCATCAGAAAGGGTCAATAAGGTCAAAATGCATGCCTTTAAAGCTTGGGAACATCACTGCAGCACACCTGACACACCCCCTGCATGCCCATCACCAAAATGCAAAACACTGGACAGCTGACCATGCGCTGCTCCAAACCTTGCAGGCCCTGTGTTGTAGGGCTGCTATGGGCACCTGTGAGGTCTGGGAAGGATTTCAGGGGATGGCATGAAAAGGCAATTCGCTTTGATAGGACTACCAACACGCCTTCAGCATGCTACCACGCCCAGCATACATTTTTACCCTGAAGAATGAGCATGTTTCCCCCAGCAGGCGCCCACGCACCTGCGCGTTCCCAAATTCCCACACACAGCCCCTTCAAAACACCATGCTGGACCCCCATGCCGAGTTTCATGCCAGAACAACCATCCTGGAGGCACCTTATGCACTAAAAACCCATTTTCTGTGTAAGCACTAAGGCAAATGAGCACCCTGAAATGGGGGTCACTCTGAAAGCCATCCGGCTTGGTCAAGCAGCACACCGTTGGATACCTTGTGATATAAGAATAGGTTTGCAACAGAAGGTACCAAAAAATGTTGCATGGTTGGTCAGGGATGGGTCCAAACGTGCATTTTTTGCAATTAAAAACCACAATTCTGGCAGGCATTAGCCTTGAGCAACATTGTTTCTGCCCCGTATTGCTCGTGCTGCTGTATCATACTATGCTAAAAACCTGTGCTTAACTCGGAAGAGGGAAATGGCCCTCCACATCTTTAATGCCACTTTTCGTGTGAGCAAAGTGGCCAAAAATGGCAAAAAACACACATCTCCCAGGCCAGCTTGCCCATTTGGGCGTTGTCTTCCACGAACAGCATATCTACAGAAAGGTCTCAACAGCAGGCACCGGTCAAATTCAAGATGACAAGAATCGAACTGTTTGCTGGCCAGTTATGAGGGATTGCGTGGGATGCGTCCATGATCTGACCTGATACAAGGTTGGGGGCGCTCCTGCTTACCCCCCTGGGCCGATTTTCGAAATTCCAAGTATGCAGCCCTTCATATTTACCAAATGTACACCTAATGTCAAATTTTGAACTCATTTGGTGAAAGTCACCTCGGGGGGTGAACACCCCTACATTAGTTTTCAAGCAAACGAAATGGTGTCCAGAAACACAACTTGGTAAGAAGAGAAAGCTTGCCAAAGGCAGGCCCTTACACGATGTGCACTTATGTACCACCCCTTTTTCCATGCGTGTGGGCTGATTATTTGTCAGGAAAATGATATGGTCTGCAGAAACGCAGCTTGGTGACAAAATGATGCTAGTAATGCAGCGGGGCTCGAGCAGCACGTCTGTGACGCAACACTGGTAGGCATAACATGTATAGCCCCCTTACCCCCCTTGACCAATTCGCTCATGATGGAGAAACACAGCACACAGCACACACACACACACACACACACACACAAAGCCCGACTAACCTTGGCCTTGACATCAGATCCCATCTTGCACATGAGGACACGCGCGCACACACACACAATACACACACACCGCCGCATGCACAACCTCACCACACCCACGCACCTGCACAACAGCAGGCGCGTTCTGGCCGTACACCGCCACATGGTCCCCATGCTCATACACAACCCCGCTGCTACATGCCTCGCCACCACCTCCCGCACCCCCGCTGCTGCTGCTAGTCACACTGCTGGCACTGGCGCTTGTCGCATGGTGCACCCCATTAGGAGTGAGCGCGCCGTTGCCATTGCTGTAAGCGATGTTGCCGTTGCAGGCAGGGCTGTTGAAGTCTGGGGCGGTGGTTGAAGGACTGCTCATGCCGCTCACATCCAGCTCCACATGCACGCAGGAACGGCCAGACTCAGGCGTGTGCAGCTGGCGCACCTCGGTTACTGTGGCCCAGAAGGGGCTGTGGTGGTCCCTGTGTATGTGTGTGTGTGTGTGTGTGTGTGTGTGTGTGTGTGTGCGCGCGCGCGCGCGCGCATGTGTGCGTGTGTGTGTGTGTGTGTGCCGCACACACACCCGTGCTTCAAATGAACAATGCAACATTTTCATGTTTCAGTGTGCGCGTGTACACTGATTGGAGCACGTGTGCCTGTGCTCCAATACAAGCAGGTGCCAGTGCTCACACGCGTGCTCGCGGCTGCCAGACACAAGCAGGCTGCAAAAATGAGGAGGTCCCACCACACTACCACCACCACCACCCACCCACCCTGTGCTGCTCCCCGCCTCAT
>OU611762.1:4007552-4280052 GCA_914767535.2 Dunaliella primolecta
CAATATTGGTTGTTTGTGAGCTTTTAGATGCGGCGCCTGAAGTTGGCTGGACAGCAAGCCACCCGTTTTTGGGCAATTCCTGTATTCTACTTAATTGCTTCCTGGGATGGAGGCATCTCCATGGAGATGGATAAGCCGTTGACATGGGTGTGCTGTATACTTTTTCTGTGATTATTTGTCTTGTGTCTGTCCAAGCTTCAAGCCCAAGGCTCTTGTTACCCTTTGAACAGCTTGCCATGCTTTCTTTTTGGTCTCTGCTTCCTAGAAAGAGCCTTGCCCTTTCACGCTGCTGCTGCTGCTGCTGGTGCGCTCACTTTGCTTTCGCCAATGCTGTCTTGTGTTTCTGCTGCCTTGGCCTGCAGGCTCTGCGCCGCGCACCTGACATTGAAGAGATGACCAAATCCAGCGATGGGCCGGAGTGGGGGGAGGATGTGGCGCCAGAGACGCTGGCGGACACAGACTCCAAGTTTGTGGATGTAGGGGGGGTCAGGGTGAGTGCTGATAGGGTGAAATGTCCACGGGGCAATAGTGTTGAAGGGGAGGATGTGGTGCCGGAAACGCTGCCGGACACAGACTCCAAGTTTGTGGATGTTGGGGGGGTCAGGGTGAGTGCTGATAGGGTGAAATGTCCACGGGGCAACAGTGCTGAAGGGGAGGATGCGGTGCCGGAGACGCAGGTTTCAAGTTGATGGATGTGATCCGCTGGAGGGAGTGTTAAGGGAGGGAGCTGGGGGGGAGGGAATGGTGCAGGCTTCATGCATAAGAGTGTGCTCTCTGTGCACTCCCTTGGGGTATGGTAACGAGGACCACACAGATATGGAGTGAAAGAGGGGTGTGCACTAGCATTTGTGTGCCTACTCAATAACACTGTGGACGGGGGTCGAGGCAGATGGTAGCAGCACCTCCTGATGCATGAGCTTAGCACACATTACTCTGTCACCCTGTCCATGTATGTATGTGCATAGGTGCACTATAAGGAGGCCCTGCCGCCCACCACACATCACCAAGGCGTCAGTGGCGGGAACACCGGCAGCATCGGCAGCTGCAGCAGCAGCAGCAGCAGCGGCGGCGGCAGCTGCGCGGAGCGGGGCAGCAGCGGCATCGTGCTGATTCATGGCTTTGGGGGGGGGGTTGTGTCGTGGCGGCACGTTTTAGAGCCTCTGGCGCGGCATACAGGGTTGCGAGTCGTGGCATATGACAGGCCAGCGTTTGGCCTGACCAGCAGGCCGGTGCCTGCGGGCGATCAGGGCAATCCATACACGATGGAGTCGCAGGTGAGGGCACAGCTAGATCTGGTGTGCAGAGGCATGTCACGCTGAGTGGAACAGGCCGGCGTGTGGCCTGACCAGCAGGCCCGTGCCTGCAAGCGATTTGGGTAACCCATACACGATGGAGTCACAGGTGAGGGCACGGCTAGATCTGGTGTGCAGAGGCATGTCACGCTGAGTGGGATAGGCCGGCGTGTGGCCTGACCAGCAGGCCCGTGCCTGCAAGCGAATAGGGTAACCCATACACAATGGAGTCGCAGGTGAGGGCAGGGCTGGACATGGGCGTGTTAATTTGCAGGGTTACAAGTTTAAAGGGCCAGTGCCTCTTTACAGAATGGAGTCGCAGCTGAGCGCAGGGCTGGATTGGGATGGGATGACGAAGGTTATCACAAAAATGGTGGGCAGGGTCACTCAGGCTAATTTTATGGCTTTTGAGGGCAGCTGGCTTTTAAGGCCAGCTGGCTAGCAGGCTTATAGCAGTGATCAGAGCAGTGACCAGATGCTGTGGAATGTGGTTGCGCTCATTGCAGTTGAGGGACTGTCCAAAGTGAGGCAGAAGCTGCACACCAATCCAAGTCTCGTACCTCGTTGGTGCAGTCAAGCACATATACAGAAATTGGGACGAATTGCCATTGGTGCAGACCAGCATCTGTAGAGTTCTATTCGTGACGAATTACCAAGCATCTGTAGGGTCACGAGTGACATAGCACATGTGACAAATTAGTTGCAAAGGAGTATGTCGCGTGAACAGCTGTGCTTGGAGGGCCACCATTTGGGGTGCTCTGCCCAGGAACAGGCCCATCCCCAGGAGCAGGCTTCCCCTGGTCAAAGCGTGCTGGGTTTGTGAAATTGTGAGGGGCGTGTGCGGGTGCTGTGGTCCATCCCCAGGAGCAGGCTTCCCCCGGTCAAAGCGTGCTGGATTTGTGAAAATTTGAGGGGCGTGTGCGGGTGCTGTGCTTGATGCCGCAAGCGACCCCCATGCCACATTTGCCTTGGCCAGGAGGTTTTGAGGCTTTGGAGGTATGAGCATCAACTTTTTGAGGAACACGTGATGGGTGTAATGCTGCACCAGGCCTGCCCTTGTGCTCAGGCGAAGCAAACTGCAAACCTTGATGTCTCAGTTGCAGCCATGGTGGTTGCAGCAGGCTGCTGGGGGCTGCTGGCAGCCCTTGCTGAGGCTGAGCAAATGGCAAGCCTTCTGTTTCAGTTGCTGCAACTGATGCCGCTGTCTGTAAGAGGCTGCAGGCATCCCTGGTGCAGGACTCACCTTTGTCAGGAAATGCTGCGGCCATGGATTTGCATGCATGAACTCTCTGGTGCTGTGCCTGATGTGGCGCAGGCGGCCCTCGTGCTGGACTGAAATGCTGCGGCCATGGATTTGCATGCATGAACTCTCTGGTGCTGTGCCTGATGTGGCGCAGGCGGCCCTCGTGCTGGACCTGTGCTGTCAGCTGGGGCTGCAGGAGGTTATCCTGGCTGGGCATGCAGACGGCTGCCTCCTAGCCATGAAGGCCAACTCCCTGCTGGCGTCAGAGAGGTGAGCAGGCCTTGCAGGTGGTGCCCTCCACTGTCACTGTAAAGGAGTCAAGGCTCTGGTCTGATGCACCTTGTTTGTCTGGTAATGCCTCCGCAAAGGGAGCCAAGCCGGTTAGGCCACCACTGGAGGGAGGCAAGGCAGTCAGAGTTGGGTGTGCTTTGCCTTGTACCGGCAGCGTTCTGTGCAACCTTTTTCCGAAGCACCCTTGAGCATATGTCACTGCACCGTGTTCCTTGGGGCCCCTTGTGCTCGCAGGTGCAACCTTGGCTTGGATGTACACAAAATGTGCCTCTGTGAATTCATCACTGCATGTACTTCTTGACGTGCCTTAGGGGATCATCAACGCACACTTGCTCCATGCTCCATGTGGTGGTGACGTCAGCCCCCAAAGCTTGCCTGCTGTCCTCAACCCTTACAGCATGCCAATCAACCTTACAGCATGCCAATCACCCTTATAGCATGCCAATCACCCTTACCGCATGCTAATCACCCTTACCGCATGCTAGTCACCCTTACCGCATGCTAATCACCCTTACCGCATGCTAGTCACCCTTACCGCATGCTAATCACCCTTACCGCATGCCAACAACCCCGACAGCATGCCTATCACTCTCGATTGAAGTTGAAGCTTGTGCCTGCAGCTCAGTCCATCTTCATCCATGAAGCAGCACATTCACCCCATCCCAGTTTTTTTTCTTTTTGCCCGCCCACACAACAAAGCCCATGCTTCTTTCAGTTGACCTGCCCCAAGGCTTATTCCTGACTGATCCATTCAAAATGACCATTCTTTGTTTGGCCCTACAGCCATCCCTTCGCCAACACATGCCATTTGACTAACCCGTCACGACATCTGCGCGCACGTGCACACGCGCACACACACACACACACACCACACACACACACACACACATACACACACACACACCACTCACACCCTCCTCTTACCCCAGGGCCGCTGGTTCTCTTAGTAGCAGCAGCAGCACCGCCGCCTTCACCACACGCCCCTCTGACTCGCCCACCCCCATCTTCCGCCCCCCTAGCCCCACCCTCTCCAGGGACACCACGCACGCAGCAGCAGCAGCAGCAGCAGCAGCAGCATGGCCCCCCACAGGGTCCCCCTCTGCCTCTCCCACCCCACCTTCCACCGCATCCCATGCAGCAACTGGTGCTGGGGGCATTGCTGGGGTACCAGCAGCAGCTGCTGCTCCTGCTACAGAAAGGGGACCTGTTGCTTTGTCAGGGCGAAGGGGGCGCCGCCAATCCGCTGGCAGACAGACCTCGTCCTCAGACCACAGCCGCACGGGGTCCAGCGAAGGGGAGCAGCTGTATGATGCGGCGTCGCAGGTGGGTCAGGTGGTGCATCGCCTGCTTTGCATGTGTGTGTGTGTGTGTGTGTGTGTGTGTGGTTGTGCGCGTGTGTGTGTGTGGTGTAGGCTTGCTGGCATCGATGTTGCTATTGACACACAGTTGAAGGTGCGCTCCTGAGCTCGCTGTTCCACCCCATCAAGCTTGCCAGTGTCACGACTCTTTGGCCTGAATTTGCCAAGCAGGGCTGCCCAGAGCAGCACCCTTATCCATTTGCAAAAAAATGCAAACAGAGAGAACGAGCGCTCAGGCTTGTAAAGGGCTGCCCGCGCGGCACCCGTCCCCATTTGCAGGGGGTGCCTTGAAAAAAAAGCATTGCTCTGCATCCCGCAGCAGGTCCATAACAGCATGTCCATAACAGCAGGTCCATATCGCTTGCACAAGTGGCTATTCTGCGCTTAACATCCATCCTTGCCAGACTATTACCAGTTTCAGAGAAAGAAGTCCACGCATGCATGCCAATGCATACATACTCACACGCGCACACACACACACACACAATACTTACATACACGCACACGCATGCAGTTTGGCTCCATGGGCTCCAGCAGCAGCCTGTGCCCCCCCTTTATGTCGACCTGTAGCTCCTGCAGCCTCGGCGTACAGAGCGCGTACCACACCCCCATCAACACCTCCACAGCCACCCCCACCCCCAACCACTACCCCTCCAACCCATCAGCAAACTGCACGAGCAGCCTCTCCCCCCCAGGCTTTGCCTCATCCACCGCCACTGCACACCCCTCAGGGCTAATCCTCGCACCTGAAGGCACACACACAGCCGTGTGTGCCAGTGCTGCGGCGGACAGCTGTGAAAATGCAGGTGCAGGGGGGAGTGTAGCAGGGAGCGGTGGCAGCAGCGGCGGCGCTGTTATGTTCCGGGTCAACAGCGCGCGGTACAGAAAGCCACAAGTGGCAGCGGGAGGGGGCGGCGGGTGGGTTGCTGTGTTTAAGGATTTATGCGCGCGCGCGTGTGAGTGTGTGAATGTAGCACAGATGGCGGCCGGGGACAGCAAAGGTTTCGGCATGTATTTTTTTGTATGTGCGTGATTCATCGGAGAGTGTGAATGCATGTTTATGTGTCTGGATGTCCTGTGTGCGCAATGATTTGGCGCATGCAGATGACCAGGCAGTCAACTAAGGCCAAAACTGGTGGAAGCACAGGCAAAAAGGGATTAAATTAGGGAACCCATGTGCAGACTCTACTGCAGGCAGTCGGTGAAAGAGCAAGTATTTGTGTTTACTACCAAGTGTGGTTGGGGATCAAACCTGGTGCCCACTCATACCTGCACGCACAGGTGCACACACATTTGCACGTTCTGACTTTTGTCCCTGTGCCTCCTGGCACATGCAGGGGCACACAAATGTGCACAACCTTGCTTTGTCCCTGTGCCTCCTTGCACACACACAGGTGCACGCTTTGACTCTGTCCATATGCCTCCTTGTATGCAGGCAAACGCCGCCGCAGTCGCCGTCTCTGCACGCCTGGTCACCAAATGAGCGCCCATGCCGGCCGCTACGGGTCATAGGTGTGTGTGTATGCCACCAAACAAGCGCACATGCTTTCTGCTGCGGTTCATGTGCATGCGTGTGTGGTGTGTGCTACACTGCGCCTATTATATCAAACTCAGTGCACACTTGTGTGTTTGGACAGCGTGGGGTTGAAGTGCCCAAGCCCTGATGCTATAGTGCACTGACTGTGGCCGGCATGGTCTGTAAACCAGCTCAGTTGTCTGAACGCTCCATGCTTTGTCATCCACCACTTCTCAGCAACCCGTGGGCTCTTCATCCCCCGGCTCTGTCATCTCAGCACTCCTCAGTCCTTGATCCAGTCCCAAGGCTGATGGCGCTGCTATGTTTACAAACCCAGGGCATCATCCCCCAAAAAAAAACATCCAGAGTCCTTCGTTCCTAATTATGCTTTGCCAACCCTGACGTTTGCCGTACACATGGCCCCAGCCGACAAGGCATTCCTGGACATATCCTTGGATCCCACCCCTCTTTTGGTTATACCCTAGCCCTGATGGTCTGGGACGGCATAAAAGGGGCCTGCTGGGTTGATGGCCCTGGCCACTGCCCGAAGTCCACCAATGGATAGGTGTCAAGCTGGAAGAGCTTCTAGCTCACTGACCCATCCAGTGATGGACAACAAGCTTAAGAGCTTAACATATATCGCATCGTGGGGATGATGCTTCACTATCGCTGGCTAACACAGTTGGCACTCAGTTGCATTCGGTGCTGCAGCTGAGCGCCTGTTTTCTGCGTCTAACATGTTTGATAGCCTCACAGCGCTGCACTTATTTATACGCAAGGGGCAGCTTGGTCAACGATCCCACTCAAGGTCATGACAAACATGCTGCGAGATTAACCCTTACATGTTGCTTCACCCTCTGGTCCTGCCCCTCAACCCTGGTCCTCTTGAGGTTTGTGCTGCTTCACTCTCTGTCCAAGTAGGCATCGGCAACAGACCCTCGTCTTTTGAGTCAGCATTTTGCTTCCTCTCCTTTTTCCTTGGTTGCTCACAGGGCTGGCGGTTCTACACCCAGACCTGTCAGGCAGCTTGTACCCCTCCATGACGCGCCTGCTTCCATGCTCAAGATTTATTTCTCTGCACTTGCTTGCAGGGCTGGCGCTCCTGCACCCAGACCTGTCAGGTAGCCTGGGCCCCTCCATGACGCGCCTGCTTGCACGCTCAAAGCTAGGACGCAGCATACTGAGGCCGCTGCTGCGGTCAGAGATTGGGGAGGTGGCCAACCCACGCGCATGGTACAACCCCGAGAAATTGACGCCTGAGGTGGGCTTGGTCCTGGATGACTTATTCTCATTGAATAAGCTAGCAGTCAGGCGCCTTTGACTGAGGGCCTTCCCGCCTCTATGAGCTGCAAGCTGCTTCTGGATGCTGGGCCAACGCTTGTACTTGTGTGTGCGCATGCACCGTGACTTTGCCCGAGGGATGGGGGGCTGATGTGCTGCTAAGGCAGCGCGCACACACTGCCACACTGTTTCCTGGATCCTGTCGCGCGCGCGCGCGCGCGCGCGCACACACACACACACACACACACACACACACACACACACACACACTGCCACTCTCTGTTTTCTGGCACAGTGCACACACACTGCCACACACTGTTTTCTGGCACAGTGCACACGCACTGCCATACACTGTTTCCTGGATCCTGTCGTGGAGGAGCATGCTCTCCCACAGGTGGGGGGGGGTACGACCAGACTGAAGCATTCGTTGCAAGGAGCAGAGAGGTGTTAAATATATGGGCCTGATGGGGTTCTGCCTGTATGGAACTCATCTCAATCGACCACATGCCAGATATGTGGCATGTGTCAGGTGCCTTCAGCTGTCTGGACCCAGTCCCTGTGCTAGCGTGCTATTGTGCTTTTCCAGCAGCACCGTCCTTACTTCAACTGGTTCAATGCTGACGCCTAATTGTTTCTAGTGCCCCAGGTTGTGGAGCTGTACAAGGCGCCTGTGGAGGGCAGGGCCCAATCCCTGTGCCAGCACTGCTGTGATGCAAATTCCCAGCACTGTCCTTGCTTCGAGCTCTGACGTCTCACTTGTTCTTGTGCCCAGGTTGTGGAGCTGTACAAGGCGCCTGTAGAAGGCTGGTGTGAGGCGCTGATAGAGACCACGCGCCTGCGCAGCAGCAGCCAAAAGAGCGACCTCAGCACGTGCGTCAGCGATGCGCGGCTGCTTCCTGTGTTCATCCTGACAGGCCTGCACGACGTCATCGTGCCACCAACGCGTGCGGACCAACTGGCGCAGAGCCTCCCGCTCAGCAGGGTGGGTGTTGCAGTAGCGTCTATGCCAGTGGATGTGTGATATTGCTTCAGGCGACGGCCTGTCGAGACAGAGGATGTGTGTTCACGATGAAGTGCGAAGGGCTGCTTGGTGTGGTTTCTTCTTCCCAAAAGCTCTGCTAGGCAGCAGAAAGGACCTTGGCCCTCTAGGGGATAAGCATGTTGTTTGTGAGCTATGCTGGCTTGCAAAGGCAACAGGCAAGAAAGGAGATCAAAACCACTGTACTGCTGCCTGGCATACTCGTGTGCATGTCGTGCTGCACACTCATTGTGATCTGCCTCCATGGATACAATCAGGCCCAACAAAGTGAATGCCTGCTCAGCTAGGTTACCCACAGGACGTGTCTGGAATTCCTTATAAATGCCGCTCTTAAGAGCCAATAAGCCTCACATTCCATGCTGCAGCAACAATATAATGTGGCTGCATGCTCGCACCAGTCTATCCACAGAGTTGCTACTTAGAGAGGCCCCTGCTTTCCACTTGTGTTCATGGTCTTGTGCTTGTGAACAGCGGCATCGTACATCATTGTTAATCGTCCTACAAAGGCATTGTGGAACGCTCCAGGGTGGATCGACCCTCTGTACTTCACAAGCATAAAGCAAAGTCTCCACATCCTTGCAGAAGAGCGCATGTCAGCAACCACTGAATCCTCCTCCCCCTTGTCCCTCCACTCCTACTCAAACACACACACACACACACACACAGAGAGCACCCAGAGCACACATACATACACACATGCACACCTAGTCTCCATGCTCCCTGTTTGCCAGGTGGCTGTGCTGGCAGAGTGTGGCCACCTGTCACATGAGGAGGTGCCCATGGCATTGCTGCAGCAGCTGGTCATGTTCTGCAGCCAGGTGTGCTTATAGTTCCTCAAGACTGTGGCAAGCCTTTTTTGCTCAGCATCGTGGCTGCGTGAGCAAATGGCGGAGTCTTTGCTGTAAGGTCGCAGAGTCGTGTGAAAGATGCATCTACAGCAGAGGTAAGGAGAGGGTCTGTTTGCTTGTCATGCGTGTGAGGACGCGTATATATATTGCAAGGCAAATGGCCGCGAAGGCTGCATGAGTGATGCGTGTATTTCGCTGAGCAGGACCTCTTGTGGATTTTGTTGAGCAATGCAGGGATGTGAGAAAAGAAAATCTAAGTAGGCAGAGGAGACTCTCCCTACGTCAAGTAAGGAAGGAGCAATGCAGAGCTTCACTGATGTGTGCGCTGTTGCATGGGGAGGGCCAGGGGCTTGCTTGGTCTGCTGCCACACAGGATTCATTATTTTGTTTGATACACATTGTTTGATGGGTAGGAGGCACTGGGTCAGTCTTCTGTGAATTCCGCAAACAGATTACTGGCCAAGCACTCCCAATTTTATCACGGACCGGTTCATGCAATGACCTTACACATTTATGGAAGGAGGACTACCTGTTTCTTTCTTACTCCCATTCTCCCTGGCTTATTCATTTTTCTTAATTCCCTAATGGACATTTTCTCATTTCATTTTCTGGCAGCACACTGAAAGCCATGAAACTCCAAGCTCTGCTAGCTTCTCTTTCTCTACAATTATTTGTACCATGAGGGCATGCTTATGCGCGGCAAATTGTGAAGGTATTACATGGTCAAGCCTTCTGCCTTTCTTACACGGCTATCCTGGACAGTTGGCAAAAGTCTGTATGGTTGAGCTGACAATTATCGGACCAAGTAAGAACAATCGTCAGCACCACAGATTGTTCCGGCTTGATTGCTTGTTGATCGCTGCCAGCTTCACACAGCGTCAGAGGGGAAACAAGCTATTTGGTCCCTTAACACTGGGGTGAAAAAAAACATGTATGGGATGGGATCAAACATAAGTTCCATGCTTGCGTTCGAATCAAAATGCTTATTAAAATAAAGGAAGAAAGATTTCGTTATGATGATCTGATTGTTGTGAGAAGGCCCAGCCCCGGAGCCTGACGCTCGTGCAGACCCTTCAATGGTTACAAGGGGATTTTTTTCGTAGGTTACAATGAGTTACTATAGGGTTTGACCTTCAGCCAGGTAGTTTGGCTGCTCGGTCTGCTCAAGTGTTCCAACTGCACAAAAAATATTCATGAGATCGGAAATACAAGGGGTTTACAATGGTGGCCTACAGCCCGAGACTCTGGCTGATGGCAGCTGGTGAAACAAGCTCAACCAGTATCAAAAATTGAGACTAAATCTGACACAAATCTAAGAAGTCTGTATGAGTCTTGATTTAGGAAAGCATTGATCTCAGAATCAGTGATAGTATGATGGCAAGCCAAGAATGGAATAAAGTCAGCGTTTGAAGGCGGAGCAAACACACGCAAAGTCTTAAACATCTCCTCAAAAAGGTCCTTGTATCTCGTGCGTAGCTCACGCACCTCAGTACATTTGCAAAAGAAAAGCACATGTTTTTCATCCTGGACTTCCCCACACTCACACTTATCACAGATACTTGAACCCCCAAGCCATTTACAAGACTCGAGATCGGAAATAAAATGATAAGTCTCATTCGTTAGCTTCTGCAATAAATGAAATGAATCCTCAGAACTAGCTTGGGCATAATATAAAGTGCCTGACTCGTCCGTTAGCTAATTTGTTCGTGTGCTCACCGTGCTCTGCCAAGGCATCAGCATTCCACACACGTCTTAGCCTATTTTCCTCAAATCAACAACAAACTCCCTCATGACTGTAGGTTGGCCAGGACGAAGACAACGAGTAAACGTGCTGCACCTGTTTTAGCCCGTGCATGCAGCCAAAAACTTGAGGTCAATCATTATGAAAGGACTGCTCATATCAACGTCTGCTCGCAGCATCTTGCTGAGTGTTGTGCTATTGCTGCGCAGGAAAGCATTGTAGAACTTAACTGCTGCACGAAACCAAAAAAGGAAGAAAAGCAAAACTGCGCAGGCAGAGGAAACTCTCCCTACATCAATCAAGGAAAAGGAGACACATTGGCTCAGAAGAGCCGTGACCTCCTCCACCGCAAAGCTACAAAAAAGAAAAAGCTAGTGGGGATCTAGAGGGTTACTGGAAGCACCCGGCTCCAGAACCTGGCTGTGAGAAGCATTACTATTTTCCGTAGCATATCTAGCGGTAATAAGCTTATGGGCATACTGAACCGAATGGGCATGGAGTTTTTAAGCAAGTTTCTGGGCCTCTAACTGTTGTCCAGGCCTCGTATCTTCACAGTACTTAATTTCAATCAAGTGCACATGTCGCTGGTTTACATGGAGTTGGTGGGGCTGTCTCACGCGGTTGGCTCGTGTGGTCCTCTGTGTTGGGTTGTGTCTGCTGCATAACGCATGGTGTGAGCCAGTGGAAGAAGGAGAAGAAGGAGTGGGTTTGGCTTTATAGGGAGTAATCAGTATAGCATCAGGACGACTGGATGTGAGTCTAGATCTCTAGGGAAAATTTCTAGGGAAAAAACAATAGAACTGTAATGGTTCATGTCCACATTCACGCATCATAGACCAGTTAGGGGTGGTGCGCTTAACCCCAAGGATACGCTTGAATAAGCACAGGTGTACAGTCTGCAAAGGACAATCCATTTCAGCTCCATCTTTCATATATCTAGTGCCCCAAACTTGGCAAGCATACACGCTAGCAGGGAGAGCATACGGTTTAATCAGCTAGAGCATGGTGTGCGGCCTGTCCATCAAATGGTGCTCAGATGCAAATTGCCTGATCCATCTACAACCAGCCAAAACTGGAGCACACATATGCTCATCAGTGGCCTATGGTTTGCTCTGTTTTGTGAATAACATGAAAAGACTAAACTACGTAGGCAGTGAGAACACTCCCTACATCAATTAAGGAAAACGAGGCACACTGGCTCAAAGAGCCGTGAGTCTCCCTCACCAGAGGGTAAGAGGGAAGCTCGTGTGGGTCTGGTGGGTTTCTGGAAGCATGCAGTCCCAGTGCACCAGAGTTATGATGAGTATTTTTGATTCCAATGGCACCTCTGGTAGAGGTAAGTTTTTGCGCATATTGTACAGAGTGGGTATGGAGCTTTCGTGCAAGCTTGGTAGATCTTTGCGGGTCAATCCCTAGTTTTTTTAATTGATTTAAGGTATGGGCAGTATAAATAGTCCCACCCACACCCAGAAGTACTACTATAGTATTGTGTGGAGAGTGATCTCAGGGCCTTGAAGTTGTTTGCACATTTGTTTGTACTGTTGCTGTGAGGCTTCTAACTGGGCACCAGGCCTCGTATCTTTGCAATATTTGATTTCTATTAAGTGGATATGGCGGTTTTGGATGTTCAATTCAAGAAGTTGCCTGGCTGGAGTTGTGCTGCTTCTTTCTACTTCATTATGTCTCATACTGCGAAGTACCGGATGTGAGGAGGGAGTAGGTGGTCTATTTGGGTTAGCAGAGCAAGGAGTGACCAAGATAGCATCAGGGTGGCTGGAGGTGCGTCTAGCTTGACCAGGAATGCTGGGGTGAAAAAGGTAGGGAGGTATAACGCGGTTAGAGATTTGCTCAGTGATGTGCATGTCATGCTGAGCCAGACGGTTAGCGCTACCTACATCCATTTGTAAGAGATTTGACCCATAAGAGCCTTTGCTGACCACTTTCAAAATCATTCTGCTAGCAATGTTGTGTAGCTCAGTGACCATCTTACGGATGGCAGGGCATTGACAACCTGAGAGAATGTGGAGAGCGCTATCCATATGACATGCCTAAGAAAAGAGAAATTATGTTAGCAGAGGAAATGCGTCTCCTTTTACTTCATTGATGTGGGGAGTGCTTACATTGCCTGCGTAGTTCTTCTTTTCTTTCCTCGATTAATGACTCATCAATTTGGAAGGGAGAGTTTCATCTGCCTCCATAGTTCTTCTTTCTTTTTTTGGTTGAGTCCCAGCTGTTTGAACTGCTTTAGGGTATGTTCAGTGTAACAGGTCCCACCGACACCCAGAAGGATGGTATGTAACGTGACAGCTTTTTCACAGATTGTCACGTAAAGTCACCATTGATCAGAAACAGTCCCGACGCCATGTGACAAGAAGCTGGACAGCTTCTGGTTGACGCCGTAATTGTCTGCTCGTTCTACTACTAGAAGTAGTAGTTCTCTGTATTTACCCTACTCAATTCTGCTTCATACTTACATGCACACACGCAGGCTAGCCAGCCTCCTAGCCATTTTCCTCATCAAGGACTTTACCTTGACCTACAGGATAAACAAATTTACAAGAGTGGAGCCATCTGTCAAAATGCACGACTGCTAGGTTGAAGCGTAAAGGAGTATGAAAATAGGCAACTTTGACAGAAATAAGTTCATTTGTACATGAAGAAGCATTTAAAAAAGTCATGCAGGAGGCATATAAGAAAGAAATATTGTATAAGGAGTAGAAATGTGTGAAATATTGTATAAGGAGTAAAAATATGTGAATAAATTGTGTTGCAAGAGCCATGTGTTGTAGGTAAAAAAGATGCAGCACGCCAAGGAATTCAAATAAAAGGAGTGCCAGGCCCAGCTTCTTAACCTTCTCCTACCTTGACCTACTACTACCATTGAGTTGACCTACTACTGCTCACTCAATAACGAAAAGTAAATAAAGCTTCGTAGGTAGAGGGTCTTCTACCTACAACAATCAAGGAGAAAGAGACACACAGGCTCAAAGGAATAATTAGCTAAATCATAACTGGGTGGCTGACAGTGCTGACTCTGCTTGCTGTTGAAGGTCTGGAACTCCAGTCTTTCAGCTATCATCCTGCTTTCTTCTCTCGGTGCTGGACCTGTCTTCTTTCTCTGCCTGCAGTGCTTCTCTCAGTCTGAACTTCGTGGTGGGTGGGTCATACGGTCTGTGCACCAATGTGGCCCCCTTTCCTTAATTGATGTAGGGAGTGTTTCACTGCCTACGTAGTTTTTCTTTTCTTTTTCTTTTCTTATCTTTTCTTTCTGGGTGGCACTTCATTTGAAACCTTTGTCTGTTCATGGCGCGCCCTTTTCTGTCTTTTGGTATTCGCATCTTGATATAGGCAAGGACATGCTGAGAAACGCAGAGCGCTTTCATACCCGCATCTTGAGAGCTGAGACTTCACTTTGGCAGAAGCATACATCTCAATGTGAAATGCGTGACCAAGGAGGTCTCCAAGATGAAAAGCGTGCCGTGTTCCTCGCGTTTCTATGTGTCCTCTCAGAAAGTTTTTGGCACATCTGTTCTCTGAATTTGGAACTCCCCTTCACTCACAGCATTTTCCTGGGCAAGTCAGGTGTTTTTTACGATACACTCAAGCTAGTTCTGTGTTTATTGAAATTCTTACAGAAGCGAATGAATGAGGATTACCGCTTTGTTTTCAAACTCATGGATTTTTTCTGTGTAGCTGGCACAGTCCGGCAAGCCAAGCAGCCAAACTACATGGCTAAAGGTCAAATCTCATTGTAACCATGTAACCTTTTGCATTTATTGATCAAGAAGCGCTAGAAGTGAAGCAAAAAGGCACTACTGTTAAGCTAGAAGGGGATAAGGGAGTTGTGTTAGACAGATGTGCTTAAATTCATGAATTCATGGTTCGAACCGCACGCTTGATGGTGCGCAGGGTAGACCCTCTTTCCTTCTTTAATCATCCACACCCCAACTACTCCTCCAAGTTCTATACGTAACCTTATGAGATGGTTAGTATGGATTGAGCAAAATGGTTTTGTTGGCATTAACTGAGCAGAGGCATCCCGAAAGCAGGTGGGAAGCACAAGCCTGTTGCTCATGTTATTAAGCCTGAGTTCTACCTGTAATCCCTGTGTGTCAGTGCTGCCTGTGTGTGTGAGTGCGTGAGTGCGTGCATGTGTGTGTGTGTGTGTGTGTGTGTGTGTGTGTGTGTGTGAGAGAGAGAGTGTGTGTGTGTGCGTGACGAGGCTACAAGCGCGCGAGGGTATAAACGTGCTAAAAGTATTATTCGTTAGTATTAATCATAGATTTCCAGTCCTCTAAATCGCATTTTTGGTTTGTGAGCCGTTTGTCGTTATAGTCTTCGGGCCCTTGACAAGTCCCTGACTCAGCATTTGATTTATAAGTCCATCAATTCGTGATCTCTCCGCTAGGTGGCTGACGATTGCAGGATGAGGAGTCCTGTTGCTTTGGCGGGCCTGCTGGCCGTCCTGGCCTGCACCGCTAGCGCGACGACGTACTTCAAGGAGACCTTTGACTGTGGGTGACGACGGTGACTCCTGCGCACTCGCATGCTGCTGGCTGGCGCTGCTGCCCTTGATCATTCGAAAGACAGGCAGTTGCGCGGGAAGGTTCTCGGGTAGAGTCTCATTGCACAACCCCTAGAGTCTTGCCTGCCACTGCTGGTGCGCCCGCAGCTGCCACTTGGGAGTCGCGGTGGAAAAAGTCTAGCTGGAAAGAGGCCGAGGGCGCTGCGGGCGAGTTCAAGCTGTCCGCGGGCAAATGGTTTGGGGACGAGGAGATGGACAAGGGCATCCAGACCGCGCAGGACAGCAAGTTCTCCGCCATCTACTCAGAGCTGCCTCAGACGCTGGATACCACGGGCAAGGATCTGGTAGTGCAGGTGGGGACAGCTTGCTTGCAGCGGTGATCCCTGGAGAGATCAGCAGGTGTTGCAAGCAGGTGCCCCCTCCCATACTCACGCACCCCTTCACTTCCCTCCTTGCCCCACACACAGTTCTCCGTGAAGCATGAGCAGGACCTGGACTGCGGTGGTGGCTACGTGAAGCTCATCCCTGAGTCCAGGTGTGTATGTTGGGAGGGACAGCACGCCTGCATGCAAGCAGTGCACCCGAACGCAGTTTGCACTCGTGGATGACGTCCCAACGCCTGGTCTCCCAGGCATATATCCCAGCACATGCACACGTGCACGCTTCGCAATGGTCAGACACCGCCCCGCGCCTGCTCCGTGCCCCTCTTGCAGTGCCTCGCAAATGGAGACCTTTGGTGGAGAGACCCCGTACTCCATCATGTTCGGCCCCGACATCTGCGGCTTCTCCACGCGCAAGGTGCACGTCATCTTCACCAAGGACGGCACGAACCACCTCATCAAGAAGGACATCAAGGCTGAGTCCGACCAGCTCACGCATGTGTACACCCTCATCGTGAAGCCAGACAACACCTACAAGGTGAGCCCTCATCATCATGGACATGGTGCCTGACGAGCAAGTGTGGGTGAGCTCTGTTGCTGATCTGATGCTGGTTTGCATGGGTGCATGCTGCAATGCATGCGCGCACACACACACACACACGGCAATGACTTACATGTGTGCGTGTATATGTGTGTATGTAAGCTCAATGGATGCAGATTATTACTTCTGCAAGAGGTGCAAAGCAGCGCCTCTCAAATCTAAAACTTTGAATTACGGAGCCAAGCAAGAGAGGGAAGCTGCTTAGAAAACTTTTCTTTATGTGCCTGCAGCTGTGTGTGTGCGTGAGGTCAATTTGTAGTAGCTTCTACTGCTGTGATTGTTAAATATTTGTTGCATGTGTGCATCTAACAGATGTGCAACCCCCATAAGTTGATTGGTTGTTGCTTTCCGCTGCAGGTGCTCATTGACCTGAAAGAGGTGGCATCTGGTACCCTGGAGGAGGACTGGGACATGGTGCCCCCTAAGGTCGGTGTTCATGATGGATAGGCAGAGTTTGCATCAGAAGCTTCTTGCTCCTTGCAGTGTGGTCCTTGCGCAAGGCGCGTAATTATCAAGTTGACCAGTGAAGTTCTGGAGGTTCTCTGATATCTCCAGTCCTACCAGAGAGGTTTTTATGATAGTTCCAGTCCTACTGGAACTGGTTTTGAAACGCTTCCAGTTCACAAACTTTAAACAAGGGTGCACGTGTTCACTAACCAGTGAAACGCTTCCGGTTCACTAACTTTTAAAAGGCTGTACATGTATGTTGCATGTGCCTGTTCAGACAGTGCTATTTGTTGGCCAACGACCCTTAAGCTGGAATTTCATAAAATGATGTTGCCAATCATGTTTTGCCAATGTTTATAGATCTTTCTCGTTACCTCTCTAGTGTGGGGTTCCATTCCATTTGATGGCACTGCACTACACCCACCTCTTCAAGGTGGAGGCTGCAAAAATTGTATAATATGTAAGTCCCTCAAATTTCAAATTCACCAAAAGCAATATGCAGCAAAATAAATGCGGTGGATTTGTGTGTGCTGCTTGTGAGCATGCATGCGCATGCGCGCTTGTTTGTATTTGTGAGCACGCATGCGCATGTGTGGTGGGGTGAGTTTAGCAATGCGATGGTCATCCATCCCATTGCTACAGGCAGGACTGGCTGGTGGCTATGACAGTCTATTGCTGGTTGGCAGGCTAGGATTGTGAGCTCAAGTGCAATTCATGACTCGCAGACTGTTGCAGACTGTAATCAGGCTTGCCTTTTGCCCTTGCTCTTCCTCTTCCTCTTGACTCTTTGGCATCCTGGAATTTGGCTGGTGTCCACCTGGGTGTGTGTGCATGTTCTTCTCAGAATTCCCTGGAGACACTGAAACTTATTTTCCTTTCTGGTCCTGCCGGACCGGGTCCATGGAAATTTCCGGATTGACCGGATTGCAGGATGCATACCCACCACCCCCTCTGCACTGTGCTCCATTTTGTTGTGCCCTGCAGAAGATCAAGGACCCCAGTGCCAAGAAGCCCGAGGACTGGGATGAGGAGGAGGAGATTGAGGACCCCAACGACAAGAAGCCCGAAAACTGGGATAAGATTGAGCCCACCATTCCTGACCCCAATGCCAAGAAGCCTGAGGACTGGAACGACGAGGAGGATGGTGAGTGATTGTTACACACTGAACACATCAAGCCTGCTTACCCTGCCTGGTCCCCTCTTTGGCTCTTGACCATCTCGTGAAGGACAGGCACATGCACACACAGTGACCCACATCTTGCGCAACGATTCTTTTACGATCCACGCGTTTTTTGGTCTCGGCTTGTCGCAAATATTTGTGGCTAGAGGTGCCCAGGAAGGTGCCTGCTGAGCACCCGTAGTCACCACCTTGAATGGTGTCCTTTTCACACGGTAATATGCAAAAAAAATGACAGATATAGCGCAGCGCCCCTCAATTCCATGGGTTCATGCCTTCAGGCTTTCCCCCAGTGCCCCACTTGAAGCATGAGGACTAGTCTGCACTCACCGTGCCATTTCCAATAAACCTGTTCTCTCCTTTAAGAGCCTTGTCATGGTAGTTTTGGACTTGACCTTGCGCTACACTACCAACAGCAGCAGCACCACCACCTCCATTGGCACTACCTTTGTCTCAAGTGGCGCACCAGCTCCAATGGAGTTTGCTCCAGTAGCTCATGGAGCTGCAGGCAGCAGCACCTCCACCGCCACCATGAGCGCCGCGGAAATTTTCAGTAAAAAGCAGTTCAATGAGGCCAAACTTCTGCAACTCGTTCGGCTTGCTTTGCCCAAATTTTGGCCTTGCTCCGCGGCAGTCTGAAATGAGCACTCCTCAAATGCCACAGCCTCAGTAGCCTGGACAGAAGCACTGGTCCCATGTGGTGCTGCTGGGTGTGTGTGCTCAGGTGCTTGGGAGCCTCCCATGGTCCCCAACCCTGAGTTCCAGGGCGCTTGGAAGGCCAAGAAGATCAAGAACCCCAACTACAAGGGCAAGTGGGAGGCCCCCGAGATTGACAACCCCGACTACAAGCCCAACGCTGAGCTGTATGCCTTCAACGACCTGAAGTTTGTGGGCTTCGAGCTGTGGCAGGTGCGCGCTAGGCCTGTGGGCTGTATCTCAGAGGGATGTATAGGCATGCTTCAGAAACTAAAACTGGCGGAGCGCGAGCCAATTGTAGCAAGATCCCGTCTGCTATTTCAGCCTTGTGGTGGTTCAGGGGCACTTTCAGCTGCAGCCACAGTGGACAGGTTACAGGAACAAGGACAGCCATCGTGGACAAATGCTGCAAGTTGCACCACAACCCTTGTAGCAACTCCTCGCCTCCATGCACTGCTGTTTGGGGATATGTGGCTGCCTGTGTGATCACTGGTGCCTGAGATTGTAACTGCACAGCTGCACTAACTTCTGCTTTATGTACTTTTTTATCCTTTTTTCCATTGCTCCTGCTGCTGCCCGGTTGAGCACCGCTGCCTGCAAGTGTGGTGGCTGCTTGTATGACCTCTTTTGCCTGCGCACTGTGTTAACTGACGCCCATGGTTACCCCTCCCTTGTCGCTGCTGCAGGTCAAGTCCGGTTCTATCTTCGACAACATCATCGTGACCGATGACTTCAAGGAGGCCGAGGAGCTGGCCAATGAGACCTGGGGCAAGACCAAGGTGCAGGAGAAGGCTGTGTTCACCAAGGTGGGTGCAGCAGTGGGCGAGCTTGAGGGGCCCTCAACACCAGGGCCAGAAAGAGAGCAGCCCATGGGCACTCTCAATCTACAGTGGCATCCAGAGCTGTACGCCCTGCAGCTTGCTGAGTTGTCGGAGCTGTCCATGCTGGCCACAGGGTTGGGATTGGATCTGCAACAGAATTGGTGTGCAAGCCTGAGCTTGGCAATACCATTGGCAGCTAGGCCGGGCTAGGCGTGGGTACTCGGATGCTGGACTGGGCACACGTGGCTTCAGCCTGGCCAACAGGTCATGGAAATCTGTGCCTCTGGCCACACCCTTAAATGGCCTGAAGCCTCTGTTCCGACTTCTGCAGCTGCTTCCATTGCAGCTCATTCTGTCGCTTATGACCAACTCGCGGAAGGAGGTGCAGAAGCAACAACATAAGTCGCCATGAGAGCTGCTCGCTTCCTTAGTCAAATGTGTTGGTCCAGCATCCGCATGCACGCACGCCTAGTCCAGCCTAGCTGCCAATGGCACAGCCCTAGCCAGGCAAACACTCGCGTCAACTCTGCAAAATCTGTCTGTCACTCAGCTAGAAGCTTGCCCCCCCTGCTGCAAACTGTGTCCCCAGCTCTGTGGCTCTGGCTGATTTGATGACGAGACATCCCAGGTGTATGATGGTCAAAGGGCACTCGTGCATCCATGAAGTTGCTTGGCATGTGGTGGATGCGGTTGAAGCGGCTCTTTACTTCAAGCATGAATTTAATGGAATTAGCCCTCCGTCACATACTTGAATCAAATTTTTGTTCAAAATAAAGGACATGTTGCTGTGTCGACTGCGTCCACGATATGCCTGATCACTGGACAGCTGTCAGAGGTGGACAACCTTGCTCTCTCACACACACGCGCGCACACACACACACACACACAAACAAACAAACAAACAAACAAACAGGTGAAGGAGGAGGAGCGCCAGGCTGCTGAGGAGTCTGCCAAGGCCGCCGGCACCGATGGTGAGGGTGACGAGATGGGCGACGACTACGATGAGGGTGGCTATGGGGAGGACATGGATGAGGACATGGATGAGGGAGAGGGTGAGGGTGAGGAGGCTGGGCGTGATGAGTTGTAAGGTGCCACAGCTGGCAATCATTCTGGGCGGGCACATCATTGTGAGCCGGCTCAGTGGTGATGCATCACGGTTGGGTTTGCTGTATGCAAGTCTGTAGGTGACTTCACCGCGCCCGCTGAGCAGCAACACATGTGCATGGCCACATGGTCAAGATGGAGGCTCCGTGCTCGTCATGCTGTTGTTGGGGGTCCCAGATTTTTAGATGTTGGTCGGGGGGGTCCAGGGGGGGTCCTTTAGTTCAAGACGCCGTGTTTGGTACCTGCTTGCATCGTTTCATTCATTCATTACCAAACTGGGGATGGAGGGCAAGCTTGCTACCTTCTAGGCAGAAATCTGTACAGGCGTGTGTGCCTGTGCAGTAGTATGGCTTTGTTTTTATTGTCGGTTTGAGCGCATGCCTCTCCTTTGATCTCAAACAATCGAATAAAGGCGCGGCATAAATGATTCAGTGTTAAATTCATATATTTGCAAGAACATCTGAAGGGCTTCAGAGATATATATGTGCGGGGAGTTCCAAAGAGAAGGTCAATGAAGCTGCACTCGCCTGCAAGGGAAGGGTTACATAGGTGCCTGCAAGAGCAGCCTCAAATCAAATGCACAGAGAAGTCAACCTATCACCAGCCAGGAGGGGTGCCAGAACATGCTGTTGAAAAAGAAAATTCAGAACCCTGGTGAACTGGGGCCAGGTGCTGCTAGAAATGCCATTGAGGGTTACAAGGGGTTGGCCTACAGCCGGGAATCTGGTTGATCGGGTGCTGGTGAAACATGCTCATCCAGCATCAAAAATTGAAATCAATTTTGACAAAAAAAACTTTGAAAACCTTTACGAGTCTTTATTCAGGAAAGCATTGTAACCCACATTTATATGCCACCTTAATTGATTTCAAACAGGCATAGGATAGGATAGGGTTACATAGCTGTACCTGCCTACAAGGGCAGCTTAGCTGAAGCAAAAGGTGCCTGTAACCAAACCAAACCAAACTTGTGTAAATGTCAACTGAAAGCCTCGAGCTGAGTTCAGAAGTGTCAACTGTAAAAGACACACACATTATCACTCTAAATGAAACAAGCACGCTAAGTCAAGTACAAAAAAAACTCCACAAGGCTGAAGTGTAAGGAAAATACACTTTTGTGTTTCCACAAGAAGCACAGAAATTTTGAGAACAGCACCGCTCTGAGAAAAGGTCCAAGAGGCCAAAGTAAATGTGTTATGTTCTGCTTTGCACTTCAGTTCTCAGCATCCACTGTTAAAGATGCAATGCAATATTTCAGGAAGGGTAACCGCCGATACAGCCTGGTGACTCAATACCCAGAGACAGATTGTGGGGACACTTACACAAATGCCAGATGCCCAGCCAGCTTATCTCCATCATTAGGGTTACAAGGGGTTGGCCTACAGCCCGAGAATCTGGCTGATCGGCTGCTGGCGAAACATTCTCATCCAGCATCAAGAATTGAAACCAGTTCAGACAAATTTTGAAAATCTGTGCGAGTCTTGATCAAGAGAAGCATTGACCTCGAAATCAGTCAAAAAGTGAAAGCTCGCCAAAAAAGGAATAAATCAGTGTTTGGAAGCTGGGCAAAAGTGTGTAACGGTTTAAGGGAAACACTAGAACAGAAACAAGGTATAGACCATGTGGTCCCAAGCAAAGATCCAAACAAAGTGTGTAACGGTTTAAAAAGATCAATGAACAGGTCCTTGTATTTTCTGCGCAGCTCACACAACTCAGCAATTGCAGTAGAAAAGAACACGTTTCTCGTCGTGAACTTCAGCACACCCACACTTATCACAAATGTTTGAACCACCCAACCATTTACAGGACTCGACCTTCAAGCAGTGGGCACGAAGCCTGAACCTACTCACATTCCTCATGACTCCTTTGTCCAGATCCTTAAATAAATATGATGGGATACAGAAGGGTGTGCGTGCTGTTTGATTCAAAGGTTTCCCACACCAATGATGTTAAGTCACTACTTTTCTGTTCACCTCTCGGGGACTTAAGGCGTCCTCTTCCCTCCAAACCTTCTGCTGTCTGTACCTCAAATCCCCTAAAAAAATCCTGCATGGGAATCTTGGAAGCACTCAGCAATTTCTGTTTAAACACCTCCTCATTGCGCATGCCATTAAATGACTTAGACACATGTGCAGACCAACAGGACTCATCCATATCAGCAAGGTGTAAATCTGCCTTAAGCACTTGGCGTAGTGTTTTGCTGTTAGAAACAAGCATGTTGTTGAAAAGTTTAAGAGTAGCCCTAAATCAGTAAAACTGTAAGGGCTCTTGGCCACACTCTCTCAATACTGGCCAGTTCGTGGCAGTACTCTTCACACCTAGAAAACGCCTTAAAGAGCATAATTGCCTTTTCTGCAATTGGCTTTTGAACTCACTGCCTTCTCGTAAGTACTCTGTACCCCACACTTGGCACGCGTACATCCCAGCCGGAATGCCATGCACCTTAGAGAGCCAAATCAGAGCATTTGGCCTATTCCATAGATCATGTTCATGCACAAACTCCTTAATCCTTTGCTGGGCAGCCATGTACGGCCGCACTGCATGCTCCTCAGACACCTTCAAATTCATGCGCTTGTCCACAAGCATACCGAGGTATCGTCACCAGGTATCGTCACCTGCAGCATGCAGCACAGATTAAGCGCCCACATTCATCTCCTAGGTTGCATGCTGCCTTCATCGATTTCAAGCAAGCATATGATACCATACCTAGGGAAGCATTATGGGCACATCTCCAAAACATTCGCATGCCGACTGGCTTGCTAGCTATTTTGAGAAACATCTATGATAACGATGAGTATGTCTTAATGGATGGCTGTAAGCGAGCTCATGTGCATCCCAGATTGGGGGTTAAGCAAGGTTGCCCGTTGTCTCCCTTGCTGTTTTCCCTTTACATTAATGATGTGGATTGCTTGGCAGAAAACGTGCAAGGTGCAGTGACTGGTGCAAGTGACCTGCAAGTAACTCATATGTTGTATGCGGATGACCTTTGTCTCACTGCCAACCATCCCAATGAGCTACAGCGTATGTTGGATAGGCTACATGAGTACGCTCAGAAAAAAGGCTTAATTATAAATGTGTCAAAGTCTGAGATTGTGCATTTTAACTCAAAGGGAAACAATCTTCCCGTTTTTTACGTTAGGTGGAGTACAGCTTGTGCGCTCTGAGTCCTTTCAATATCTGGGCATTTTTTTTACAAAACAAGTCAATCCTCTGGCCTCTGCTGAGCACATGTGTGCACCTTTCATGGCTGGATATCGACGCATTAGGCAACTTGCATGTGAATATAAGCTGGGTGATAGGCCTCATACCATGCTATGGTTGACAAAGGCATATGCTCTTCCTGCTTGCATGTATGCTAGCCAAATTTGGGGTACTAGATTTATGAGACCAGGAACTGAGATGAATTGTCCATTGCAGGCCGTACATTTGTGCTTGCCAAAGCGTATTCTTGGAGTTAAAAAAGACTACACCAAGTTGGTCGATACTGCGTGAATGTGGGTTTGAGCCACTGCAATTCTATTGGTTTCGAGCAGCTATCAGATTCTATAATGCCTCCCTTGTCTGCAACAGCCAAACATTACGCAAGGTGCTTGGAGCGGATATTGACATGAGCAGTATTTCTAAGAAGTGTTGGGCATCAGAGTTTATGACTGCCTTTCAGGGATTAGACAGGCGCAACTGTTTTATTCAGTTTACTCCCGTCAGCCTATTGGGATTAAAGACTTTGTAGTTGATCTGCGGAACAGACATAGGAGTGTGTGGCTATCTGAGGATTACGTTGAACATGGTGGTCAGTTGAGCAAGTTGACCAAGTACCACAACTGGGTGGCACTTCCCTTCAGGCATAATTCTGCTTATGGCAGACCTCTCCATACTCCTAGGTATTTGTATCTGGATTTGGGTAGGCATATGCAAAGAAACATTGCTTGCTTCCGTTTGCACGCTCACAAGCTTCGAGTTGAAACTTCTCTTTGGCATGGACACACACCTCATTGTGATTTATGTCCTTCAGAACAATTACAAGATGAAAGGCATGCTATTTTTCTTTGCTCTTGCACCTTTTTGTGCTGTCTTAGAAGGAAGTATGCATATCTTTTCTATGACTTCTCTGCACACAGAATAGTGATAAATGAAGAAGGATCTTTCTATTTCTCCCATGTTGGCTCTGAGGACGTATTTCGTTTTTTCCAGTATCAAGACAATGGCAATTATCGTTTTATCTCTAAATTGATGGATTTAATTCAACGCACTGAGCAGCCAAACTATCTGGCTGAAGGTTATGTTCCCTTGTAAACCTTATACCGAGGTATCTAAACTGCTCTTTCTCTGGAAGAGCCACGTCTCCATACATGAAAGTAGGCAGAGAAGAACACGACCTACTATTAAAATGCATGATCTCTGATTTTGATGTATTGACAGTCAGCCCCTTTTTCATTGCATAAGCTCGTAATCTATTCAGCATAAGTTGCATTTCACCTGGGTCATTGGTAGTTAAACTCAAGTCGTCTGCATATAGCCGCTGCGGCATGTATGAAACGCCATTCACTCCATCCCCTGTCACAGCACCTCTGATACCTTCACTAATATCTCTGCCCATGTCATTGATGTATAGAGAAAACAGGAGAGGGGACAGGGGACAACCTTGCTTAACTCCATTTGTTGGATGCACACGTGCCCTTTTATCCCCATCCATCAGAATATATTGATCATCCTGGTACATTTCCTTAATTTCCTGGAGAATTAATGCAGGCATGGCAATGCGTTGCAGATGGTCCCAAAGTTGCAAACGGGGCACAGTGTCGTATGCTTAAGAGAAGTCAATGAAGGCAGCATGCAGCCTAGGTGATTGCCGTGGCTTGAGCTTTTTTGCAGCATGACTTAAGTGCCTCAGAATGAAGAGTGGATGTAGAGTGCTCCTACCGGGGTAAAAAACACTGGATACACCAATCCGTCACCAAGTCTTTCAGCACATTGGCATGAATGCGGTACATCACCCCATTGATAGCAATCATCCTGTAGTTCAACTAACGGAAGTTTCCAGGATTTGATAAAGCTCCCTTTTTGTGAAGGGGGCTCAGTTTCGCCACCTTCCAACATGCAGGGATCCTAGCTTTACTCAGAAAAACCCTGAACATGCGTGCTAGCAGAGGCACCAGCACGTTAACATGATCCACTCTCCGACCACGCTCGGGCAAGCAGGCATGTTTAAGGAATGGGATACAGAAGGGTGCCCATGCCAGTTGATTGAATAGTTTTCTGCACTGACGATGGTAAGTCACTGCTTTCCTGTTCACCTCTCGGGGACTGAGGGCACCCGCTTCCGTCCAAACCTTCTGCTGTCTGTACCTCAACTTCCCTAAAAGATTGAAAACAAAAACACTCATTATGATTCTGGTGCCCCAAGGCTGGATGTTGCAAGAAACCCACCAGACCCACATAGAGGCTTCCCTCATACCCTCTGGTGGGGGAGACTCACGGCTCTTTGAGCCAATGCCTCCTATTCCTTGAATACGAACATCGCTATATCCGCCTGCAGCGGAACAGCTGGGCTGAGACACCGAGGCTTGTAATAACCTGACCTGGCAAAAAATGCTCAACCAAGAAATCCTGGATTTAAAAGAAAGAGGGTGACATTCAATGCAGGCTGTGAACATCATGTAAAAGTCACGACCTGCGTTGAACATATATAATGGGGCTTGATGAAGCATAAGATAGGTTACCGTTACAGTACCATTATAATACCGTTATAGTTAGGTAGACAAAAAAGAGAAATGATGTAGGAAAGGAACTTCCTTGAAGGAAGGAAGAAAAGGGTGACATAGCTGTACCAGCCTGCGGGGTCAGCTTAGCTGAATAGGAATTTGCCTGTAACCAAACCAGTCCAAGCTAAAAGGAAATCCATAAGCTCAGTCACGTCATCTCAGGCATGCAAACTGAAACTCGGCTAATCCTAAGTCATCAGCCTGGATCATGAAGTCTCTGACGTGCAACTGACGTGCAAGTGAGACGTGTTGCACTACTTGGAGGTGAGAGCTAAACAGATGCTTAAAATGAGCACGCAAAATTGTCAGATCCTGAGATGGGCAATCCAGGATAATGTGCTCTTCGTCTTGTACAGTGTGCCAGTCACATTTGTTGCAAATTTTAAGCTCGTATGGGTACCTATTCACGTAGGCCGTGAGAACACTTCCTACAACAATTGAGGAAAAGGAGACAGCAGCTCAAAGAGCCGTGAATCTCCCTCACCAGAGAGTAAGAGGGAAACTAGTGTGGGTCTGGTGGGTTTCTGGCAGCACGTGGCCTCAGGGCACCGAATCATAATAAGTTTTTGTTTTCAATGGCACGTCTGGTGGAGAAAAGTGTGTATGCATACCGCAAGAATGTGCGTGGGACTTTCGTACAAGTTTGGTAGACCTTAATTGAGATATTGTTGTCAGGGAAACAAATGAGCACCTCTTGAAGAGAGAGCATCAAGACCAAGAACAAAGCAAGAGGGTATCATTTATGCCATATAAGATCAATGCAGTGCAGTGCATTAGCAAACAACTCCCGGGCCTCAACATAGGAGTGCCAACACGTACACAAAGGTTGTGTTTGGCTCTCTCAGCCCGAGAGGCAGCTCAAAAAAACTCCCACAATAAGCACAGTCAGGCCCAAGGCAAAAAAAACGAGTGAAAAAAAACTCAAGAACATGAGATGAAGCCTTGGAACCAAATGCAATGTTGAAGAAGCGTCAAGCACTCAGGCAATACAAGAGAGAGCACAAGGCCTGGACAACAGTTAGAGGCGGCACAGCGGCAGCATACAGACCTCAGCAAACTCATTAGTGCTAAAGTTGTGACTCTCCACACTATCCTTCTGGGTGTTGGTGGGACCTGCTATACTGATCATACCTTGAACCAGTTTAAACAACTTGGACTGGGCCATCAACGGGCCCATAAACTTGCTCAAAAACTCCATGCCCATTCAGTTCAGTATGCCCATAAGCTTGTTACCACTAGACGTGCTATGGAAAATGATGCTTCTCACAGCCAGGTTCTGGAGCCGGGTGCTTCCAGTAACCCTCCAGATCCCCATTAGCTTTTGTTCTTGGTAGCTTTGTGGTGGAGGAGGCTCACGGCTCTTCTGAGCCAATGTGTCTCCTTTTCCTTAATGTAGGGAGAGCTTCCTCTGACTACGTAGTTTTTCTTTTCACAACATCAAACCAGCGTCTTGGGGTACTTGCATTCCAGGAAAAGAGCGCACAAATACTTTGAGACTCAACTGTGATGACAGAGCTTGCAATGGGAATGTCTCGGCTCTCTCCATGAGCACTCCTGACTGCTCTTCTCAGCAAGTTCATACTGCAAACTAGGATTCCCCCTCTTGCCAAGAGTGCTCTTGCCTGTGAGATAAGCACTGCTATGGCATACCCTGTTGCTCTGCTCTTTTTCTCTCGCTCAATGCTGTTTGGCCCTCTGCCGGCAACCTCTTCCACTGCCTCAGAGGAAGGAAGAAACTCTCCTTGCACCGCTGCCATTCTTCATCCGTTATTGCTGTCTTTCTTTGAAAAACTTAATTTCTAAAGCTTGATATTGAGCAGTGTTTGGCATTCAGTTTAAAGGAAGACACATGTCTACTCCTCCATAGGCAAACTATTTAGCCTGGAATTTATATTCAACCATTGCAATGGTTATGTTGCTGCAAAATTGTTGATACTCATTTGCATAGGCGGGAGGGGTCCAGCCGTGGGGACGACCTGACCACAGATCATCCGCTGTTGTGGGGTTTGCAGACGGTGCTGCCAGCATTCTTTCGCGTTCAAAGCATACCCCTGAATTCACTTACATATAGACGCGGTCTTGCTAGCAATAACATACTTGCAGGTTGCAGCTCTGTGCTGCTAGCAATTCCTGCATGTTTGGCATCAAAGTAATATAGCCCCAAACACATTTGTGCCCATTTTCACGGCCATGCCATTAAACTTCTTTGCATTGAATTGGTAGTAAAAGGCGCTCAACCGTCACTCTGTCAAAACTACAGGATCCCCCTAGATAACAAGTAAAACTCTGAAAACTGGAGGCCCATCCCTATATTTCCTCAATTGCCAATTTATCAGTGATGTAGGGAGTGCTCCGACTGCCTACATGGTTTTCCTTCTTTTTTTGGTTCCTCTGCCTACGTTGTTTCTCCTCTTAGCTTTTGGTGACGAAAACTTGCTCAAGAATGGTTCACAAAAGAACTATTCATAATGCATGATGACCCCTTGTCCACCAGGCAAGCCGCTAGCCAGATGACTGCAGTTCTGGCGCAATTCAAGGAGTTTAGGGAGTACAGAGGCTACAGTAGCAAAATGCTCCCAAGAAAATGAACGGTTGCCAGCTACATATAGGCTAGGCATGTAAGCCTCATCGGTGAGGCCCTAGCTATCTTGCTAGATAGGGTGCCTATCCTTAATTCATCAGCTTGACTTGGCTTGCATGATCTTTCCGTGCCTTGCCGGCCATGCTTGCCTGTCCATTTAAAAGAGCTCACGTTTAGGCGATTGCATTTTTAGAGGGAGTACCCACGTACCTTGACAGCGCAGTCTGGTCCGCATGCGGATATGTCTGAAGGGAGAGGGAAGAGAAAGTAAACAGTTGTTTTGCTGCATAGATTATTATTGGATACGGACATACATGTCAGGGAAGGGAGCCCCCCTTCCCTGACATGTATGTCTGTGATGTGTGCGAACGTGCCTAACACTGGAAATGCATGAGAGTACTTGGATGCTATAACGATGACCAAAGGCAAGAGGTCAGCGCAGCTGAAGCCTGGGCCTGTCCCGCCTGTGCTAGCCTCAGCAACGAAGACAAAATTAATGGAGCACATAAATCTGAAGAAGAACTGCTTAAGGTTTGTTGGTTACCATCATGGGAGCCAGAAAAATTAAAAAAAGCTGGCCCATCTTTGACCAGCGCATACAGGAGTTTGAATCTCAGCTAAGCAAACCCAACCTTCTCCTACCCACAGCAGACTCCACCTTCTCCAACCTAGAGAGGCAAGCCTGAGGGCTCAACAAATCTGATACAAATAGCACCTGGAGCCAGAAATTAGACATAGAACTTCGAAACAAAATCATCTTTGACATACACCTTACCAATCTGCAAACGGACATCAAACCCACTGGCACTTGTGAGTTCTGGGTCCAAGAAGTAGACCTTGTCAAACACAATCATGAACCTTCTTCAAATCATCACCAAACAGAAACGCCTGAAAGCCCCACACCATCTATCCCAACTACCCTCACCCTCCCTGATATTTACAAATCAAGAGTGGCCTGCATCTACAATACAGATGGCAAATGCGTTGGGATGATAACCCCTCAACGCTTTGATGTCCTTTTCAAAGCTTTCCACTGGTCCAAAGCAGAAGGGCTGCATGATAACATCTGCCCCCCACCAGCAAGCTTTGCATCTGAGATTCTGGGGCTCCTAGCCTGTAAGACCAAATTGGAGGACAAACATCAAAGCAAAAAGACTAAAGATTCCTTCTCACGGACCCTCCCACCTCACATTCACTCTGCTTTCCAAAAACGGGCACATGTCACCCAAGAGAAAATGGCTTCTCCCCTGGACTATAATGCTCACTACCATCACTACTGGAGTTCTGATCCCCGTGACATTTTATTTGGTGCCCACTACAATTCTCTCTCCTCCAGACTTTCTGGGATGTCTATCTGCCACCCCATCTACGATGAGAAGTCCATGAAACTTACACTACGACATGCTATCTACTCTGCCATCCTTAACACAGAGGCTACAGCCACCTTCATGCTTCTGCCAGCAAGTGGCAGGCATATGATAACCAACCCCTACTCACAACTCCTCAATGCCTACCCACACCTTTGCTACAAGCTCGGGACCATTCCAAAATGCAAACTTACCTATGACAAACCCCAATCCTGGGTCAGCCAGGAAACTGCCCTACCCAAGCATACCTGGGATTTACAAGTTATTGCAGTTTGGAATACAGCTGCAAGAGTTAACTTGAATAATCAGAACCATACCTGGCTTCAGGATCTAGCCAAAGCCATCCCTGAGGCCAAATGGATTATCAAGAACGTTAGCAACCACCCCATTCAGAATGCAAGACACAAAGTGATGCTCGGGATAAGGAAATGTGAAAAACTCCCCCTAGACATGAAACAGATTTCCAAGGGCCCCAAAAGACCCGCTTCAGATATTACCGTCCAAGCTCCTTGTCAGTCCCATCCCAACCTCCAGCTTAAAGTTGCAGATTGGAGATCTTGGGCCTATACAGACGGCAGTTGCCAGGTCCAGAACGGCAAGACAGTTATAGGGGCAGGTGTGTACCATCCTATAAGCGATTCACAAAAACTAGTTGAACCTAATGGCGCTGATATTACCAATACCATAGGAAGAGCTGAGCTCGCTGCCATTGCTGCTGCGCTCACTCATGATTACACACATATTGCCACAGATAGCCTTAGCTCACTTCATCAACTCAGAAAGCAAATCCTGTATCCAGAAAAGCATAGGCATCACGTGCAAGGAGATGTTTTGAAAATGATTTCAAACCTTGCCCGAGCCTCTCAAGATCACATCTTTTTCTACAAGGTCAAGTCTCATGCTGGAATAGCTGGGAATGAATGCGCAGATCAGATTGCTAAATACCAGGCCTCCCTCAAAGATGGCAATCTAACTGATACTGGTCTCCCTAGCGCTGGCCCAGGAGGAAATCCCTTCCACAATACAATCTGGCTGGCTACCGAAGAGGCAGATCCTAGGCCACCTCAATCCCACCCTTCCTCTCCTCGTCTGAGCTACCTCTCAGACCTTAAAAATACTTTGAAATCCCATATGCATGCTAAACACAAGTTGGGCTATGCTGACAGGAAGACAGGCTACTACACTTACTATCAGAGCTTGCTACCTCAAGTAAGCAAGAAAATTAGCAATGCCTTTTGGAGCATGCCCGGTCTCTCGACTCGAATGAAACGCACTGTCTTCCAATACCGCACAGGCACCCTCTACAATCAGAAACAAGCGGTCCGATATAAAAGATCCATTAGCCTGACATGCCCCCTACCTGATTGCCATCGCATGGATAGCGCTCTCCACATCCTATCTGGCTGCCAATGTCCTGTCATGCGTAACATGGTAACTGAGCGTCACAATATTGCTTGCAGGATGATTTTGAAACTGGTCAGTGAAGGCTCTTATGGGGCCAATCTTGTGCAGCTGGATGCGGGCAACAAAAGCCGTTTGGCCCAGCACGACCTGCAAGTCCCTGAGCAAGTCTCTAATCGTGCTGTACCTCCCAACCTCTTCAAACCCACGGTTTCTATGCATACCAGACGCAACTCCAGCTGCCCTGATGCAACCTTGGTTACTCCTCACCTAACTAACCAAAACAGACCACCCACTCCACCCTCAAACTGGGTACTGCGCAGTATGGGGAGTAGCACAACTCCAGCCCGCCATATTCACTTGATAGAAATCAAATACTGTGAAGATACGAGGCCTGGTGCCCAGCTAGAAGCCTCACAGCAACAACACAGTGAACTGTGCAAACAAGGTACAGAGATTACTATCCACCAAATCCTCCTGGGTGTGGGTGGGACTATCTATACTGCCCATACCCTTGATCAATTCAAAAAGTTAGGGATTGACACACAGAGATCTGAAACACTTGCAAGAAAAAACCCATGCCCATTCTGTACAATTTGCGCACAAACTTACCTACCAGACGTGCCATTGAAATAAAAACACTCACCATAACACTGGTGCCCTGGAGCAGCGTGCTGCCAGAAACCCACCTGATCCACATTAACTCCCCTCTCATCTTCTGGTGAGGGAGGCTCACGGCTCTTTGAGCCAATGTGTCTCTCTTTCCTTAATTGATGTAGGGAGAGTTTTCTCTGCCTACGTAGTTTTTCTTTTTTTTATTGGATGGGTCTGGATGGGTGAGGAAACTTATTTCAACTCTCAGCAACTTGAAGATCAGGCGCAGGGTTCTGCAAGTAACCCTCCAATCCCCATGAACTTTCTCATCTTCTCATGGTGGATACACTGTGCCTCGGCCCTAGATATCCTGTTACCTTCGTTCATGTGCCAAGTCCCAGTGGGAAGTATTTTCACTGCCTGCTCTACATCACACGTGCAAACATGAAGTGGTGCAGCAGAGCTGCATCAGTGGCTGAAAGAAAGAAAGAAAGAAAGACTACGCTTGCCAAGTCCAGCCGCGTGCATTAAGGAAAGGTCACCTGTCCTGACCAAAAGAAAGAGCAAGCACAGAAGTCTACTCCAGCAAGTTGGCCCCCACCATGGGACCTACGACACGACTGTCAGGCGGCTGCACTTGCAGTCGCTTTTCTGTTTCTTTTCTTGGATCAGCAGGTCCTCTTATGCCTTTGGCGGCCGTTTGCAAGCTTTTGACACTTGTTTGTAGCATGCTCTGAGGCAAAGCCTCCACCTTTGAAAGTTTTTGGAGGTCCAGAATCAGTGATAAATGCGTACAGGAGGACGGCTGCAAAGATCACAAGGAAGAAAAGAAAAACTACATAGGCAGAGGAAACTCTCCCTACATCAATTAAGGAAAAGGAGACACATTGGCTCAGAAGAGCTGTGAGTCCCCTCCACCACAAAGCTACAAAAAGAAGACCCTAATGGGGATCTGGAGGGTTATTGGAAGCACCCGGCTCCATAACCTAGCTGCACGAAGTATTCTTGTTTTCAATAGCACGCCTAGTGGTAACAAGCTTGTTAGCATACATGACAGAATGGGCATGAAGTTTGCGAGCAAGTTTATTGGCGCGTTGGTGGTCAAGTCCCAGTTGTTTAAACTGGTTAAGGGTGTGCTCAGTGTAGCAGGTCCCACCAACACCCAAAAGGATGGTGTGGAGAGTCACAACTTTTGCATTAATGAGTTTGCAGAGGTCTGCATGCTGCCGCTGTGCCGCCTCCAACTGCTGTCCAGGCCTCGTGTCTTCACAGTACTTGATTTCAATCAAGTGCACATGCCGCTGGTTTACATTCAGTTGGTGGGGTTGCCTCACGCAAAGATCATACTTGCTGCTTCTCAAGAGTGGGCTCCAAAAAGAGCTTTCATTTAAGAATGTGGCAAGCACTTGCAAGTTCCAAAACATGAGCTCATTCAGAGTCTCTGGCATGTAGGCTACTGCCCTGAGCTTTTTAACTTACAGTTAGAAGAGAGAAAGGAATGAGCTGGAAGGAGTTCAATGCTCTCCTTAATCAAGCCTTCTGTAGATCACAAGAACAGTTTTAGTCCAAGCCTTTGTTTTTTAACCAGTTTTAAGCTTCTGGTTTGGTTGCAGGCATCTTTGTTTATGCTTCAGCTAAGCTGCCCTTGTAGGCAGGTACAGCTATGCAAACCCTTCCTTTCCTTAATCAAGCCCATTGCAGATCACCTGGTTTTTGTCAGAGTTGATTTCGAGTTTTGATCCTGGTCAAGTATGTTTCGCCATTTGTTGCGAACCCAGTAACCCTGTATGGTTTACGCCCATCCTGTTAAGTATGCCAAGAAGCTTGTTACTGCTAGATGCGCTCTAATGAGAACAAACATACTCCTCGCAGCCAGGTTCTGGAGCCGGATGCTCCCTGTAACCATCCAGGTCCTTATTAGCCCTTTCTTTTCCGTAAGCTTTGTGATGTAAGGGACTCATTGCTCTTTTGAGCCAATGCGTCTCCTTTCCCTTAATTGATGTAGGGTGAGTTTTCTCTCCCCCCGTGAATCTAAATCCAAATCTCTGCCTGTGCAGTCTTTCTTTCCGTTTCCGGGCCAAAACCCCATGTTGTCGTGCTAAAGTTATGTCATGTCAATTTTACTGTTTTGGCAGTTAGTTGGGAGGTAGTTCATGCTGCCAGACCCACATATTATCTTACCTTTCTTCATCAAAAACGTAAACAACTTGTTTACCCAGCGAAACACAAACAAAATATCCAAGGAGACGTCCTAAAAACCATATCTATCCTCATTAGCAACTCGCAAGCCAATATCTATGTCTACAAAGGAAAATCACATGCTGGTATTGCTGGTAAGCCTTATATACCATAGGGTTACAGAGTTACAAGGGGAAAAAATCTCCCACACGATGCCTTGTATAGGCAACATTCACCATGTGAATTCCCAGGATATCAAAATTTGTCTAAACCAGGATAACAAACTTCCTTTTTTTCTTATGACCTCACGTGCATTTATGAACAGGCTAGCAGTCAAACGTCTTGACTGAGGCCTTTTTTCCCTTGTAACCCTTGTATTGCTGGTAATGAATGTGCGGATGCTATTGCAAATTATCAGGCAAATCAAGCCAATTATAGCGTGGCTGATACTGGGATCCCTAGCGCAGGTCCCGGTGGTAACCCTTTTTCTCACTTATTTTGGTTAGCCAAGGAGGAAATAAGAGGACATGCTGCTGGTACATCCACAGCTCCTCACCCAATCCTAAAATCACCTACCTCCCCAATCTTCAAAATGCTCTCAAGTCTCATATGCACACAAAACACAGACTTGGATAAGCCAACTCCAAAACAGGCTACTACTCATACTATCAGAGTTTGTAGATAAGAAAATCAGCAATGCCTTTAGGAACATGTCCTGTATATCCACACCCATGGAGCACACCATATCACAAGATCGCACTGGCTCCCTCTATAACCAAACACAACATGATGCGGTTCGTTTCAAAAGGTCCACTAACCCACTTTGCCCTCTCACAGGCTGTCATCAATTAGACAGCGCACTCCACATGCTTTCAGGCTGCCAAAATCATAATATCTCCAGCATGAAAACTGAACGCCACAATGTGGCCGGAAGAATGATTATCAAAGCCATGAGCAAAAGCCCTTGGGGAGCAGGCTTGGTTAACACAGACATAGGAAGTAATGCTAGGTTGGAACAACACAACCTCCAAATACCTGAGCATGCATCAAACAGGTTTTTACCCCCTTACCTCTTTCCACGTAACTTTCCTAAGAGATCTAGACTCACATTAAACCTGATGCTGTAATGATAACTCCTTATCAAGCCAAACCCACTTCTTCTTCTCCTCTTTCTCCCTGCTCACATCATGTGTTACGCAGCAGACATGGCACCCTACAGAGATCCAGCATAGCTAACCGCGTGAAACAGCCTCACCAACTGTATGCTAATCAGCGACATGTGCACTTGATTGAAATCAAGTACTGTGAGGACATGAGGCCAGGACAACAGTTGGAGGCGGCAGAGCGGCAGCATACAGATCTCTACAAACTTATTAGTGCAAAAGCCGTAACTCTTCTTACCATTCTCTTAGGCGTTGGTGGAACATGTACACAGAACACACACTCAACCAGTTTGAACAATTGGGACTTGACCACCAACGTGCCATTAAACTTGCTAACAGACTTCATGCTCATTTTGTAAAGTATGCCCTCAAGCTTGTTACCACAAGGCGTGCTATCAATGATTGATAACTGTAATACTTCGCGCAGCCCTGTTTTGGGGCCGGGTGCCTCCAATAACCATCCAGATCCCCAATAGTACTTTTGATCCATCTTGGTGGTGGAGGGGACTCACAGCTCTTCTGAGCCAATGTGTCACTCGGGCTGTCTCCTTTTCCTTAACTTATGTAGGGAGAGTTTCTTCTGCCTGCGTAGTTTTTTTCTTTTTCTCTGTTCTTTTCTTATGCAGAACGTGATCCGCGCAATGTAAACTAATCTGTTCTTTTCTCTTCCCTGTACGTTTCAACCTTTGTAACCTTTGTAACCCCTTGAGGAAAGGAAGTCATTTGCCGCTTGGCCCTAGCTGCATTGAATGCATTTTCAAAGTAGGCAAAATCCCTGAAAAGTGCCACAGTGTCATGTCAAAACAGACATCATGTATTTGAATGAAAGGCTCACCTTTTCCCTAACTGATGCAGGGAGCTTTCCACTGCCTGCGTAGCTTCTCCCTGTTTTGTCTCACTCTTTTTTCACCTACCTTCCTTTTCCAGGAAGCACACCAAATGTCTGCATTTCCATTTTCACCTGCTTCCTATCTTTGCTCAAGACTTCTATTCCCTTGGTCATTTGTCTTTGTTAGATGAAACTCCAAGGAGTCCTTTGTATGTACATCAGATTCGGGAAAAAGTCTGCTGGCATGTGAGGAATGATGCACATCCAGAAATGTCTCTCATTCACCATGTATAACAAGCATACTGAGCGATGCTTGAGCTGCCCATGGCAATTGGAGAACATAAATCAAAACCCATCGGAAACAACAACAGCTATGTTATCAAAGCATAGAGAAAGAATTCCTTAGGGAGTTTCAGGCACTCGCTACGTGAATTGCCCTCCAGTTGAAGAGGCAGATCAGAAGGAGCAACACACACACATGTACGGAGCATGAAAGTGCTTCTTGAATATTTATTTGATAAGGGGTGTCAGAAGCCTTGATTTAGATGGAAAGTCTTTCCCCATGTGAAGGTTCTAACAATAATGCAGAGGCCCCTGTGCATGCAAGCAAGGAAGCATTATGAGCATGAACCGCACCTCCTTCATGCTCAGCATGCTATCAGTCCATAAATAAGCCAGGTTTGATCATAGATAACGAAAACATGAGCTTTACTAGTGCAGAGATGCCGATAAGTCAACCACATCCAAGCCCTGCTATACGCGCATTCCTATCCAAGCACACTCAGCCAGGCACATCACGTTTTGGGGTCCTCTCCAAGCAAGATTTTGGTCTCCTCAAACACATACCAACCAATGCCGGCTGCTGGCGCGAGCTTGCAAATGTTGGGCAGGAGCCCCTGGACGCAGCAGATAAATGGTTTTGTGCAAGGGGAATGAAATTAAAAAAGAAACTCGCATGAGCATTGGTGCGATGCAGGCAGGTGAGCTTGCAAATGTTGGGCAGGAGCCCCTGGACGCAGCAGAGAGAGGGTTGTGTGCAGATAAAGGGTTGTTTGCAGAGAAAGGGTTGTGTGTAGAGACATGGTTTCGTGCAGAGAAATGGTTGTGTGCAGAGAAAGGGTTGTGTGCAGAGAAAGGGTTTTGTGCAGAGAAAGGGTTGTGTGCAGGGAAAGGGTTTTGTGCAGGGAAAAGGTTGTGTGCAGAGGAAGGGTTGTGTGCAGAGAAAGGGTTGTGTGCAAGGGGGATTTAGTCACCAAAGAAACTTCGCATGAGCATCAATGCGATGCAGGCAGAGGTGAGCTTGCACTTGCAAGGGGACCCTCTGGTACTGCAAAGCCCCTCTGGTAGGCAAGCACTGAAACAGTCACACAAAGGCTGTGCCCCCAAATGCAAGGACCACAGGGGATGAACAAGTAAGGCCCTGGAGCGGGGATCACTGAAGCACAAACACCGCGGTGCACTTGCTTCTAGCCCCAGGTGTGTTTTGTGCAGCTTTTCTGTGACCCAGTGAAATGCACTGTGAAAAATGTGTGCAACGTTTCTGTGCACCTGTTCAGTCTTGATGCTGCACCCCAGGGGCCAACAGCAATAGAGCCCCGGCTCCTTGTCCCACAAGTGGACCCAGCGAGCCTTGCAGATGGGGGGGGGGTATCCTTCATTCCTTCCACTTCCTCTTCTCCATTTTGGGCAGAAAGCCGAAGAGCGCTAGCTCTTTCAACGACTAATTCCACTGAGTAACTCCTACGACTTATCCTACTAAGCGTTAGCATTTAAACAATTGATCCCACTGGTGCAACTAATCCCACTAAGCACACCTGCAAGCCCTTGACACCAGCGTGACTGTGTGACCATTATGGGCAGAATGCTGAAGAGCACTACAGCACTTGCACTTTCAGTTGATCCCACTGGTGCAACTTATCCCACTAGCACACCCGCAACCCCATTGACACTATAGCGTGACAGTGTGACCATTATGGGCAGGATGCTGAAGAGGACTACAGCGCTTGCATTTTGCATTAATCCCACTGGTGCAACTTGTCCAACCAAGCACACCCGCAAGCCCTAGACACCAGCATGAAAGCGCGTCCATAACATGCCTTGTGCAACCTTCTGGACAAATGTTAAAATTGGAACGATACAGAGAAAGCGCGACTATAACGTGCCTTGTGCAGGCCCCCATGAAGCCTTATGGCTCCAGGTTGATGCGCTGCAGTGCTGCGGCAGCACATCTATCATGCCAAACCTCCTCTTTGTGTGCAAAATAAGCAGGGTTGTTCTCAGACGGTTGATGGTTTGCAGCAGGGTTGGGTCATATGTGGGTTTGGGGGCAGCCGTACGCATTTTAACGCGTGAATTGTGCATACGTCACGCATATACGCGCATTTAGAGGGCCATGTTTGGGAGGGAGGGTCTCAGGTGGTTGGGGCCCATGGAGGGGGTTCCAACCACCCTCCCTGCATCTCCAAAGGCCATATACATTAAACCTGCCTATAGATAAGGGCCCCGAGTGGGATTATCTCACAGTGGCAGAGCCTGATGAAGCAGAAGGGGAGAGCAAAGCGAAGAATGAGTGCAAGCTGTGCCATCACAAGTGCAAGCTGTACTATTACAAACATGCCACAGACTTAGTGTGGCTGTACAGCAACTTGCGCCTGCTCAAGTGCACCCAGGACTTGCAGCTACTGGGGCAGGCTCCGGCTTGGACCGCTGTGGAGGATGAGGAGATGGGGCAGTAGGAGGGGTTCCAGCATTGGAGGGGAAGACTGGTTCACGGGCAATGACAACAATGCAGAGTATAATGTGGGGCACAGCTTGTTGAAATTGTTGAAGGGAAGCAGCGAAACTTGAAATGAGAGGCCCAGGCGACGGGTTTGCGAGGCACCACCAGCAGACGTATTTTTTTACGTTTTGCAAAGAGCCATTTTCAGCACATGTGTTAATACGTCAATTTTGAGGATACGTTGAAACACGCGTTTCACGGATGACCCAAATTTGGTTTGCTGTATGGTTTAGACGGGGGACCATTTTACAAATACTACCAGATTATTTTCCAAATTTCAAAGTGTCTAGATGGTGAAAAATGGTCCGGTGGACAGTGCAGTCTGGCAATATAATCCTTTACATAAAAGTAACAATTGGAGCATTTAAACTCCATTAAACAAACTGAATATTAACAAAGTTCTAGGACTGCTGAATTGCACTGGCTGCCTCAAAGTTCTGTTCCCCCCCTCCCTCCTGACCCTCCTGGCCCCCTCCAATGCTCAGCCACTGCCCTCCACCTCCATCTGCTCGCACCCTTCCTGCTGTTTCTGGCTTTGTTCACTTGCTTCTGCACATACTGCTCCCACACCCAGACATATTCCTTGCCCCTTGTCTTGTTCTGGAGAGGCAATCCTGCATAGAGGCCTGCTGGGGGGGTGCTATGAAGCTCCTTGGAGCAGGCATGTTAGGACCCCCCCAAAGCAAGCCTTGCTTGTTTCCTAGCCTTGGAATCCTGCACCATTAATGAATATATATTAAAAAGGTTGCCGTCATGAAAAAATGAAAATGAGTAGAAAATTGGTTAATACAGAAGCACAGTTGTGTGCACTCACACTTTAGCTGCATTGTTCAAGCAACTATTCAACTATCTATCTTGCCCACACTGGAGCTACCAAAAAAGCATCCAAAACTAGGTACCTCCTAAAAAACTGTTCTCTGCAGTTGCACAATAGCTGCTTCGTTCAAGCAGCTGTTCGTCTATCTAAGTTGCCCACGCTGGAGCTTCCCAAACAAGCATTCGTAGGAAACGAAGTAGAGTACGTCTTTGTTGACAGCAGCTTGCTTCTCAGCTGGCGGCAAGTAGGGGGTGAGAAATGATAGCTCCTGTTGCTTGACAGGGCGGCTGGGCCCTGCTCCTCCATCACCATCATCCAAGTCAATCATTATTTCCTCCTTGCGAGGGCGCTTGCATAAAGAGCTGCTTGTACGAGGAAGTGTTGGGGCTCATGACCTCACCAGAGCCCTTGCACTTCAGCATGCATGGCCCATGCTCTTGGTCTGACACATTCACCAGGTTACAGCCCTCCTAGAACTTCTTGCAGTGGCTCTCCATGTGATGCTTGGCCTCAGTAGGGTCCTGCAGGCCCCCATGCACATCTGGCGCACCATGCCATCATCATCATCATCCTTTTGCTTCGTCCAACCCAAATGTTCGAATGCCGGACTCACCCAGGTTCCGACTGAGAAATCTTCGTAACCCTAGGAAAACTAATACAACATGAGCGTCATGTAATATTATATCATAGTATATTATGTAATAAACAATATGAGTTTGGCGCACCCTAACAGCAAGTGCGTATCTTGTTCCATGTACAGGGGGCATAAGGAACAAGTTTCTAGCGCAGCGCATTAGCCACGCCGTGGTACTTGTACACAACAGCCCCAGTTATGCTCAAGCAAGTGCTGTGATCAAAGCATGTGACCAAAGCTTACCTTATATAGGCCTAGGAAGCCTTCATGCTCCAGGGTCTTGCGCAGGACATCAGCCATGCCGTGGTATTTGCACACACCTCCGCCAACACCTTGCGCTTGGAGCCTTGTTCGTATGAGGGCCAGCGGGTAGGAGGCCACCTACAGCAGGCATGATGATAAGACAGGAATAAATATGCATTGAGCAGCAGAAGATCTCTCAATGGGACACGGGGTTGCTATCCAGGGCTAGAGGTGGGAAGCCCACAGAAAACATGACGATATGACAGGAGACCTGAAGAAAAGGGCTTTGTTGCAAGAGATTTTATTCACAAGTGAGCACAGAAACCAGCTGTTGAGATCCAGCAGGTTGTAGGGCACCTACGAAACGCATGCGAGATGGGAGCAGTGGGTGTGAGGCACAAATAAGGGCCAGCAGGTAAAAGTAGGATTGGCCGATCCAGCATATACTTGTCATACACAGATTTATACTTGGTTGCAGGAAGTATAAGCTGTGATATACAAAGTCACTTCCAGGCATGCTGCAGAACAAAGGGCAAACACTTTACAGGGGTAACAGATGGAAAGGAAAGAGACTGAACAGTGGACGCAGTCCTGCAACAAACGGGTACTACACCTTTCCAGGGGTTTGGCAGAGGCTTGAACACATGAGTATTAACATTTGCTTGCTGCAGCCAGTGCTGCATACCCAACGTTGCTCATTGCTCAGGACACGACCCTCATTGCAGCAAACAAGTGCACGACTGCCAATTGCCTCTGCTACGTGTCGATCATGTTGTAAGGGACAGAAGGCTTGGGCCCAAAGCTCTAAGGCACAAACAAATAAAAGGAGGAATCCTCTGTACAGCCGACAAATAACTGTTGCACTCCTGCACTCATCTTCTTCCAGCAATCTTTTCAGATAGTCGACTACGTCGTCGGCACAGAGAGAAATGCATGTAGAATCCCAAAGGAGAGTTTGAACGAAAACCTCAAGGAGGGATCCTAGAATTGGCAAAACCAGCAGCGCAAGGAAGCCATTCCATGCGGTCCGCAATACAATTGATGCTTGTTACAGTGCGGGACGACTGTACCTGAGCTATCGAGCTGGACAGCATGCCAGCTGCAAACAACTTGAGCCTTGGTGGCGACTCCTTGCCTTTTTCCTTTTCCTTGTCAAGCAGGTGCTGCTTGAAGATCTCAAATAAGGCAATGTCAACGCCTGGCAAAAACAGAGGAGAAGCAAAGGGGGAGCACACACAAGTGTTGAGATCGATGACTTCTTGGCACAAGCAAGACCCGTGCGTTGTTACAATGCATGCCGCTGGGCATGCATGTCTGCCGATTCGCTTCCAGCAGTGTGGATGCATGACACCACAGTGGCCATTGAATGCTTTGTGCTTACCGAGTTATGCACATTGTATGTCTTGCGCATGTATACCTGGTTTGCTTTTTTTTTTGAGTTCAAGCCAGAGCATGTTCCACAATGACCAGGATACAGCAATATAGCACAAAAGACGAGCACGCTCACTATCTCAAGCGTGCGTCCACCATGCTTCCAAGCAGCCGTCTGTGCAGGCAACACAAAAGAGGACCTTGCTGACAACAAACGTAAAATGGTATGCAAGCATCACCATTGCTTCACCAACAACGCACAAAAGCGATGAACATTCACATTGTTCAGCAAGTCCATGAAGATCCACCTCCCCTCACCCGCATAGGGTAGGATGCCTATCATCGAGGGTACCAGCCCTCGATAGAAGGCCACAACCCCCTCATCCCTTCGCATGCAATAGGCCGCATGTAAGATGCCCGAGTATGTTTTGTGGGCTGAGACTGCCAATCGCGTGCGGATCGTGTCAAAAGGGTAGGTCAAGAATTGTGCCACCTGCAGCATGCAATACAAGAAAACAAGGAGAAGAATGTAAGCTTGCTACGTTCTCTTGCTGAAGAGAGTGTGCAGTTTGAGAACAACTTCTTTCAAAGCCAATCTGCTTGGGCAGAGCGAGAAATGTAGGTCAATGGTCTTTACGTGCATCTTGCATCTTCTCCACGTATGACTCCTTGCACCTCCATGCACTTTCCAAACGTTCCCCCCGTACAAAACTCCCCACTCTCAATCAACCATCTGAAAAGGAAAAAGGGGGCCAGCAAACTACTCCATACACCTTTCACTTTCGAGCCTAAGTAGGCATTCTAATTGTGAAGATCTGAGGAGAAAAGATTGCAGGTTGGGTGTTCATAAGGCAGCTATTGTTGTTCTGCGGCTGCTGCATGGCTAGGGGCAGCAGATTACATGTAAGGTGCAAGGAGTCATAACAGCGCTAAAATGCTCCCGTCTTTGGACATGAGCAGAGCTCTTAAAGGCAGCCAAGACCGAAAGACGAGGAAAAGCACTCAGTGGCATTCATTGGTGTGTACCCTTTGAAAGGGCCATGGCCTGTCATGCCAAAAAAGCGCTTCCTGGATCCAAGCATTGCTTCAAAGCAAGTCTGGGTTTGGTGCTTGGAAACGTATTTCAGGATAGGGCTACAAACAAGTGCTTCCTGGATTTAAGCATTGAAACGAGTCTGGGGTTGGTGCTTGGAAACGTATTTCAGGATAGGGCTACAAACAAGTGCTTCCTGGGTATAAGCATTGAAGCAAGTCTGGGCTTGGTGCTTGGAAACGTATTTCAGGATAGGGGTCATGCCATGAGTCATGGGGACTGTCGGTGCCTTGCAGAATGCATATAGTCACACACACAACACACACACACACACGTGCATGCTCGCACAAGCATACACATGCATGCACTCACCGCCCCTGCAATGCCCCCTGCTGCCATGCGCTCCGCAGGCGTGATGGAGTCTGGCTGCTTTGCTATAAACTGCTTGAATGTGTCGTTTAGCGTGAGCTTGAGGGCAGTTTCGGGGGCGATCTTGACCACGTTGGCGCCATTGCCGCGGAAGTAGGCACGCATTGAGCCTGGACACAGCACAGTGTCACAACCTTTTTTACTTTCCTGTTCTTTTTGCCTGGACACAGCACAGTGTCACAACCTTTTTTAACTTTCCTGTTTTTTTTGCCTGGACGCAATACAGTGTCACACGCTTTTTCCCTGTTTCTGTTCTTTTTGCCTGAGCGCGAGCACAGCAGTGAATCTATTACAACCATCACCCCGTTTTGCTGCTCTTTTCTCTACTCACACACAGGTGCGTGTTATATCCAAAAATCGGGGCACAATTGCATCATGAATTAGCTTATATTTCCACAAGTATTAAGAAAGAAGTCCCCAGGAGTTACGTACTCTGTGTGAGGTGGCCTGCACTATGGAGAGGGACTTTCTTCAAGTAGGACCCAGGATTTATTTGACAAAAGATGTTTTCTAGCAGGCAAGCTCCCAGTGGACCGGCTGGAAGGGTTAGAGTGTAGAAGCGTAAATTTGGGCTCACATGCATAGAACAACATACTTCAAACCCCCTCCCCCCCCCCCCTACACACTCCTATCAAAGATGAAGGGGCTGCCATTCAGAGAAAGCTGACGCACACAGTCCTGGGCGGAAATGATCAAAGCCCAAATTTCTGCCTCATAGCACATGCGAGAGTGTTGGATACCGCATGAACATTTCAGAAGCAGCACAACACTCACGCGTTCCACGCTTATACCCAAGAACAGCAATAGACCTGCCGTGCAATATTCTTGCAGGAAAAATATTTCCATTTACTTCTGGCTTCCCACAGAGGCAGGTTTAGCTATTATGTACCTGCAACAGTTCCTTTCAGTGCGCTGCTTGCAAAAACAAATTGCATATGTACTGCAGGTCTCGGTCAGTGGGTTTCGGTTATGAAAGTACATTTAGTGAAAGTCTTACCTACCTTCTGCCTGCATCCTTGCAATGCCTTCCTTGATGGTCATCCCCTTTTTGCTCACATCTTCTATCTGCATAATCATCTTCAAGCGATCCATGGGTGCTGTGGAAGTGCGGCTGACGGCTCCGGCAAGAGCTGCATACATACAATCAGCAGCTGGTGTTCAGAAAATGCGCAGGGTGTAGGGCACTTAAACTGGACATTTGTTATGTAACCCAGTGGGTCAGTGCACCCCTCCATGGTCTCAAGTACGCGATGGTCTCTAGTATGCGACTTCCTTCGGCTGTGCCTGCTACATTGCTGTGCTGCCTTAAATCCATCACAGCAGCAGTGGCACGGCTGTTGCTTTCCATTTCCATTAGGTTGCATGTCAGGTCAAGGCCATGTATGGGTCAATGCATCAACGCTATACATTGCCAACACTTGCCTCCGGCAGCAAGCAGCTTGTACACTCGAAGGGATGCCTGAGGCGAGTGTTGTTGGTGGGCATGGTGCCTGGCAGCAGCTTCAGCCTGAAGTGCTGCTGAGCCAGGTCCAGGACCAGCAGCGTTGAGATCCTGCTGCGCATCCTTTCTAGAGGGACCCATGCCGGAAGCAGCGCTCGCATGTTGTTCAACAGGAACTCCTGAGCTGCAACTGGAGCTGCAGGCTGTCTCCCTCTCCAGCAAAGTCATGCTTTGAGCACCCTGGCTATGAGCGAGAGTGATCACGCGGGGGGCATGCTGGGGGGTGTTCACCAAAAGACAGCTGGGCAAAGAAGTGGAGATATCTTGACAGAGAACTACATGCAAATGGGAGTGAATTTTGAATCATTGTGTGTGCTCATTCCCCGCTGCCTTCAGTTTTTTTTTCAGTTTTCCGTCAGCAGGCGACATGAACGGGTTGCGCAGGTGTTAAAATCTAAAGTTACTGTGTTTGTTCAAAAGAAAAGGGGGTGAGAATGGCTTCTGGACCGAGGTTGCAGATTGCCGGGGAGAGACAGAGTGGGAAGGATGTGCGCACCCAAAATGTGACTGCTGTGTCCGCGGTGGCAAACATTGTGAAGAGCTCCTTGGGGCCAGTGGGGCTGGACAAGGCAAGCATCAGTAGACTGCTGGGGAGAGAGGTTTCTCCACTTAGTTCTTAGTCCCCTGGGATCAAGGGATGGGATTGTCAGCAAGAGCAGCTTTGTCGAAGGCTTTTAATGCTTGCACAACAGGAATGGGAGGGCGCAAAGCTGTGCGCATGCATTATGCATGCCTGTACATGCATGTTCGCCCCGGACAGCAACCTGCATCTGTGTGCGCCCTGCTGCTCGCAGATGCTGGTGGATGACATTGGGGACGTGACCATCAGCAATGACGGAGCCACTATCCTGAAACTGCTGGAGATTGAGCACCCAGCTGCCAAGGTCTGTTGGCGTGACAGCTCTGCTAACATTGGCAGGGATCAGCTCTGCGCACCCCATACTACCAAATCCTTCTGTTCACCATACAAACCCACACCCCTGCTCCTCTTATAGATCTTGGTGGAGCTGGCGGAGCTGCAGGATGCAGAGGTGGGAGATGGCACAACCTCGGTGGTCATTTTGGCCGCGGAGCTGTTGAAGCGCGCCAACGAGCTGGTCCGCAACCGCATCCACCCCACCAACATCATCAGCGGGTATCGGCTTGCTATGCGCGAGGTCAGTGCGGGGCGATCGGGTGGAAGCCAGGATACATGATGACAGCAAAATTTTGGTCCATTCCTCCCAACATGTTGTTATGCTCCTTCATTAACATGAGTGGCATGCCCACTTCTGCCTGAAGCTCCTACCTTCCAATGGGTGCAATTTGAGCAAGCTTCAACTCTTGTGAATTGTGTTTGGCATGTGGGCTTTGGTGCCGTGCCTCAGCTTCAGCTTCAGCTCAATGTCAGTTGCATGTCTGTACGTTCATAAGCCTGGTATTGCATGAAACCTCATGTTTGCGGTGTTGAGCCTCCCTAGTGAGACTAAAATCGCGAAGAGTGGCCCTGAAAGGCTCTTCCATGTTCATTTGCAAAACATGAGGCACCCAACTTGTTCTCATGCAAACTTTCAGTGTCTCAGTCCTGGCAGGACGAGCAACATACATGCATTGACTTCACCTGCATTGTATACCAAGCATTCATTGCTGGCCCATAGGAATAACATTAAGGACGGCTTCAAGTGTCTGGCAGTTCAGACCCTCTTGGGCACTAGCTGTAGGCAATGACTGCAGCAGTGCATAGGCACAAGGTAGATGCATACATGTGAGCGTGAACCAGGAGGTATAGGAGATGCACCACGCACATGTACTGCAAGGCTGGAGGACTCAGGGTGATGCAAGCATGCACACATGGGAAAACATGGTGGCAATTCTTGTTGCTGTGCTTCAATCTTACTTTTCAAGGAGCCCTCCGCTTCCATGCATGAATTGATGCTTAGGCTAAGCATGCAGTTGTCCCACCCTTCAATGCACGTTTTTGATGCGCTTGACTGGACATGCACACTTGCTTCGTCACTGACGTCACATGCATTCTTTAAATAATGTCCAAATCGCCTGTCAACTCAGGATGCAGGCTTGGTAGGGGAGGTTAGGATGCACACGCCCCCATACAGACAGATCCACATGGTCGTATCATGCTGCCCTCAAACATCAGCCAGCAAAGGACTTCACTGCCTGCTCAGTTATTTCATGTTTGTTACACACAAGTGCATGCGGGCGCATTCCAACACAGGCATGCAAGTTCACCATGAGCACATCATGGTTGTTACACACAACTGCATGTGGGCGCATTCCAACACAGGCATGCAAGTTCACCGATGAGCACATCATGGTTGTTACACACAAGTGCATGCGGGCACATTCCAACACAGGCATGCAAGTTCATCGATGAGCACATGGCCATCAAGACGGATAAATTGGGACGGGACTCCATCATCGCTGCCGCCAAGACCTCTATGTCTTCAAAGATCGTGGGAGCAGACGCCGACTTCTTCTCGCAAATGGCTGTGGACGCCATTCAGGTAGGTAGAGCAGAGGAGTGAGGAGCAAACCCGTAGTAATGCAAAGACTTGAGGAGCATGTGCGTGTGCGCATTTAACGGGTCTGCGAAAGTAATGCTGCTGGCGCATGTAGGCATGTGCCTGCGAGCAATTACTATGTGTTGACCAGAACAGCCTGTCAGCTTCAGCCAGGTACTGCCTCCAGTTGGCAACACCTTGCAATCGCTAGTTGGAAATTGGTGCCATCTTTGTTGAATTACCGACCAGCCCAAGAATGTCAGGGCACAGGGGGGAGTGTGGTGGGCTTTCTGTGCATGCTTCACGGACGAAGCCCAAACGCCAGCACTTTTGCCTGCTCTTTTTCCTTGTGCCCTTGCGTATGTGCATTCCTTTTGTTTCAATTCACGCATCCATGGTATGTTGGCAGGATCCCTTGGTTCAAACCTGCATGCTGTATACACAAGCTTGAGCTGCCTGATCCTGGTGCATGCAGGCAGTGAAGACGATCGACCCATCAGGCAATGTGAAGTACCCCATCAAGGCCATCAGTGTTTTGAAAGCCCATGGCAAGTCTGCCCATGAAAGCGCCCTCATTGATGGGTATGCCATCAACTTAGGGAGAGCGGCGCAGGTGGGTGTGTGTGTGCGTGTGTGTGTGTGTGTGTGCATGTGTGTGCGTGTGGTATTGCAATGGTGGACCCTTGAACTTTTTGGCCAATGCACGCACCACTGTGCCAATGTGCGCACATCTGTAATGATTGATGCAGGGCATGCCCCGACGTGTAACAAAGGCCAAGATCGCTTGCTTAGACATGAACCTCCAAAAGGCGCGAATGATGATGGGCGTGCAAGTCCTGGTCAACGACCCCAGGGAATTGGAAAAGGTGCGCACACTTTTTTATTAGAGTTGAAGGCACTCCCTGAATAGCTGAACCATTTTGTAACGATGAGTTGTGCAAGTGCTGGCCAATGGAGCCCCAAATGTGCAGCAAAGGAGGTTTCCCAGCCTGGATTGGCTGGAGTGCTGCTTTGGTGCTGCTAAACTGCTGCTGGCACGCGCGCGCGCGCGCGCGCGCGCGCACACACACACACACACACACACACACACACACACACACACACACACGGGCCATGTTGTATGCAGATCCGGGAGCGCGAGTTTGACATCACCAAGGAGCGCATTCAGAAGATCATCGATGCAGGGGCCAATGTGATTTTCACCACCAAGGGCATCGATGACATGGCGCTTAAGTACTTTGTAGAGGCAGGCGCGCTGGCGGTGCGACGTGTGCCCAAGGACGACATGAAGTGAGTATGCAACAGACACTCCCGCTTTTGTGACCTGGGATTTGGCTTGGAGAGACTTTTTGTGGAGGCGAGTGCGCTGGCAGTGCAAAGCATGCCCGAGACACAACATGGAGTGAGTGAAACGGTAGCACCTGCTCTTGTCCAAGGCAAGTGTGTCAAAAGCAGTGTTGAGTAAAGCGGGTTATTGTGGCTACAGAGCGGATTGTTGTGGTACTGATTGTATGTTTTGAGGGGAAGCATGCGCATGAGGAGTCCCAAGCAGCATTTTCTTTTGTGGATGTACAAGCTGGGGAAACATCCATCTAAGCTTTTCTTTTGGAGGGGAAAAGAAAAAGCTTATGCAGACTTGTGCATTTGAGCACTGAGGCTCTTGTGCTGGAAACCTTCAAAGAGGGCTTCAGCATAAGGGCGTTGGCATTTTTTGTGCATAAGTTAGCATTCCGTTTATCCCCTTATGCCGTACATGTTTAAATCTTTCTGTGGAGGGGACTCGCGGCTCCCAAGCAGATGTCAGTGTTGTTATTGGTGGCGAGGCGTCGCCTCAGGTTGTACGTTTTTTCGTACACAGAGGTACAGCCCTGCAGCACAGGCTTGTGGGTTTGGAGCTCCCTGCGTCGCTTGAAAACTGAAATTTGTTTGTGTCTAACTCTAAACTCGGCAAGTCTGCACGCATTGGGGTGGTTGCGGGCAAGTGTGCTCTCAGCCAGTCCTGGGACTTGCCTTGGAGCAGCTGAACCCCCCTAAGCAGGTCCACCCTGCTCCCATTGCCCAGCCAGGGGCCTCAGCACAGAGTAGCCTGAGCACCTGTGGCTGAGCATATGAGTAAGCAATGACAGGGAAGACCCAGCCTGCCCCCCTTGCCCAGCCAGGGGCATCAGTACAGCTCAGCTTGTTGCACATGTGGCTGAGGAGCAATGACAGGGAAGACCCAGCCTGCCCCTCTTGCCCAGCCAGGGGCAGTAGCACGGCCAGTTGCACCTGTGGCTGAGCATATGAGGAAGCATTGAAAGGGGAGATGAAAGCACCAGCAGCACCAGCAGCAGCAGCGCAAGAGGGAGAATACACAGCGAAGCAGCCCAGGAGGCTCCCCATGTCCTACACTTGCATAGGAGGCCCACTTTTAGAGGAATGCCTCTTTCATAGGAGGGGGAGGGCAAGTTTGAGGAGGAAGGCCCCAGCATGCTGAGCTGGCTTGTGTGTGCAGTACTCCGTGCAGCCAGGCCATGTAAAAAGAGCAGCTGACCAGAGCACACAAAGTAGATTCCATCTGTTCTCACATACGTCAAGTTAAGCTGAGAGGGTCTGATGGCAAGGCAGCATCGAGATCAGCAGCACGTCCCTCGGCACCTACTGGTGTACCCACACCAGCAACAATGACAAGGCAGCATCAACATCAGCAGCACGTCCCTTGGCACCAACAACAGCATCAACACCAGCGTCAACAACAAGGCAGCATCTACATCAGCAGCAGGCCCCTTGGCACCAAGCCAACCCCTGTGGAGGTCACCAGCACTGTTAACCAACAGAAAGGCGTCAGCAATGAATACCAGTAGGGGCAACCCATCACCCCCCCCCCCCCAACATGATGTGGCACGACGGGAGCAGCAGCAGCAGCAGAAGGCACTGCGGCACTGTGGCACACTTTGGCACTGTGACAATGTCTATGGGAGCAGTAGTAGCAGCAGGAGGCACTGTGGCACACTGTGGTACTGTGGCAATGTGGATGGAGCAGCAGCAGCAGCAGGAGGCACTGTGGCACACTATGGCAATGTGGATGGGAGCAGCAGCAGCAGCAGCAGCAGGAGGCACTGCGGCAGCAAGGCAGTGTTCATGTTCAGTATAAGCTGCCACGATGGTGTAACAGTGCAAGAACGTATGGACTTTGGCGATAGGTAACCTTGCACCTCCCTTCAGCACCAGCGCACATGCTTGCTTATGAGCAGCTGCAAGAGCTGCAACGCTCCCTGTCTGATATTCAGCTGACAGTTGCCATGGAGCATGGGAGTCCCAGCTCGGGCAGCGTGAAGAGCACCTCCTCCTCACTTCAGCTGGCCGCCTAACAGAGCACTTGGGCCATCCACTGTCACTTATATCATGGCTGTATGGCCACCAGAGCCCCCCTCGAAAGGGCTCTCTGCTTGTGGAGCAAGCAGATGCAGCTTGCAGAACAACAAGGAAAGCACAGCTTGCAGGCAGGCAGTGCATATTTGTACATTACACTAAGGAAAAGCATAGCATTGCAGGCAGGCAGTGCTTACATACATTAGCGAAGCACAGCTTGCAGGCAAGCAGCGCTTATTATGTCCAGGGGAGCTCAGCTTGCAGGCAAGCAAGCGGGCAGCTAAATTTGGGGCCAGCTTGGTACGCAAGGTGGACCACAGGGAGCGGCTGAGTGCATGGCTGGCCCTGGCCTGCATTGCCAGTGTGCAAGTGTCTGGTTCAGTTGAGGAGCCCCATGTCCTTTGTTCCACTGTTAGAGTCAGGCAGATTTGGGGAGGTAGGCCCAGCAGGCCTCAATCGCTTGTGTGCTTGCCGTGCACGTGGGCCACAGGCAAGGAGCAGCTTGTGAAAGCGCACAGAGCAGACGCAGCCAATTCTCACATAGGCACTTAGAGTTGCATGCATGCAATGTGGACCTGGTACACGCATGCCACAACCCTGGCATGCATGCTTACACGCATGCAACATGGACCTGAGGTCCCAGCTGAGTGCATGGCTGGACCTAGCGCGCATTGCTAGCGTGCGAGTGCCTGGTTTGATTGAGGAAGTGCGCTTGTTCAACGGGCTGGCCTGCATCAGGGGCGCGTGCCGCCTTGCGGCAGAGCATTTGAATGCGTGCTTGGTCCTGGCAGCCCAGCACATGTTGCGCCTTGCAGACTTTTCTGCTACTGCCTTGCATCGGAGGCACTCTCTGACAGCAAACCACGTCTTTATTGCCAAGGCGCAGCGAAGTCTATGCTTCTCCTGAATTTAGCTCAATTCACCTGGTGTAGCACTTCAAGGCACGAACGCCACAACCCAAAATTGCCTGGAGAAACACTGTCATATGTCTCCTTTTGCTTAACTGGTGTAGGTGTTTCCTCAGTGCCTAATTTGAAATCTTTTTTTTTAAACAGTCATGTCGCTGCTGTGTCAGAGTGCTTCAACTCACATAAGTGAGGTTCCCAACTACTGCGTTTGGCAAATATGTGCGTTTGTCCTAAACACTGGTGCATCTATGCCGAGCCTGCTCCGCAGTGCACGCAACCAGTGCACACATCTTTGCCAAGCAAAGCAGATGGGAAAGCGATGTGTACAGCTTGACCTCCAGACAGGCATGAGCTGGTGCAGCGCCTGCTTGATTGTGTGCTTGATCGTCTGCTGTATTGCCGAAGCAGGCGCTTGGCACACCTGAATATTGCTCCGAACTGTATTGCAAAGGCAGTGCTTGGCATCTGAACACTACTTCAAACTCATGATCTGCTGCTGTAGCATGGACAGGCCCATCATGCGCTGCACACGCGCTTTGGTTCACGTTCTAACGCTTGAAGACATGAGCTGCTTCCATATGGCACACACAAAGGTGCATCACAAATTTTACATAGGCATGCGCATTTCGCGCCTAAGTTTGCATGAGCTGATGCTCGGTCACGCACACGCGCATACACACACACGCACGCGCACACATACACACATACACGCGCGCACACACACACACACACACACACACGCACGCGCACACACACACATACACGCACATACACGCACACATGCAGGCGCATCACACGAGCCACAGGAGCCACCACTGTGATGACCCTCGCTGACATGGATGGCAATGAGACCTTTGACCCCTCCAGCTTGGGCCAAGCTGATGAGGTTTGTCTGACTGTTAATGTGTGTGTGTGTGCGTGTGTGGTGTGTGTGGTGAGCTGAGAATTGACAGTGCTGGTGTGAAAGCCATCAAAGACGCTGTAGAGATGTGAGGGCAGAGGTGTCGGTTACCTCTCATCGGCAGGTTTCCAAGCCAGGATTGACCTGCACAATGTGGCCTGGGATGAAGCTCCTTTGAGCACTTTGTCGCTGGCTGCCATTTCCAGGATGCTGCCACAAGTCAGAGAGCTCAGGTGGTCCTGGAGCTCTCTTGCGCGCAGGTCGCTGCACGCACGCACGCACACACGCGCGCAGGTCGCTGCCTGCACGCACGCACACACGCGCGCAGGTCGCTGCACGCACGCACACACGCGCGCTGGTCGCTGCACGCACGCACACACTCAATCTTTGTGCATGTACACTTGCATGTTCACACACACAACACAACACACACGCGCGCGCGCGCACACGCGCACACACACACACACACACACACACACACACACACACACACACACTAGGTGGCTGAGGAGCGTGTGGCAGATGACAACATGATTGTGATCCGCGGGTGCAAGACGAGCAAGGCCGTCACACTGCTGCTGCGCGGCGCCAACGACTACATGCTTGACGAGATGGACCGCTCGTTGCATGACTCGTTGTGTGTGGTGAAGCGGGTGCTGGAAAGCGGCAGCGTAGTACCAGGTGAGGGCTGCACCTGTCCCTCGCATATTGCTGGATGGGCTGCATGTGTCACTTGCATGTTGCTGGGACGGCTGCATGTAATGCTTGCATGTCGCTGGGCAGCAGAGTACGGCTGCACCTGTCCCTAGCGTGTTGCTGGTTGAGTGCGTGCTGCTTCAGCAGTGTTTTGAAGCGGGTGCTGGAAAGCGGCAATGTAGTGCCGGGTGAGGGCCATACCTGTCTCTTTTGCATGTTGTTGGGTCGGCCGCATGTGTCCCTTTGCATGTTGCAGGGCAGCAGAGTGCCAGGTGAGGGCCTTACGTGTCCCTTGCGCGTTGCTGGTGTTGGGTGCGTGCTGCTGTAGCAGAATTTTGCTGAATGATGAGCTCGTCAAAGGATCAGGCAAGTAGGTTCCATGAGGTTATATGAGCGCGTAAAAGCCGGTTCAGCTTCACATGCAACCTTCTCAAGAACGCAGTGGCTGGGTCATGTTCTCCGAATGCTGTGCTTCTCCTTCTCTCTGCAAGTAACTGTTGCCATTGGCCTTCGACTTGTAGGCTTGCACCTGTTTCAGATTGCCATGTTGCAGCCTCAACAGCAGGAGGGGGAGAGACGGAGCAGAGACGTTCTTTCTAAAGTTGTGGCATGCAGGGTCAAGCAGTCTAGTTGAGGAAGCTGTGTTGTATCCTACACTTGAGCAAGTGCGTGCGCCTCTTCTTTTTGTCCAGACGCTTGTGTGGTCAAAGCTCAAGATCACAAAAACACACCAATATACGCTGTCCTGCTGCAGGTGGAGGTGCGGTTGAGGCAGCCTTAAGTGTACCATTTGAATTTAAAGGTTCACAAACATGCATCCCTCTGCTGCAGGCGGAGGTGCGGTCGAGGCGGCCTTGAGTGTGTACCTAGAGAGCTTTGCCACCACCCTGGGCAGTCGAGAGCAGCTGGCCATCGGGGAATTTGCGAACGCCTCGTTGGTCATACCTAAGACGCTGGCTGTAAATGCTGCCAAGGATGCTACGGTAGGAGTGCTGTGCATGTGTGGAGTTAGCTAGGACCGCGATGCTTGCAGAATTGCTTTCCCATTAAGAGCATTGAGGATGCATTGCGTTGTGAGCATGCTGGCAATGCACAGCCAGACATTGTCCTTACAGTGCGGAAAAGACCAGCCATTTGTAAGCTTCAGCTGAAGCTTGTACAAATACAATGCAGTGTTGCGTTCAATGTTTTGGAAATGAGTTCATTGATCTAGAGACTGTGTGCATGTAGGCAATTGATGCGTCGATGACAAAGGCAGGATTAAAGGGTGATGACCAAGATGAACTGTAGCTAATGATGCTTGAAATCATCTACATTTTGTGCACCCAGCTGTGTCAAAATGTAACATGTTAATTTTTGTAAAATGCTAAGGCGCATCAAGCAGTCTACCATGAAACCCTTGAACCTCTGGATGCAAGCTGCAGCACATTTGGGCAAAGAAATAGATGAGCAAGGCACCCTGACTCCATGCTGCTCTGCCATGTCTGGACTGCAAGCGAGAGCCTGCAACCTTTTGGTGCCTGTGTGCTGCATGCCACTCATTTGCGAAGTCTTGAATGCTGTGTGCGCAGGAGCTGGTGGCTGGGTTACGCGCGTTCCACTACAAGGCACAGACGTCAGCTGATGCCCGACAAATGGCACAGTATGGGCTAGACCTGGTGGAGGGCAAAGTACGAAACAACGTGGAGCACGGCGTGTTGGAGCCCACGCTGAGCAAAACCAAGATGATCCAGGTGGGCAGGAGCATCAGGAGGTTGTCTTAAGAAGGTTGAAAGCGTGCTTTTCACGTCGTGCTTGAAGCTTGTGTCTTCAGCAGTAGATAAGTCAGCCATTGACTTATCTTCAGCATGCAAACCCTTCTCAGTCCTTACATACTGTTATATCGTCAGCGTGATGTCCTCATGACATGTTTGTTCGCTTTACTTTTGAACGTTGTCCCCATGAGCATGCTTTTATAGCTGCACACAAGCCTCATGCTTTAAGTTTTGCGCCCTCGCATTTACGTATGCAGTTTGCAACAGAGGCAGCCATCACCATCTTGCGGATTGATGACCTGGTCAGGCTCCAAGCGGAGGAGGAGGAGCAATAGATGTTCTGTTCAAGATGCAGTGTGCATGTTCTCCCTCTTCACCATGTTACATACGAGCTTTTTCCATACCAGCCATTCTCTTGACCTGACCTGTAACATCAGCCCAATTGGACTGCTTATGGGATGTTCAGACTATGTTCTGGCTGCGTCACTTTCTCAGCCTGACAGCAAGCACTGGTGGCATGCTGAAGAATAAACGTGGACAAGAGGCATTAATAGGAGGGAGGAGGCCAAGTGTAGAGAGCAGGGTACGCTTGAGCACTAATGCCCATTCTTGGCTGCCTAATTGAAGACTACAACAAAAAAACTTTGTAGGCCTCAGGAGTCTTGCGCCTAAATGTTGGCCTACCCCTAGAAAACTGTGCAGTATAATGAGTAATAATTGTGTTTCAAGAGGGGGGGACATTTTTGTATGATAGCAAGGATGGAAAGATAAGTGCTGCATAGGTGTACCTGCCTGCAAGGACCACTGAGGGGAAGCAAATAAGAAATGCATCGACGGGGACACTCGTGGGAAAACAATAGCCGTGGGGATTTCAATGGGGACACAAACTTGTGACTCGCGAATTCAAAGACTTCTGTGAAAGCTGAAAGACAGGAGCAGGAGAGGCCAGCAATCCCTGGAGCCAGGGATTCTGATGGTTATTTGAAAGATAAGCTTACATCGCTGTATCCGCCTACATGGACAGCTGAGCGGAAAAACTGAGGCTTTGTAACCAGACCTAGCCAAAAAATACTCAGCACGAGGTAGGTTAGGCTGGGTTACAAGGGGGGTTGGCCTACAGCCCGAGACTCTGGCTGATCGCCTGCTGGTGAAATTTCAAGTGACTTCCTCAACCAGCATCAAAAATTGAAACCAGTGCTGACAAAAAAATCTGTAAATCCATACAAGTTTTGATTATGAAAGCATTGACTCAGGATCAGTTAAAATGCGAAAGCTTGCAAAGAAAGGAATAAAGTCTGTGTTTGGAAGCCTGGCAAAAATATGTACCGGCTTAAAAAGATCAATGAAATTATCCTTGCATTTTCTGCGCAGCTCATACACCTTAAAGCAATTGCAATAAAAGAGAGCATGTATCTCTTCTTGGACTTCAGCACACTCACACTTTTCAAACATTTGAACCACCCAGCCATTCACAGGGTTTAACCTTCAAGCCGTGGCCCACGGCGTGTTCACAAAGCCCAAACCTCCTCATGTTCCTCATGGCTTCTTTATCCAGATCCTTAAATGAATATGATGGGATACAGGAAAGTGCCCGTGCCATTTGATTGAATAGTTTTCTGCACTGACGATGGTAAGTCACTGCTTTCCTGTTCACCTCTCGGGGACTGAGGGCATCCGCTTCCCTCCAAACCTTTTGCTGTCTATACCTCCATTCCCCTGAAACAATCCTGCATGGGAATCTTAAAAGCACTCAGCATTTTCTGTTCAAACATATCCTCATAGCACATGCCATTAAATGCCTTCAAGTTAGACACATGTGCAGACCAACAAGGTTATAACCTTGTATCCCTTGTAATTACAAGGGTTACAAGGAAAAAAGGTCTCAGCCAAGACGTTTGCCTGCTAGCCTGTTCATAAATGCACACGAGATCATGCAGGAAAAAGGATGTTTGTAACAAAAAGCTTGTTGTTATCCTGGTTTAGAAGTATTCATATCCTGGGAATTCACATGGTGGTACCTAGACAGGGCATCCTGTGGGAGATATGAAGATGTAGGAAAGAGATGGTGTGCTCAAAATGAGAAGCATACTTTTGACGGAGAGAGCAGACCTGGGGATTGGAGCGTCTGAACAGCACATGTTTTTCATCTTAAATGTCATCAGAATTATAAATAACACAGACTGGAGAAGTACTATTGGACTAAATAGCTTGTTCAATTCAAAGAGTGTGAACCCGCAGCCTGAATCTGGCAGTGTTGCAAAGGACATGATCGGGAAGATCCAAGTACATGTATTTAGGCATTGTATAAGGTGGGTGAATGGCATGTACATTTCTGACAGAGAGAGCGCACCATTGATGGTGAGTCAGCCGCTTACTGTTGCTTACTCTTGGATCAGAAGTTGTGAATTGGCAGAGCTGGACAACTCCCCCATATTGCTGGATATGCTCTTTCACGGTTTTCTTCCTCAATTCTAACCATGCCAACCATTATTATATCAATAAATAGCATGTTCACCAAAAAATCATGAAAATCGGAGGACCCCAGATCACTCTCCTGGCCTCAGATCACCCAAAAATGGCCCACAGCTCCACCCCAGGACCATTTTTCAATCCCAAAATTTTGTGTTTGCGACCTAGAAAAGAAAAGAAAGGAAAAGGAAAACTACGTAGGCAGAGGAAACTCTCCCTACATCAATTAAGGAAAAGGAGACACATTGGCTCAGAAGAGCCGTGAGCCTCCTCCACCACAAAGCTACAAAGAAGAAAGCTAATGGGGATCTTTAGGGTTACTGGAAGCACCCGGCTCCAGAACCTGGCTGTGAGAAGCATCACTATTTTCCATAGCACGTCTAGTGGTAACAAGCTTATGGGCATACTGAACCGAATGGGCATGGAGTTTTTGAGCAAGTTTATGGGCCTGTTGATGGTCCAGTCCAAGTTGTTTAAACTGGTTCAAGGTATGATCAGTATAGCAGGTCCCACCAACACCCAGAAGGATGGTGTGGAGAGTCACAACTTTAGCACTAATGAGTTTGCTGAGGTCTGTATGCTGCCGCTGTGCCGCCTCTAACTGTTGTCCAGGCCTTGTGTCTTCACAGTACTTAATTTCAATCAAGTGCACATGTCGCTGGTTTACATGAAGTTGGTGGGGCTGTCTCACGCGGTTGGCTCGTGTGGTCCTCTGTGTTGGGTTGTGTCTGCTGCGTAACGCATGGTGTGAGCGAGTGGAAGAAGGAGAAGAAGGAGTGGGTTTGGCTTTATAGGGAGTAATCAGTATAGCACCAGGACGACTGGATGTGAGTCTAGATCTCTTAGGAAAATTTCTAAGAAAAAGGTAAGGGGGTAAAATTATGTTTGATGCATGTGCAGGGATTTGGAGGCTGTGTTGCGCCAGCCTATCATCACCCCCTATGTCCATGTTAACCAAGCCTGCCCCCAAAGGGCTTTTGCTAAGAGCTTTGATGATCATTCTTCCAGCAACATTGTGGCGTTCAGTTTTCATGCTGGAGATGATATGATTTTGGCAGCCTGAAAGCATGTGGAGTGCACTGTCTAATTGATGACAGCCTGGGAGAGGGCATAGTGGGTCAGTGGACCTCTTGAAGCGAACTGCATGTTTTTGGTTATAGAGGGTGCCAGTGCGATATTGTAAAATGGTGCGCTTCATAGGTGTGGATATACAAGGCATATGCATGTTTCTAAAGGCGTTGCTGACTTTCTTGTTAACATGAGGTAATAAGCTCTGATAGTAAGTGTAGTAGCCTGTTTTGGGGTTGGCATATCCAAGTCTGTGTTTTATATGCATGTGAGACTTGAGAGCATTTTTAAGATTGGGGAGGTAGGTGACTTTAGGATTGGGAGCAGGAGCTGTGGGTGTGTCAGCACCTAGATATACATTACTAACATCCTGCGTATTCAAAAAAAAGAAAGGAGGAAGTCAAAACTCGACCTTTTTTGGCACCCCTTGTGCTGGATCTTCTTTAAGGGAGATGGCTGAAATTCTGTATCTCTCTGTATAACTTTGGACAAGGACGCCCCTCTATTTGTGTAGAGTACTACAGACGAACAGCCTCTGCGCTCACATCCAGTTTGGAAGACCCCTCAGCAAGACACCGTGCACTCAGCCTTCACCTCCTCACCAAACAAGTTACACAACTAAAGAACCTGTCCATGGACTTTCTAAACAATGGTGTAAAAACCAACCTTCGCATAAAAAGGCAACTGAATCACTGCATGCGAGCACGTCAGCTAATCAGCATCCACCTCAGTGAACTCCACCTCAGAAAGGAAGGGGAAAGCATGTTCCATGCTGACCTGAAGATCATCACTAAAGCTCTCTCGCTACGTAAACCACCCCCCCGTAACCTATCCGACCTCATCACCTGCATTATACAACCCCTCATGAGCCTTGACATTAGTGGGATACATGACCTCATAACCCTCTGCGGAACCAAGGTAATCACAGTTGCCCACCTCCAGACAAGATACTCCAGAGTGAACAACAAATGCAAAATAGCACTCAACAGACTGGCAGCTTTTGTCAACCTGCCCCAAGCGGAAGAGCTGAACACTGAAACTATCCAAAAAGTCCTTGCCTACAAGAGTACAGAAGCCAATGTCCCTGCAATCCAACGCCGCATAAACAACACCCACATTAGTGGCCTCATTCATAACCAATTTAATGAAGAAATTGATCCCCATGTCAGCATTCATGCTCACCCTCGAAGGAACGACAACCACCCAACACAGGTGATACCTACACCACAACCCCCCTCCATAACACACTACAGACATGAGGTTACTGGGCGTCGCCTCCCAAGGATATCTACTTCCCGTCAAGCTCCTACAGCAAGCCCTCCTAGCTTTAGCACAACACATTCAACCCAGCCTGTGACGCAAAACACTAACCAAGCCATTAATATGCCAGCCACACAACGAATTTGCTCCCTTACACAGGAGGTGATGCTTACCAGTGCGACTACCTCAATGGATGAGCCACCCAGTAAAAGGACACGCTCCCAGTGTAGATCCACCCATCACTCCCCCGCTCACCCAACTCACACCACCATTCCATCCAATATCCTGCCTCCCACGCAAAATGTCAATTTAGAGACCACTAATGCTGGAACCTCACCTCCTGACAATGCTCCCACCATTCAGGCTAGTCAGCCTGGTTCACAAAATGAAGGCCATGGGGATGGGCCTCCCAGCAAACGCACGCGCTCAACTAAGAAACAAGCATCCAGACATTCACAGCAACACTTGAGCCAGGAAACTCAGGGATCTAGTGTCAATCAACTGAACGATGTGCCTTCCATTCCCCAGACCCACCCCAACGTTGTTAACACCCCAAGCAGCTCGAATACACAGAGCAGTATCCAGAGTCATAACAGAAAGAGGAAAGCTTTGCTTCATGTAGAGGCAGAACTTCAGACCCTTACCATCTACCCTCTAGCTCCAAATTGGCAAGGAAACGATGTCTGGAGGTACAAAGAGAATGCAGTGAAAAAGCTGGCTCAAGAAACCACAGCCAACCACGCCATTAACGCTGTCTACTATAATGACATTGACATCACACATATAGATGAATGGAGGACCTATTCAGCCAAGAGAAAGGACATGTGCAACGACCCTTCACCCAAACAGAAGCAGTACCACACACACTACAAGCCCATGATAATAGAGAAGTGGGCCCTGCCTCTCTTCAAGAAAGCTAGCTTCCAACCAGCAAGCATCTGCACTGCTGCTCGCACAGATATTCAATGCGCATGTTGCCAGATATGCAACTACCACGGAGGCCTGGAGCCTATCAACTCGGAGCCCCCCTACCTTGACATGTACGTTTGCGATGTGTGCGAACGTACATATCACTGGAAGTGCATGAGAGAACTTGGATGCTATAATGATGAGCAAAGGCAAGAGGTCAATACTGCTGAGACCTGGGCCTGTCCCGCCTGTGCTAGCCTCAGCAACGAAGAAAAAATTATCAGAGCATCTAAGTGTAAAGAAGAACTCCTTAAGATTTTTTGGTTACCATCATGGGAGCCAGAAGGATTTAAGACTAGCTGGCCCTTATTTGACCAGCGCATACAAGAGTTTGAGTCTCAAATAAGCAAACCCAACCTGCTCCTACCCACAGCAGACTCCACTCTCTCCAACCTAGAGAGGCAAGGGTTCAACAAATCTGATACAAATAACACCTGGAGCCAGAAATTAGACATAGAACTTCGCAACAAAATCATCTTTGACATACACCCTACCAATCCGCAAACGGACATCAAACCCACTGGAACTTGTGAGTTCTGGGTCCAAGAGATAGATCTTGTCAAACACAATCCTGAACCTTCAAATCATTCCCCAACAGAAACGCCTGAAAGCCCCACACCACCTATCCCACCCACCCTCACCCTCCCTGAAATCTACAAATCAAGAGTGGCTTGTATCTATAATACAGATGGTAAATGCGTCGGGATGATAACCCCTCAACGCTTTGACGTCCTTTTCAAAGCATTCCACAGGTCCAAAGCAGAAGGTCTGCATGATGGCATCTGCCCCCCACCAGCAAGCTTTGCATCTGAGATTCTGGGGCTCCTAGCCCGCAAGTCCAAATTGGAGGACAAATATGAAAGCAAAAAGATTAAGGATTCCTTCTCACGGACCCTACCACCCCACATTAACTCTGCCTTCCAAAAACGGGCACATGTCACCCAAGAAAAAATGGCCTCTCCCCTGGACTATAACTCTCACTACCATCACTACTGGAGTTCTGATCCCCGCGACTTATTGTTTGGTGCCCACTACAATTCTCTCTCCTCCAGATTTTCCGGGATGTCTATCTGCCATCCCATCTATGATGAGAAGTCCATGAAACTAACACTACGACATGCTATCTACTCTGCCATCCTTAACACAGAGGCTACAGCCACCTTCATGCTTCTGCCAACAAGCGGCAGGCTTATGATATCCAACCCCTACTCACAACTCCTCAATGCTTACCCACACATTTGCTACAAGCTCGGGACCATTCCAAAAAGTGAACTTACCTATGATCAACCCCAATCCTGGGTCAGCCAGGAAACTGCCCTACCCAAGCATACCTGGGATTTACAAGTTATTGCAGTCTGGAATACGGCCGCAAGAGTCCACTTGAATAACCAGAGCAATACATGGCTTCAGGATCTAGCCACAGCCATCGATATGAAAAAATGTATGGAAAATGTTAGTAACTACCCAATCCAGAATACGAGGCATAAAGTGATGCCCGGAATAAGAAAATGTGAAAAATTACCCTTAGACATGAAACAGATTTCCAAGGGCCCCCAAAGATCCACCTCAGACATGACTGTTGATGCTCCTTGTCAGTCCCATCCCAACCTTCAGCTTAAAGTTGCAGATTGGAGATCTTGGGCCTACACAGACGGCAGTTGCCAGGTCCAGAATGGCAAGACAGTTATAGGGGCAGGTGTGTACCACCCTCTGAGTGATTCACAAAACCTAGTTGAACCTAATGGCGATGGTATTACCAATACCATAGGAAGAGCTGAGCTGGCTGCCATTGCTGCTGCACTCACTCATGATTACACACATATAGCCACAGATAGCCTCAGCTCACTTCATCAACTTAGAAAGCAAATCCTGTACCCAGAAAAGCATAGTCATCACGTGCAAGGTGATGTTTTGAAGAAGATTTCAAACCTTGCTCGAGCCTCTCAGGATCATATCTTTTTCTACAAGGTCAAGTCTCATGCTGGAATAGCTGGGAATGAATGCGCAGACCAGGTTGCTAAATACCAGGCCTCCCTCAAAAATGGCAACCTAACTGATACTGGTCTCCCTAGCGCTGGCCCAGGAGGAAATCCATTCCACAATACAATCTGGCTGGCTAGTGAAGAGACAGATCCTAGGCCACCTCAATCCCACCCTCCTTCTCCTCGTCTGAGTTACCTCCCAGACCTTAGAAATGCTCTGAAGTTCCACATGCATGCTAAGCACAAGCTGGGCTATGCTGACCGGAAGACAGGCTACTACACTTACTATCAGAGCTTGCTACCTCACGTAAATAAGAACATTAGCAATGCCTTCTGGAACATGCCCGGTCTCTCAACTCGAATGAAACGCACTGTCTTCCAATACCGCACAGGCACCCTCTACAATCAAAAACATGCAGTCCGGTATAAAAGATCCACTAGCCTGACATGCCCCCTACCTGATTGCCATCACATGGATAGCGCTCTCCACATCCTATCTGGCTGCCAATGCCCCGTCATGCGTAACATGGTGACTGAGCGTCACAACATTGCTTGCAGAATGATTTTAAAAGTAGTCAGTGAAGGCTCTTATGGGGCCAATCTTGTGCAGTTTGATGCAGGCAACACAAATCGTTTGGCCCAGCATGACCTGCAAGTCCCTGAGCAAGTCTCTAGTCGTGCTGTACCTTCTAACCTCTTCAAACCCACGGTTTCTATGCAAACCAGACGCAACTCCAGCCGCCCTGATGCAACCTTGGTCACTCCTCACCTTACCAACCCAAACAGACCACCCACTCCACCTTCAGACCGGGTACTGCGCAGTATGGGGAGTAGCACAACTCCAGCCCGCCACATTCACTTGATAGAAATCAAATACTGTGAAGATACAAGGCCTAATGCCCAGCTAGAAGCCGCAAAGCAACAACACAATGAACTGTGCAAACAACTCCAAGGTGCAGAGATTACTATCCACCCAGTCCTCCTGGGTGTAGGTGGGACTATCTACACTGCTAATACCCTTGATCAATTCAGGAAAATAGGGATCGACTCGCAGAGATCTGACAAACTTGCAAGAAAACTCCATGCCCATTCCGTACAATATGCGCACAAACTGACCTCTACCAGACGTGCCATTGAAAGTAAAAACAATCATCATAACAATAGTGCCCTGGTGAACAGAAACCCACCAGATACACATTAACCCCCCCTCTCGTCTTCTGGTGAGGGAGACTCACGGCTCTTTGAGCCAATGTGTCTCTCTTTCCTTAATTGATGTAGGGAGAGTTTTCTCTGCCTACGTAGTTTTTCTTTTTTCTTTTTTCTTTTTATCTCACCAACCACTTGGTCTTTTCACTCCATTCGTTTTGCAATGCTATTCTTTTGGTATAAGGACTCCAATTCACTAAAAACTTTCCAATTTGGTCGTCGGGATGGTCAGATGTGGGCAGCTGGGTGTCAAAAAGTAGGGTTCACGCCGCGGCTGATTTGGCGTAGGTCCCCAAATCTGGGACTGTTAAGCTCTAGTCCTACATGTTGCACCCTAAATTAAGTGTCCCAGGTTTGGGGAAACTTGTGCAATGAGCATTCCAAAAACACCTGTTTTTTGGGGGGGAGTTGTCCAGCTCTGGTGAATTGGTTCCAATAGCCCAGGTGTCTAGATCTCAGGTTCACCACCAAAAAACGACAGGTCCCTGCTTGTATCAGAGGGAGCTATCTGAGGCCTAAAATCAGGTGTTTTTTGCATACTCCTTTGCATATGGTCTCCGTAACTGGAACTTTGAAACTTGGTTTTTTTTCTATAGAAGTTCCCAGTTACGGAGACCGTGCCTAATCAGCCGCGGCGTGAACCCTAGTTTTCACCACCAAAACTCCATATCTGACCACCCACTGCACCAAATTGGGACGTACAAAAGCTACGCCGAACATACTGCAGCGAGAACACGCATGACAGTCCAACAAGAGTCAGTAATGGAGCTAAGGCTGATGTCAGCATGGAGGACCTTCTTGAGAAGGAGACTGTTGCACTTAGCAAACGAGTTGTAGAAGCGCATAGTGGCACGAAACCAATTGGACTAAAAGGTTCAATGCCACATTCTCGTAAAATACTCCTAGATGGTGTTGTGGATTTCACTCCAAGAAGGTTCCGCAAAACGTTCAGGATCCACTTCTGCAACTGGTTGTCCATTTCTGTGCCCTGCCGTAAGTAAGGAGTGGCCCATATCTGGCTGGCATACATTCCTGCTGGGATAGCATACGTTTTCAAGAGGCAGATGAGCGCATGCAGCCGATTTGTAAGGCTGTGGTCGTGAGCAAGGGTTTTGACACGATAAGTCCCCGCTATGCATGGTTTCAGAGCAGCCTCAGCCTCAGTGGAAAGGTTGAGACGTTTGTCATAGACCATACCCAGATAAGCAGACCAACAAGAATCGTCCCTATCAACAAGGTGTAAATCCGCTTTCAGCACTCAGTTGGTGTAATGTCTCACTATTTGAAGTAAGCATACTATCAAAAAACTTGGCAGTATCCCTAAACCAATAAAAATGCAAAGGCTCATGGCCACACTCTCTCAGTACTGGCCAGTTTGTGGCAGTGCTCTTCAAACCTAGAAAACACATCAAGGAGCATAAGTGCCTTTTTTGCAATTGGCTTTTGATCTCACTGCCTTCTCGTAAGTTTTCTGCACCCCACACTTGGCATGCATACATCCCAGCCGTAATGCTATACACTCTAGAAAACCAAAGCAGAGCGTGCGGCCTATTCATTCCTCAAACCATGCTCATGCATAAACTTCATTATCCTTTGCTGCGCAGCCTTATAAAGCTGCACAGCATGCTCCTCAGACACCTTCAAATTCATGTGTTGCTGACAAGCATACCGAGGTATCTGAACTGGTCTTTTTAAGGAAGAGCCACAATTCCATACATGAAAGTAGGCAGGGAAGAACACGACCTAGGTTCAAATGCATGACCTCTGAAAAGAAAAGAAAAGAAAAGAAAAGAAAAGAAAAGAAAAGAAAAACTACATAGGCAGAGAAAACTCTCCCTACATCAATTAAGGAAAAGGAGACACATTGGCTCAGAAGAGCCGTGAGTCCCCTCCACCACCAAGATGGAAAAAAAATAGCGGGGATCAGGAGGGTTATTGGAGGCACCCGGCCCCAAAACATGGCTGCGAGAAGTATTACAGTTATCAATAGCACGCCTAGTGGTAACAAGCTTGTGGGCATACTTTACAAAATGGGCATGAAGTCTGTGAGCAAGTTTAATGGCACGTTGGTGGTCAAGTCCCAGTTGTTTACACTGGTTGAGTGTATGTTCTGTGTAACACGTTCCACCAACGCCCAAGAGAATGGTATGAAGAGTTACGACTTTCACACTAATGAGTTTGCAGAGGCCTGAATGCTGCCGCTTTGCCGCCTCCAACTGTTGTCCAGGCCTCGTGTCCTCACAGTTCTTGATTTCAATCAAGTGCACATGTCGCTGGTTAGCATTCAGTTGGTGAGGCTGTCTCATGCGGTTAGCTATGCTGAATCTCTGTAGGGTGCCATGCCTGCTGCGTAACACATGATGTGAGCAGGGAGAAAGAGGAGAAGAAGAAGTGGGTTTGGCCTGATAAGGAGTAATCAGTATAGCATCAGGACGGCTGGAGGTGAGTCTAGATCTCTCAGGAAAATTACGTGGGAAGAGGTAAGGGGGTAAAAACCTGTTTGATGCAGGTGCAGTGATTTGGAGGCTGTGCTGCACCAACCTATCACCACTTCCTACGTCCATGTTTACCAAGCCTGCTCCCCAAGGGCTTTTGCTAAGAGCTTTGATGATCATCCTGCCAGCAATATTGTGGCGTTCGGTTTTCATGCTGGAGATGATATGATTTTGGCAACTCGAAAGCATGTGGAGACTGACTTTGATGTATTGGCAGTCAGCCCTTTTCTCACTGCATATCCCCGTAACCTCTTTTAACATAACTTGCATTTCACCTGCCAGTGGGTCATTCGTGTTTAAACTCAAATCATCTGCACATAGCATGTACAAAACGCCATTCATTCCATCCCGTGTCACAGCACCTCTTATCCCTTCACTGTTATCTCTGCCCATGTCATTGATGTATAGAGGAAAAAAGGAGAGGGGACAGAGGACATGTCACGTTAAATCGTGGTTATTGCTGAATCACTGCAAAACCTTGTGTGTGAGGTGTGACCTGTATTTAAGTGGGGTTCTTTATTGGATGCTCTCTCTTATTCAACCTTCTGTTCCACCTTCCATTGAGGTTTGGCGCTGTTTCTGTTATCCCTGGCCTTGTGCCAGGGGTACCTTGTCTCTGATGTAACCCTAACCTGGTGAAGCTGGTCCAAACGCTGTGTCTGCCCCAGACATTCTCTACGTGCTGCAGCCGAGCGAGCACTGTTCAGCAAGACCAAGAGCAGCTTAGCAGCAATAAGAAGAAGAGCTAAGCCGGTGCACTCGCAACTCCAGCCAACAGCACGAGTGTACCCGTCCTTTGTTGCATGGTTATAGGCAACCCTGGACGTTAAACCATCTCATGGCGCCACCACGGGGAACGCACTCGAGAACCGTCTGTGCCAAGCACAGGCGCATTCTGCGCAGCGGGGGTCCAAGCTATCAGCGTTTGGGGTTACAGCTCAGCGGATGGGCGCGTGTCGGCGTGTGTCCTTAGAGGCCATCGGACTTTGGCCCTGGATATGTCTGAGCACGGACACGGATTCTGGAACATGGACAACCTTGCTTAACTCCATTTTTGGGTACACACGCGCTCTTTTATCTCCATCAATCAGAATATATTCATCATCCTGGTACATTTCCTTAATCACCCAGAGAATTGGTGCATGCATGGCAATACGTTGCAGATGGTCCCAAAGCTGCAGACAAGGCACAGTGCCGTATGCTTAAGAGAAGTCAATAAAAGCAGCATGCAGTCTAGGTGATTGCTGTGATTTGGGCTTTTTTGCAGCATGCCTTAAGTGCCTCAAGATGAAGAGTGGATGCGGTGTGCTCCTACCAGGGTAAAAACCAAATTGTGTGTCAGGAACCTTTTTTTCTAGACACACCAATCAGTCACCAGGTCTTTAAGCACATTGGCATATATGCAATACATCAATGCACTAACAGCAATCATCCTGTGGTTCTCAGGATTTTACGCATCTCCCTTTTTATGAAGGGGGCTCAGTTTGGATCCTAGCTTCACTCAAATAAACCTGAAACATGCGTGATATCAAGGCACCAGCACATAAACGTAATCCACTTTATGACCGCGCTCAATGGGAAGACAAGCATATTTTAGGAAAGAATAGGAATACCATCAAAACCAGGGACAAAAGGAGCCACCAGCATTGGACAGCATCCTTTCTCCTGTGTGCACTAGAGAAGTAATCCCGCTGGAATGTAGAAGAAAGGAGGGGGTGTGCCTGACTAGCATGTGTTGCTCTGGGAGCTATGCGCCATTCAAGAATGTCAGCGTGCAAACATTTTGAAGCATCATGATCAGTAGCAATCCTCCCAGTTTCCCTCTTTATATCTTGGAGAAGAGGATTCATGCATAGTGCTTTAGCCTCAGTATTCTTACATTCAGTAAGGGCCCCTGGGGGAGCTCTGCTGCCTGCATGCGCATGCTTTCCTTTTCTCTGTCTTGAATTGAGCTCGAGGGGCTAATAGCGATATAAACTATGCACTATTTTCACATCTCAACACGCAAACATCTCGACACCTTTTCCGGGTGCAACAAAATAATTATAAATGTCGCCAGGGTCCGTCGACGTCGGCAGTTTAATCGACAGTTGATCGCGATCCGTGAAAAGCTACCCGTGAAATTCCAAATTGTTTTTGTTTGTGACATCCAGCATGAGCGAGTACTCTCTGTCGCAGCAGAGCTCCTTCTCTTTGATCCCTCTGGGAGAGGGATCAGCGTTGAATGACTCAAATCCCTCTGCCCTGACATTGAGGGCGCTGTCAGAGGGCCTGGGTGCTCAGGTCATTATAGACGTGATTGAGGCAACTGGGCAAGTGCGCCAGGTATGCCCGCTGGAGTTCTGTCAGAATTTTTTGAACCTGCGCCTCCAAACCTCATGCCCAAGACTTCCTTTGTTCATCAAGAACCCAGCACTCATAAGAAGCAGGGATCATAAAAGTCTCTGCGCACGCACTCAATCACAGGCCATAGCAGTGTGCTTGGAGCAGCTTGTGGCCCCCCACGCAACGGCAGCGACCAAGAAATGCTGCGCAGACATGCTGGCGCTTGTTTGCTTGTCCAAGCACCAACAATGTGCCCTGGCCCTGCTTCCAACCGACATCAGGGAGCTTGTCTGCCATGTCCTGAGGATCGCAAGCCTCAGCGAGCACCAGTCCACGCAGCTTCCGGTGCTACTGCTTCTGTGTGCGCTGCATGACAGCTCTGAACTGCAAGAGCTGGTGAGCTTGATGGTTTGTGCATGCTGATGTCAAAGAAACAAGCTTTATGTTCCGACAATCAGCACCCCCTCCACTCCCCCGGTTGAGGAAAGAGGTGACATGACATGGCCAGACAGACAAACAAACACATGCTCAGCTTCAAAAGCTCATTGATGCTCAGTGAATGAAAGCCTTTATAAATGCACAAGGGCCAAGGACCAGGTTCAACCACCTCTGGCAGCGATCAGCAAACACGAAGGCTTTTGCACAGACTAATTCATACAGGCAAGTATGCTCCATTGCCTTTATTGGATCACACGCAGGTGTTCGGCCAGCCCCACAACTTCCTCGCGGTGCATGAGCTCTGCCTCAAGCTACTTAGCTGCCACAGCCTTCCCACAATGGCCGAGGCAGCCACCTGCCTGATCTTGCCTATCCTGCCTTGGCTCTCCAGCAAGCCCCAGGTGACCAAGACGGCCGCGGCATTGGCACAGCTGCTGCATTTCTGCACCGAGCGGGTGAGGATGGGCAAGGGGCAGGGCGTGGAAGCTGAAGAAGTGACGAGACAGCCATACCTGGTGCTCCCCAACCCAGACCACATCAGGAGCTACAGCAGCAAGTGGGTGGTGGTGGCTGCCTGCCAGGCACTGCGCAAGCTGCTGGGTGGATTCACTGGTACAGCAGCTGCAGATGCTTTCATGGAAGAGCATGGCCTGGGTGCCCTGCTAGGGGTTGCAGGTGCCTCTGCAGCAGCAGCAGCAGCACCAGCACCAGCAAGATCAGGAGCAGGAGCAGAGGTTGACGACCTGGACCAGCAGGCACTGGAAGAGGCTATGGATTGCCTGTGGGTAGCTGTGGAGCTGCAGCCACATGCGGCTGCTGATCAGGTGAACAAACATAGGTAAAACTGCGGTAAAGGCCTCTCTTAAAACATTTTACTCTGTTAAGAACATAGTCATTGGTGTTGGTAAGTTTAGAAGTCTAACATGCAGAATAAGGAATTGATTGACAAGCCATCTGCGAGCACAACAGCAGGCTTGCAATCCATGATCTCAGTGCTAATGGCAATTGCCATACAGAGCAAACTAGGAGAGGATGTTTATACAAGTCAGCAGCTGCCCGCATTGAAAGCATGAAAGCATGCATGTGTGCAAAAGAGCGTTCATTACACACACACACACACACACACTTGCAAACACACACATACATGCCTGGTGTGCCCTGTTGTTCGCAGATCTTTAAGTCTGGGGGCACAAGTGTCATTCTTGACCTGCTCCGCAGCTCACACCCCTCCAGCAGCAGCGTCTGCCGCCAAGCTCTACTTGTGTTGTGCCAGATGCAGCAGGATCCGTGTGGAAGGAATGAGCTGATCAAGGCAGGAGGCCTGTCTGAGCTAGCTGAGGGTGTTACAGCAGAGCCAGAGCACATCATGCAGGCCCTGTCCAGCCTAGCTCAAGACGAAGACCCTGCAGTCAGGACTGCATTTTTGCAGGTAAGCATCACAATATGATTTATGTGACCAAAAACACCTGCTTGTTTTTTCGATTTTGAGCTTGTGCAGCTAGGGCTGACAGCAACACTTTTTTGTCGGTTTGCTTTGTCATGTGATCATCCCATATTCATCTTGCTGCACTGCAATCAGTTGCATGATGCACAGGAGTGAGGTGGAGCTATAACATTGGACATCGGGAACGGCAAGCGCTTCGCTGCTAGTGTATGCGGATCTGGACATTCCATGTGACAAGCAAAGGCTTTTCAGGCTGTATCCAGTAGTAGGGAGAGTCCTGGGGTGCCAATTTGCATACAACTTTGCAAGCATCCTCACCTTGAAAACTACGCTTCTCTGTGCGCCACCTGCCTGTGACCTGCAGTGCCAGCCAGCCCTGCGTGCACTCGTGCGCATGCTCGCCAGCACCCAGCCAAAAATCAGCAGTGACGCACTCCAGGCACTGGAGACACTGACTGGAAGCTACAAGGTTTGCCTCGGGTCGCAGCCAGCTGCTTCACAGACCTCTCAACTGGCAGAGATCGCCACCCCACTGCTAGAAGCTGGCATCATTCAGCAACTGGATGCACTGCTTTCAGATGGCAGAGCCACAACAGGGCAGCAGGATCTGGAGCTGCTGCAGCAGCAAGCCCAGCAGCAAGCCTTTGGCTTGGCAGCAGCCCTGGCTTTGAGCTCAGAAGCAGCCGCACAAGTGATCCTACAGCAGCAGCAGCAGCAGCAGCAGGAACAGAAGCAGCAACAGCAGAAACAGAAGCAGCAACAGCAGAAACAGAAGCAGCAGCAGCAGAAGCAGCAACAAACTGCAGCAGGATGTTGTGGCATCATTTCTGCAGCGCTTGACCTGCTAGGTCATCATGCACTCGCAGCACATTTGCTGCTGCAGCTGCTCCAGTGTCACAGCAAGCAGCAGCAAAGGGAGGCAGCCTGGGTGCATGAGGTGGCAAGCATGCTGTTTCATGAGCAATTCTATTTTGCCAGGGGAATTGGAGGTGTCCTTGAGGGGGTGGTGCTGGCTCTCCGCATCCTCCCACCCCATCAGGCTTGGGACATCATGTTTGAAGATTTTGGATGGATCAGGTATGGCATGGTGCTGCATCTAAAGCTCAAGAAAATAACATGCAGGAAGATACCTTTGATACCTTATAGCCTTGGGTGCTAAAGTTGTGACTCTCCACACTATCCTTCTGGGTGTTGGTGGAACCTGCTATACTGATCATACCTTGAACCAGTTTAAACAACTTGGACTGGGCCATCAACAGGCCCATAAACTTGCTCAAAAACTCCATGCCCATTCAGTTCAGTATGCCCATAAGCTTGTTACCACTAGACGTGCTATGGAAAATAGTGATGCTTCTCACAGCCAGGTTCTGGAGCCGGGTGCTTCCAGTAACCCTCCAGATTCCATTAGCTTTTCTTCTTTGTAGCTTTGTGGTGGAGGAGGCTCACGGCTCTTCTGAGCCAATGTGTATCCTTTTCCTTAATTGGTGTGGGGAGAGTTTCCTCTGCCTACGTAGTTTTTCTTTTCTTTTCTTTAGCCTTGGGGAACAAAATGTGATATTGGTGCTCAGGAGCGTGCCTTGGCTTGCCTTGTACCTTTGTGTGCCTTGCAACCATACTTGATCGTGGATGCGCGCGCCCAGAAAACTTTTCAAGAACACAACAGCAAAGCAGCGTCCTCTTGGACAGTGCATATTTACACATCTTGTTTTGCCTAACAACAGCCTGTTGTCTGAACTTGCAGCAAACAAACTTCCTGAGCCACACATTCTACCTTTTTCCCTCTTACACGCAGGCAGCTTGCGAGCTGCTCAGACAGCTGCCTGGACCAACCTCCAGTGTTTGATCTTCTTTGCCTATCTCTTGCTGCAGCAAAGCTGCGCTCTCTGGTTGGCGATGCCCTGCCCTGCGAGCTGGAGGATTTCCTGCAGCATCTGCTGCCCCTCCTGATATCTGCACTGCAGTCAGTTAGCAGCAGCAGCAGCAGCAGCAGCAGCAGCAGCAGCAGAGGTGGCGGCATGGATGATTCACGGATGAATGCAATGCTACATGCCTGCATTGACGCCTTAGAGCTTGCAGCAAAGGCGAAACCTGAAGGGCTCCACAGGCAAGCTTTGCTCCTGGGCTGTGAGATGCTGTCAGCCAACACCAAAACTGGGTCAGAACTGGGGCAGGGTGAGCAGCAGCAGCAGCAGCAGCAGCAGTGCCTGGCACTGACAGTCAACCATGTGTGCCTGCACTTTCAGCAGCTGCTGAGCAGCTCTGATCCCTGGGCACAGGCCATCAAACTTGATTTTGCAGGTGCGATGCAAAGCAGTCGCCTTGACATACAAGGAGGACACTGTGCATTTTGCTAGATTTAAATGACACCACAAGCCTCAGTTTTTCAGGTTGTTTTTGAGAGTCCAGTGGGACAGGAAGCAAATCCCTTAAGTCCTTCAAACTAGCAGTGTTACTGATCACGTTGTGTGAATCATATTTGACTTGCTTTATTTGCCTTAGCTCATTGGGTCTCTAGTGGCCATTCAGGTATAGAAGTTAGTTTCTCCTCCTTTTGGTCGCGCAGATAAGCTGCTCGTGGATTGCTCCAGCAGGCTGTATGAAGCTGTCTTGAGCATGCAAGAAGAAGGCGCATCAAGCTGTTATGCTGCCATGAGGGCAGCAGCGCTTACCATGGCTGCCCTGGCTGGCCATTTTGCACAGGTGTGTTGATTGAATGTTCATAGGCAATAGTTTGTTGCATGCCTGCACTGTTGTTGGCAAATTGGCTGCAAAGGTTGCACTCACATGAGGGTGACCAGACTTCACCCTTGTCCTCATCTTCTTTTTTTGGGGGCGAGGTAAATTACAAGGTTTTACCTCTTTTCTTTTCTTTTCTTTTCTTTTCTTTTCTTTTCTTTACCCCAGCATAGGAAGCCAAAACCCCATGCTCCATAAATTCATCTCATCTGTCTTTTAGATGCCCCATTTTTGCTGCCTTTTGTCCTGCCTTCGTGAGAGCATCTGTTTCAGGGATGTATCAAGTATTTCTAGAAGAAAGTGCCCATGCAGGTACCCGTGCAAATAACCGCCTCCTGAGCCTGATTCTTCAGGATACCCGTCCCTTGACCCATTCTTATCCCATTCACTTAGCTACACTGTGCCCTGCCTGAGCAACGCTTACAGACCTGGAGCGCTGTGGAGGGCCATTCAGCTCAAGTTGTTAGCTCAAAGCAGCAGGAGCAAGATCAGGCAAACGAGATCAGGCAACTTCAGGACAAGCTGGACGGCTCTCAGAAGTCTATTGAGAAGCTGCAGCGGGAGTTGCAAGCTGCCCGCAGGGATGCAGCAAGAGCTGAGTTGAAAGGGGCAGCTTGTGCTGGCTCCAGGAGCTCAAACCATGCACGCCTTCACAATTTTCTGGATTTTGATCCGGATGTGACGCAGAGGTGAGGTAATCCTGATGCACTATGTGCATGTCTAAAGGATCAGAAAGCAACAGATGTGATGCATGTTATGCAGGCAGTGAAATGCAGGCGTGCATTTGTATGCATGTTACACAGAAAAAAAAAAGAGGGAACAAACACCGAGGCAGTGACAACACTCCAAAATCATTCAAGGAAAATGAGAGACATTGGCTCAAAGAGCCGTGGGTCTCTCTCACCAGAGGGTAAGGGGGAAGCTAGTGTGCTTCTGGCGGCCATTCTGGCCGCACGCGGCCCCAGGGCACCAGAATTATAATTATTGTTTTTGTTTTCGATAGCACGTCTGGTAGAGGTAAGTCCGTGTGCACATTGCACAGAGTGGGCATGGAGCTTTCGTGCAAGCTTAGCAGAACTTTGCAGGTCAATCCCTAGTTTTTTTTACTGATCCAGGGTATATGGACAGTATAGACATTCCACCCATACCCAGGGGAATTGTATGGAGAGTGCTCTCAGCACCTTGAAGCTGTTTGTACAGTTCGCTGTGTTGTTGCTGTGAGGCTTCTAGCTGGGCACCAGGCTTCGTATCTTTACAGTATTTGGTTTCTATTAAGTCAACATGGCAGTTTTGGTTCAATTCATGAAGTTGCCTGGCTGGAGTTGTGCTGCTCCTTGCCTCTTCGTTACCTCTCATGCTGCAACGTACATGTTACACTACAAAGCACTGTTCATGTTTTGTGACACGGGTATCTGCTGAAAATGAGATTTGCCTACCTCTTTGAGCAAGAGCGCACCTGAAGCATCATGGGAGTTTGGGCCATCTGCATGTTAGTTGCAGCATCATATGTCTTACAGACACACTTTCTGGGCACCTTTTCCATCTTAAATCCAAGCAGAGTTGCAACCCGTTCGCAAGATCTGCATGTTAGACTCAGTTGCAGCATCATGTCTCACAGGCACAGTTTCTAGGTACTTGTCTCTCTTGAGACCAAGCGGAGTTGCAACCCGTTCGCAAGGTTGGGGCAGAGGACAGGAAGCTAGCCAAGGGTGCTGGTGACATGGCTACTGCGCGTGTCACATGGTAGCAGTAAGCACATCATGAAGGCTGAAATTGCTCACACAAGCTGTGAGCTTACAGAAATGTGCGTGTTTGATTAAGAACAGAGCACGTGAGATGCATGGAAGTGGGCCATGAGCCACCAACTTTAGCCACGAACTAGTGAATTCTTCTTGAAGTATCTTCCACCAGTGATCTCCCACACAGTACCTTTTATTAGCCCAGTTCACGGATTGGTGCATTATACGTCGGCAACTTGCATGCATTACTGAATTGCAGCATTTGACTAATAAAAAATTGGAGTTATTCTGGAACCACAAGCTGCCCCTTCCTACAGCAGCGTTAAGCAAAGCTTTTCCAGGACAACTTATGTTTTCACCATGTGTATCCCTGCAGGAGTATCAGTGCCAGAAAGATAAGGAGGCAAGGAAAGACCGCTTCAGAGGCTATAAGAACATGAAGAAAAGTGCTGGCCCTTACCCTGCACACTGACTTTACGTCTGCAATCATGCCTCTCTGCGTACACACCATTTTCTGACTTTCTTTTCAAAGTATCCTTTAGAGCTGGGTATCACTGCCAGTGTTTGTAAGGTGCAGCCTTTTTGTCTCGATTATATCTTTAAGAACTTTGCATTTTTGACAGCTGACCTGAAAGTTTTGTTCATGTTTGTGTTTGTGTTGCTGCCGGCAATCCCAACCTGTAAAGCTCAAATTTACTTCCCTTCTATCCCCCCGCATAAGACAGCCTCATCAATTGAGTGCAAACCAGCGGCATGTGCACTTGACTTGGGCAAATCAAGTATTGCAAATACACAAGGCCTTAGCAACATTTTGAGGTGGCACAGCGGCAGCATGCAGATCTATGCAATACACTAACTGGGAGAGCTGTCACGTTAGACACCATCCTCCTGGGCATTGGTGGGACTTGTTAAACTGAGCATACCCTTGACCAGTTTAAACAACTGAGACTGTACTACCAATGTGCCATTAAACTTGCTCACAAACTTCATGCACATTCTGTTGCGTACGCTAACAAGCTTGTTACCACTAGGCATGTTATCATAGCATGATATGATAGGAAACAATATTACTTCTCTCAGCCAGGTTCTGGAGCCGGGTGCTTCCAGTAACCCTCCAGATCCCCCGTTAGCCCTTTCTATCCTTTAGGCCCTTTTGGGCCAGCTTTAATGCCTCTCCTTTTCCTTTGATTTAGGGGAAATCTCCTGTACCCAGGTAGTTTCCCTTCCCCTTTCCTTGGTAAGCCAATAAATCCTCCTTCCTTGGTGTCGATTGAACATGCTTACTCTTGCAGTGAAAAAGGTCACAGACCGTCTAGTGACTACGCTTGAACACTAAGGCTTGTTCCAGTCTAGATGCAAGAAAATGAAAATGGCTATGGATGACTGCACTGGAATCATTCCATGATGCCAAGATTGCTCGAAAGGTGCCTTGACAACCTGCCCTCAATAAGGAAACAAGAAAAAAAGCTGGCCCTGTCAAAGTTGTGCTTTTCAGTCGTCCATTTTTGGCCATTTGGATCAGACTGGCAACTTGAAGATGAAGAAAATGCCTCATCCGTGGAAAGACTACAGAGCCCCTTGATAGCATGCTAGCTAGACCCCGGGCCAGGAGCCAGTTAGTGCTATGCTTGGTTAAAGTCTTACAAATTATTCCAAACTACAATTGTGAGGTCCACACCTCACAATTGGGTGGGAAGATCCTCCAGAATTCCACCATTTACCCTTTAAAGCTGGTCCTTTCCCCACAAAAAAGCCAAGAGTTGCCGGCACATCCACAGCTCCTGCAACCAATCCTAAAATCACCTACCTCCAGCTCCCCAATCTTTAAATTGCTCTCAAGTCTCACATGTAAGCAAATACAGCCTTGGGTATGCAACTCCAGAACAGATACTACTAGCTAGTATCAGAGCTTATTGCCTCATGCTGAAAAGAAAATCAGCAATGCCTTTAGAAACATGCCCTGCATATTTTTGCCTATGAAGCACACCATCTTACAACATCGCACAGGCACCCTCTATAACCAAAAACATGCACTGGCAGTTCGCTTCAAGAGGTCTACTGGCCCATTATGCCCTCTCCCAGGCTGTCATCAATTAGACAGCGCACTACACATGCTTTCAGGCTCCCAAAATCATATCATCTCCAACATGAAAACTGAACGCCACAATGTTGCTGGAAGAATGATCATCAAAGCTCTTGGCAAAAGCCCTTAGGGATCAGGCCTGGTGAACACAGACATAGGAAGTGATGATAGATTGGCGCAGCACAACCTTAAAATCCCTGCGCGTGCATTAAACAGAATTATACCCCCATACCTCTTTCCACGTAATTCTCCTAAGAGGTCTAGACTCACATCTAGTCGTCCTGATGCTATCATATGATACTGATTACCCCCTATCAAGCCAAACACATTTCTTCTTCTCCTCCTTCTCCCTGCTCACACCATGTGTTACGCAGCAGGCATGGCACCCCACAGAGGTCCAGCACAGCTAACTGTGTGAGACAGCCTCACCAACTGAATGCTAACCAGCGACATGTGCACTTGATTGAAATCAAGTACTGTGAGGACACGATACCTGGACAACAGTTGGAGAAGGCACAGCGGCAGCATGCAGACCTCTGCAAACTCACTAGTGCAGAAGCTGTGACTCTCCACACCATCCTCAGAGGCTCTTGGGCGTTGGTGGGACCTGCTATATTGAGCATACCCTAAACCAATTTAAAAACTGGGACTTGACATGCCCATTCTGATATGTATTTCCAACAAACTTGTTAACACTAGGCGTGCTTGAAGATAATAATAATTCTCACAGCCAGGTTCTGGAGCCGGGTGCTTCCAAAAACCCTCCAGATCTGCGTTAACATTCTCTGTTTTGTAGCTTCATGGTGGAAGGGACTTACCGCTCTTCTGGGCCAATGTGTCTCCTTTCCCTTAATTGATGCAGGGAGAGTTTTCTCTGTCTACATATTTTCTCTGATCTTTTTTTTTCTTTTCCAAGAGTCTAAATGGCTTACCATACACCCTGAAGATTGACTGCAAAAATACTAGCATGAATAATACACCAATTCAATTGCGCGGTGCCTGTCTTTTGGAGGCAGCAATTAGGCACTCCGGCGGCTATGCCGCGGTGTCCGCTCTCAGGTACCCAGGCCTAGGATGCCCAAAGTACTGAGCGTCTAGAAGCTGAGCATGGATGGTAACCATCAAGCTCCCCACAAACACAGTTCTCTGGCTTTCTTCTAGGCAAATAGTCTGGGTCAACTTGAAGGGACTAAAGAGCCCTTTGGCGAGACCCTAACTAGCTTACTAGGTAGGGAGCATTTCATGAACATGCTCAGCCAGCTTAGGATTGTGTCATCTTTCCTTGATATTATCTTTCTTTCTTTCATTATTTTCTTCTCTTGTCTCTTCTCCTCTCTTTTATTTTCTCTCTTCTCTTTTATTCTCTCCCCTTCACCTTCTCTCCTCTTTTTCTTCCTCTTTTCTTTCCTTCTGTGCTTCAATGAGGCCTCAAACTTATCAGTGGGGATCAACTGGCCTACATCGCTGGACATGCTTTTTTTGTGTTTTTCCTCCATACCATGCTGTTAGGTGAGGGCAGGGGCATTTACACCCCTCACACTACGGAGCTCCTTAAGAAGCTTGGCATTGACACAAAATCCGAAGTCACCAAGCTTGTTCTGAAGCTTCATGCTCATTATGTCTAGTATGCGTACAAACTTGCTAGCACCTAACGCATCCTTGATAAGTTTTTCTCCAGGAGTCTACTGTCCTCTCACCGATAGCAGAAGTTTTGTCCAGCCCAACGGTGCTGGAATTACCAAGACCATATGTCGAGCTGAATTAGCAGCAATTGCTGCTGCCATCACGCACTCTTATTCACACATTGCTTCAGACAGTCTCACCTCTCTTCATCAAATACGTAAACAACTTATTTACCCAGAGAAGCACAAACAACATATTCAAGGGGATGTCCTAAAAAACATATCTACCCTCATTAGCAAGTCACAAACAAATATTCGTTTCTACAAAGTAAAATCTCATACTAGCATTGCTGGTAACGAATGTGCAGATGCTATTGCAAAATATCAAGCAAGCCAAGCCAATAATAATGTGGCTGATACCGGGATCCCTAGTGCAGGCCCCGGCGGAAATCCTTTATCTCATATATTCTGGTTAGCCAAAGAGGAAAAAAAAGAACACAATGCTGGCACATCCACAGCTCGTACACCCAATCCTAAAATCACCTACCTCCCCAATCTTCAAAATGCTCTCAAGTCTCATATGCATACAAAACACAGACTTGGATATGCCAACCCCAAAACAGGCTACTACTCATATTATCAGAGTTTGTTACCACATGTAGATAAGAAAATCAGCAATGCCTTTTGGAACATGTCCTGTATATCCACACCCATGAAGCGCACCATCCTACAATATCGCACTGGCACCCTCTATAACCAAAAACATGCGGTTCGCTTCAAAAGGTCCACTAACCCACTTTGCCCTCTCACAGGCTGTCATCAATTAGACAGCGCACTCCACATGCTTTCAGGCTGCCAAAATCATATTATCTCCAGCATGAAAACTGAACGCCACAATGTTGCTGGAAGAATGACCATCAAAGCTCTTAGCAAAAGCCCATGGGGAGCAGGTTTAATTAACATGGACATAGGGAGTGGTGATAGGTTGGCGCAGCACAACCTTCAAATCACTGCACATGCATCAAACAGAATTATACCCCCTTACCTCTTTCCAATAAATTTTTCTAAGAGATCTAGACTCACCTCCAGCCGTCCTGATGCTATACTGATTACTCCCTATAAAGCCAAACCCACTTCTTCTCCTTCGACCTCCTGCTCACACCATCATGCGTTACGCAGCAGACACAACCCCACACTGAGGGCCACAACAGCCAACCGCGTGAGGCAACCCCACCAACTGAATGTAAACCACTGGCAGCGGCATGTGCACTTGATTGAAATCAAGTACTGTGAAGACACGAGGCCTGGACAACAGTTGGAGGCGGCACAGCGGCAGCATGCAAACCTCTGCAAACTCATTAATGCAAAAGTTGTGACTCTCTACACCATCCTTTTGGGTGTTGGTGGGACCTGCTACACTGAGCACACCCTTAACCAGTTTAAACAACTGGGACTTGACCACCAACGCGCCAATAAACTTGCTCGCAAACTTCATGCCCATTCTGTCATGTATGCCAACAAGCTTGTTACCACTAGGCGTGCTATTGAAAACAAGAATACTTCTTGCAGCCTGGTTATGGAGTCGGGTGCTTCCAATAACCCTCCAGATCCCCATTAGCGTCTTCTTTTCGTAGCTTTGTGGTGGAGGAGGCTCACGGCTCTTCTGAGCCAATGTGTCTCCTTTTCCTTAATTGATGTAGGGAGAGTTTCCTCTGCCTACGTAGTTTTTCTTTCTTTCCTTTTTCTTCAAATTGTTTCAACCCTTGCCGACAAGATCACGGGGTACTGCTAGTAACCCTCATCCCACTTGGAATGTTCCTTTTATTATAGAGGAGAGGATACGCGGTGTTTTGGCCTTAGGTATCCCTTTTTTCTTAATTGACGTGGGGAGCATTTTCACTGCCTACGTTTAATACTATGAATTCTAGTAGAATATTATATTGAACCAAACCTTGCTAAACACAATCATTTTATAAAGATGATCATGTCCACAGAAAAAGATGAAAACTGGAGGACCCCAAACCAACCTCCTGGACTCAGATCAATCATGAACCCTTGGCTTTTGCCAGGAGGGTTCTTCCATTGTGTAATGCAAAACCTGATGGAGCTAGTACAAACGCTTGTATTCCCTTTAAACAAACAAAATCCATGCTGTCAGTCCTGACCTCAGTTCATCCATTATTTTCATGTGTACACTCCCTAAAATTTGCTCTCCTTGGCAAAACTTTTCGTCCAAAATAGTAAACTCTGTTTTTACGCAACTCACCAATGAGCAGGCAAGTAGTCAGTCGCTTTGCCTATCTTTTTGCAACAAGTAAGGCACCTGCTTCAGAACATGAAGCAACATGACAGCAAATTTCTTGAAAGCAACAGAATTAGATTCACGAGTGCAAGAATGAAAGATGTTCCTTCTCTGTTGCCACCAGATCGTGTTAGGTCAGTTGATGCTTTTTATGAAATATTTGTACATAAAAGGAAACGCAACCATGTGCAAGCACGAATAGAATGACATATAAAAGTACAATACTAAATACTCTATTTACACAAGAAACATCCAGTGGAAAAAAATCTCTGGAGACACAAGCTTTCTGTGTCTGTTCTGTGTCCTCATCTCCAGTATTGTGCCCATCTGTGGGTAGTTTCCACAATCTGCGGCATAAGGGCTGTCGCACTCTCATTCAGCAGGGCTTGCATCCACTGCACTGCTGCCTCATCATCCAAATCCAGGCGGAACTTCTCCTGCAAGACGCATGGGTTGCGTTGGATGTGTTTGCTCAAGAGCCTGACGCGAGGCCCAAATGAGTGACTGGACTCCCAAAAGATGGCAACCTCAAGCAATGGCAATCTCATCGACATGTCTGGCTGACGTGAACTCTGATGCATATGGCTTTCTACGTAACAACAGCCGAATTCGTACAATATCCTACATAGGATGCACAGCTTTCCTTAAATGCATCATTTTCATCACATGTTGTCCCTCTCCCCCAGCCATAACAGTATCCTCAAGAAATGTTGCCCATGCACACCTGTAGCTTAAGGATGGCTTTCTCAGGGTCTGCGCGTATGGCCTCAATGCTGACCTTGCCATAGGTGGAATCAGGACAAGATCAGGTCTGCACTTTTGCGCAGGCCTCACACGCACGCTCAGAGAACCCACCTGAAGCTTGAGAATGGCCTTCTCAGGGTCTGCACGGATGGCCTCAATGCTGGCCCCCGCCATCAGGTGGAACAGGGACAAGATCAGGTCCGCGCTCTTGCGCAGGATGTTGTAGGCCTCGCACGCATACATGCGGAACTGGCCGTACCATGGGCTGTCCTGACCGCCCATGGCCTCCACCATTTCCTGCGATGTGTTCACACGACCGAGTAGAGGATGATTTTGACGTGGTAAGCGTGAGTAATTGTACAGATACTGCATGTGTTTGTGTGTGTGTGTGTGTGTGTGTGTGTGTTTGCGCGCCTGTGCATGTGTGTCTGTGGCTTGGCGCAGGGCAGCTGCATGTGACATTTATTGGGCTCTCCCATCTGCAAGGCAAGGTGATTAATTACAATGGTTGTCCAAACTGCCAAACAATTACAGCATCCACAGACAAGGCAATGCTATGCTACGGGATGCACTACCATACACGCACCTTGCAGATCTTCATGGGCGGCGGGAAGGGCTTGGGGTCGTTGCCAAGAATGTAGCCAAAGTCTATATGGAACAATCGGCCATCTGGACACAGCATGAGGTTGTCTAGATGCCTGTCTCCCACTCCCAGGATATATGTTGCCACGCAGTACCCCGCGCACGATCGCACAAACGTTTCCAACACATCTGGGCGTAGGCCAAAAGGGCCTGCAGGGGCAGAGAAAAGAGGGGAAAAAAGGGTCTTGTGTGTATGTGCTTCTGCACTTCAGAGTAAGATGATGCGCTTGCATGCGTTATAAAGGATAAACCAAGGGGAGGTGCTGACATGTGGAAGCTCCACGTGCAGGACAAAAGCTTGTGATGGTGGTTGTGGTGTTTTTTGTTTCTCTTAGGAGAGCACAGGTCCATCCGATAAAGCAGGGGCCCTGGCGTTTTGAAAGAGACGAACCTTGATATAAAAAACTGGCAGTTCAGTGCCAATCTGACGAGATAGGATGAGTAGGAAATTCAGGTAGGAAAGGGAGCTTGCTAACAATTTCCAAGCGCACTTGCACAGTTTCCCTTTAAGTGGGCATCAATTGCGCAGAGTTGCTCCATGTGCAATACTCAATAAATGAATTTTCGTTAGTTTTTTAATCCTGGAATTCCACAATCAGAAGCGCAGCCAAGCCCAGCTTTGGAAGGCTTGGTGTGGACCTCTTTTCCACCCAGTGTGCTGTGTGGGGAGCGCATCACATAGCAACGCGACACTGAAAAAATGCTTCGTCCCATATCGTTAGCAAGCACCTCCCTTTCAACCTGTAAAACATAGTACAATTCATATCACCTTGGCTTCCTACATCAATTATCTGCATCATATCTCAATGCTCAACGATTCTCACACAGTCTTTTTTCCTGCTTCCTGCCTGCAAGCTTACCAGAAGGCTGAGCAGCTGTGAGGGAGAAGTATTTGTGGATGGTTCGGTGCTCAGACAACACCCGCGACAAGGGAGTGGAAGGCACAAATTCTACAAGGCCATCATCACTGGATGTGGGCAAAACCTGCACAGAATACAGGCAAGTGCATGAGTCTTAGATTAAAGAACACAACGGCCTGTGTGGACTTTCTACAGGGTAGACAAAGGATGAACAAGGGAGGGCGTTGCAAGCAATGTGGAAGCCTGTGCGCACGTGTGTGTGTGTGTGTCTGTGTGTGTGTGTGTGTGTGTGTGTGTGTGTGTGTGTGTGTGTGTGTGTGTGTGTGTGTGTGTGTGTGTGTGTGTGTGTGCGCGCGCGTGCATGCTAGCATGCTGTACACCACTCAAGTAGCACTCCAGCTGGAGTCCAGGAACATCCCAGCAGCAAGTCCAAGCCGGGCAACCTCCTTTACCACATATTTGGCTCTCACTCGACCAGCACACTTGCACATCTTATCATCCCCCAAAGGTCCAGCTATTCGGGGAGCAGTTACAAGTGTGTACAGGAGAGCAATCCTTGCATCAAATTTCCCCTTCAGCAAACTTCCCCTTCAGCCAAAACCGTTTTATTCAAAGACCCCTTGATTTACGCTCCTTCAACACAGCACAGCATGTAACAGCGAGCACCATGAGCTTTTTCCCTGGCCCTCTGTGGATGCACGCTCTTGCTGGTGCAGCGGGGTGACATGGCAACAACGCCAATGACGGGAGAAGGAGGTGTTGAGGTGCCTTGGTCGCCGCTCTGGAGTTTGGTCACATGTTTGGTCGGACCAGCCAGTGCAGCCCGTCCTCTCACAAAACATGCAGATGCATTGAGTTCGATGATTGACAATCCCGTTTGATCATCAACAACCCCAGCTCCACGGAACTGCTGAGGGTTGACCGCACATTCTTAGACTTTCTTGCAGGACTCCGCACTGCACGCGCAGGAGCTCCTCAAACTCCGGGGTCCTTCCAGCAGTTTTTGCTACTGGGGGATCCCAAACCTCAGAGCCGGGGGGGGTGTGAATGAGCCACAACGGCCATGGGGGAACAAAAGCATGAGACTTCCAAACAATAGGGCTTAGCTCACGAGACAGCGCCCTTTGGGTGTTGCCTGTCAATGGGGGCTTCACCAACAAGCGAGTGATAAGAGCTTCACCAACAAGCGAGCGATAAGACGAGCGTCACCTTATAGGGTGTCAGCCGCAGGTCCAGGCTTTCCCTCTTCAGTAGCTTGTCCATGAGGCCAATCATCTGCAGGATGAACTGGTCTTGCCGAAGGTCATCACCCTTTTTGTAGATCAGGGCGCAGCGCACCTACGAGGAAGCAGTTGAGGATCTGAATGTGAGAGAGATGTGAGCAAGAAACCAGGTGTCATCTTGCCGCTTACAGACCATCACCTGTCTCATTGATCAGGGCATGCGCTCCTGGGTGGAAGCAAAGGAGGATCCAAGTGTGAGCTAATCAGATGTCATCTGGGTGAACCATCACTGGATGGATGGATGGATTCCTTTTCGCCAACCAAGGGAAAACAAACACGAGGGCATGTAGGAGCATGAGCAGGGTTGGCCCATTCCGAACGTACATGCCGTACATTGCTTTCACTTTGTTTGCAGGGGGAAATATGGAGTACGCCATACATCGTTTATATGAACGGAAATGGCCGAGGCATGAGCATGAGCAAGCACCAATGGGCACGCCACTGATCCTCACCGCTGACCCTCAGTTTTCACACCACCAGAGGAGTAGCAAGGAAGGTGAGGGTTGACCCAGCACTTGATGGCACGTGTAAGGGAAAGAACAGTTGCAGGAAATGTTGGTGGCACTTGCAAGGATAAGAACAGTTGCAGGAAACGTCGATGGCACGTGCAAGGATAAGAACAGTTATGCAGGGAACGTTGGTGGCACGTGCAAGGGAAAAAACATTTGCAGGAAAAGGGATGCAAAAGCTTCAGTGCGCGGTGCAGAGCTCTGATGCCTGGAAGGCTCTATGCCTGGAAGGCATTGTGCGTGCCCTTAAGCTGAGGTGCACTGAGATGCTCTACGGGTGCCCTTTATTAGCTCAGATGCGCTGAATGTCAGGACCTGATGATTCAGGTCTGGAGGAAAACAAACCATGATGCCCATACAACATGATGCTCAGAAACAGTTGTACGCACACTCTGATCCTCACACTCATGATAACCACACGCATGATGCCCATGCATGATGCTCATAAACACTCGTACTCACACTCTGATCCTCACACTCATGATAACCACAAGCATGATGCCCATGCATGATGCTCATAAACACTCGTACTCACACTCTGATCCTCACACTCATGATAACCACACACATGATGACCATACAACATGACACTCACTGCGTCATGATACAACATGATGCCTGTCCGGGAGGGCAAGCCCGCGATAATCTGCTTTGGTGTGGGAGGGGGTGCAGGGGCGGCTGTGGGTTGGGTTCCAGTCCCTGCGTGAAAATCAAGCAACAAAACGCAGACAGATGTGCCTGGCAAATGTGGGTAATGTGAGATTCAAAAGGCCCTTTCAAGAGAGGGCATTGCGAAGCAGGGTGGAGAAGGCTGCGGGTGGGAGTCAGTGCTAGCAACCACGTGTCATGACTTGCAGCTCATGCAATACAGTGTGTTGCAACGCCACTCTGCTGGTAGAAACAGCTCTCGACGCAATGAACCTTGACGCACAGTGCGCTCACGCCTTTCAAACGTGTGTGTGTGTGTGTGTGTATGTGTGTGTGTGCGATGGGAAGCTGTGGAGGACAGAAACAACGCTTCGATTGGGGTGACACCAAAGGAGAAGGCTGCAGGGCAGTTCCGCTCCTATTCACTTGCATTGTAAAGCTCCCTTTCACTGCTGCGCTTGGGAGCCTCTAGGTGGGATCACCTTGTTGGTGCGGCTGCTGTTGACCTGCAGGGGGACTGCTGGGGTGGGTGTTGCTGGTGGCTGCAGGGGGTTGCGGTGGCTGTGAGCTTTGAGGAGGGGGCTGTAGAGGCGTGTGTGAGGACTTGGAACTGGAGAGGCGCCAGCTGATGGGTTGTGGGTCCACCTGTTTCATGGAGGTGGGACACATGGCCAGTCTATGCCCCACAACAACCTGTAGGGGGCAGCACTCATGCTGATTCCAAACATCAGCGCATCATTGTGTGAGTCAGGATACAAGCGCTGTTCACAATTTCAGACCAGGCAAGCCCCTCGCTTTGCCTCAGAAAGCTTGAGATAAGCTGGCAACAAAGCATAGACACAGACACTGTGCACCTGCCGTCTGATAAGCAACATCAGTACAATGCTGCGCTGTCTTGAGCAGGGGACTTGCCCTTCTCTGGAAAGGTCCCAAGCACATGGAGCAGTAGGAGACTCCACCTTGCATGAGGCCAGTGCACAAAGTAGGGACTGTACATAAATGCTTGCACGCAGTACCAGTCAGCGGCCTGATGAGTACCAAGATGCCTTATGGGTATGGCAACAGCATGGCATGGCCCTAATGACCAAACAAAGCCATCTCACCAGTCAAGAGAGAGGCCAGGACTGAAGCCTGCTCCATGCTTTCTTCGGAAGGATGCTGCAGACACAACACACAGTTCCACAAACAAAACCACACACCTTGAAGTGCAGGCGCAACGGAAGCTGCGCAGACTTGAAGCAGCTGCACTCGGAAGGCACGATGCCTGCACCACAAACATGCGGTTGTGTGTGTGTGCCCATCTGTTTGCAGAAGTGATGGACATCGCAGCCTGCCCCTCTGCGTGCCAATAGTGGTTATTTGCTGCAGTGTGTGCCCATCTGTTTGATGCTTCAAGCAGTTCAGAGTGCCGCCCTGTGTGCCGATTTGTTTGACTCCCTTGATCGCCTCAGGATCCATGTCTTGGTCACACACGGATCCATGTCTTGGTCACACATGTCTTGGTCACACACGGATCCATGTCTTGGTCACACACGGCAGCATCACAAGGCAGTGTCAGGTGTAGATTGATTAGGCCTCGTGTCAGTTCCCCTGCTTGGAAGTGGGCACCAGAGGCATGCATTGTGCTTGCCTTGGCCACTTGCACGCACAGAAACGCCAGGGGGCCAGCGGGAGATGCTCGCTGCCTCTGTGTCTGTCACATGCCTGTGCCAACCTCAGGCTTCTGTTTGAATGTGAGCGTGAACGTGAGCGTGAAGAGGGCAAGCCAGCACCCTCTGCAGTTCGAGCAAAGTGTGGAGTCCACATCCAAGCAGGGGGAATGACATGACACGTGGCCACCTGTGGTCACCAAGCACCTGACACTGCCTGCCTTGCAAGGCCACCATGTGTGGCCAAGCCGTCCTGAGCTATGGTTAAGGGGGCTCACGGCTCTTCCAGGCAATACGTGGCTTGTCCCCTCGGCAGGCCTCAACCACTGAAGAGCAAAGCAAGCAGCCCTAGAAATGTGTGCTGCGCTGCATGACACTCCGTTGAGAACCCTGTGAGCATCGCTTACACTGCAAGAAGTTGTCTGCTGAGTGAATATAGCATGCTGTAAGTCATAGCCTGCTGTTCCACTCAGCAGACACCTCCAGTCACACCACCTTGCAGCAGAGCACTCCACACAAGTCTCACCCTCCAGCAGCACTCCACACAACTCTCACCCTCCAGCAGCACTCCACACAACTCTCACCATCCAGCAGCACCCCAGGATCTAGGGGCAACGGGACGCGCATGACTGTCAGCTCCCCACAAGGTCCGGCCTCAGAGACGAGCTCCTGTAGCCGTGCAGTTGCGCGCGCTGCACGCAACCGGCTGCCCTGAAGACATGGACATGTTGAGAAGCTAACGACTCAGAGACAAGCTGCATGTGCCTCAGACGAGTCCCTGCAGCCGCGCAGGCGTATGCGCTGCACGCAACCGGCTGCCCTGAAGACAAGCACGTATTGAAAAGTGTACGCTCTCTTCTGAGCTGCACATGCCTCAGAGGCAAGCCCCTGCAACCGTTCATTCTGGAGCGCTGCATGCGATGGGCTGCACTAAAGACCTGCACATATTGAAACGTAGATGCCTTAGAGAGAGGTGGGTTGAACATGCTTCAGAAGCAAGCCCCTGCAACCACTCATTCCCGAGCGCTGCATGCACTGGGCTGCCTGAAGACCTGCACACATTGAAAAATGAATGCCAGAGATGAGCTGCACATGCCTCAGCAAGCCCCTGCAAACGCTCAACTCTGCGTGCTGCATGCTGCCAGCTACCCTCAAGACAAGGCAAAAGCAGAAGTATGCCTATGCAGCGTGGGAAGCTGCAGTGAAAGTGCATCCATAAATATGATTGCACAGGGCACCAATGCACAGCTGACCAGAAAGTTTGCTTGGAAGGTGTTGGAAGAGCGTTGCGTCAGCTCTCCATCTTGTGCTGGGCTGGACCATCTTTAGGTACAGTTCCTGATTCTGTCCGTAACAGCATGTTGTTTGATTCTCCCAATCTGAATAACAGACAACTGAATAATAGACAAAAGGCGTCTGCTGGCCCCTACCTTGAGGTCCTTTATCAAGTACTGCATTTGGCTGAGCATGTCAGTTTGCCGCCGGATGGCCTCAAACACCTTTGCACCCTGGAGACAAACAAGGCAACACAAAAGGCAATACATGTTGGACCAGGTGAAGCACCGCGTGTGTTGGATCAGGTGAAGCACCGCGTGTTGGATCAGGTGAAGCACCGCGTGTGTTGGATCAGGTAAAGCACCGCGTGTGTTGGATCAGGTGAAGCACCGCGTGTGTTGGATCAGGTGATGCACCGCGTGTGTTGGATCAGGTGAAGCACCGCGTGTGTTGGATCAGGTAAAGCACCGCGTGTGTTGGATCAGGTGAAGCACCGCGTGTGTTGGATCAGGTAAAGCACCGCGTGTGTTGGATCAGGTGAAGCACCGCGTGTGTTGGATCAGGTAAAGCACCGCGTGTGTTGGATCAGGTGAAGCACCGCGTGTGTTGGATCAGGTGATGCACCGCGTGTGTTGGATCAGGTGAAGCACCGCGTGTGTTGGATCAGGTAAAGCACCGCGTGTGTTGGATCAGGTGAAGCACCGCGTGTGTTGGATCAGGTGATGCACCGCGTGTGTTGGATCAGGTGAAGCACCGCGTGTGTTGGATCAGGTAAAGCACCGCGTGTGTTGGATCAGATGAAGCACCGCGTGTGTTGGATCAGGTGATGCACCGCGTGTGTTGGATCAGGTAAAGCACCGCGTGTGTTGGATCAGGTGATGCACCGCGTGTGTTGGATCAGGTGAAGCACCGCGTGTGTTGGATCAGGTGAAGCACCGCGTGTGTTGGATCAGGTGAAGCACCGCGTGTGTTGGATCAGGTGATGCACCGCGTGTGTTGGATCAGGTAAAGCACCGCGTGTGTTGGATCAGGTGAAGCACCGCGTGTGTTGGATCAGGTAAAGCACCGCGTGTGTTGGATCAGGTGAAGCACCGCGTGTGTTGGATCAGGTGATGCACCGCGTGTGTTGGATCAGGTGAAGCACCGCGTGTGTTGGATCAGGTAAAGCACCGCGTGTGTTGGATCAGGTGAAGCACCGCGTGTGTTGGATCAGGTGAAGCACCGCGTGTGTTGGATCAGGTGATGCACCGCGTGTGTTGGATCAGGTGAAGCACCGCGTGTGTTGGATCAGGTAAAGCACCGCGTGTGTTGGATCAGGTGAAGCACCGCGTGTGTTGGATCAGGTGATGCACCGCGTGTGTTGGATCAGGTGAAGCACCGCGTGTGTTGGATCAGGTAAAGCACCGCGTGTGTTGGATCAGGTGAAGCACTCACAAACACAGGGTACTGAAGCAGGTTTCCTCATGGCAGTGAGCAATGCCGCTGTCCAAGCAACTTCCGTTCCTTCAATGAATGCTCATGTAGACAATCAAAGATCTTCAGGCACCATTCTTTGCTGGTGTTACAAATTACTGACAGGTTGGCACCTCCTTCAGCATGCGCACTATGAGATTTGCTTTTGCTGGCCTAAACTGTGCCTTTATTCATGAAATCCTGAAATTCATAAAATCCTTCAGGCCATTGCATCAACATGGAGCAGCTGTGGAGAAGAATATAAGCTAGGCAATATAACCTAGGCAATCGCAAGTGCATGTAAATCTTGCAACCTCTGTATTATCGAGCACTGACTGGATGACCATGTCCCCTTAAATGGGTGTAGCTACTCAGAAGCCAGCTGAAATATTGGTTTTTCTTGGCGTGCACTTCATACTAAAACCTTGATGGTTGAGTTCCATCACAAGCACAGCTACCAGCATGTCTGTCGTTCTTGCATGCGAATCACCTCATGCATATACCTGGATGGTTGCGCACCTCGCATGCAAACCGCAACATGCACATAACTGGCGTTTACGACACATGTAAATAGAGCTCTGGGACCTGCTTGAATGAAAAGCAGAGAAGCTTTTGGCGAACAAAAAGCCTTCCCTCTTATCCTATGAACCTGTCAGGGGTGAAGGCTCCCGCATTATGACCCCTGCAGCAGCGGCTGCACCGCTTGTCTTACAAATTCAGCATTTTTTGCACACACCTGGATGGTCTTGCCCGTCAGGGGCGGAGGCTCCCACACGCCGTCCCCTGCAGCATCGGCCGTACCTCCCTACAAATTCAGCATTTCTTGCACATACCTGGATGGTCGTGCCCGTCAAGGGCGGAGGCTCCCGCATGCCGACCCCTGCAGCAGCAGCAGGCTGTGGAGAAGCCAGGTGCGGCCGCTGGCCCCCCTGCGTGCCTTGGGACTGACTTTGCTGGGGCATGGCGCTGCTACTGTGCGGCGTCATGTGGTGTATGTGGTGCGGCGGGGCAGCCGCAGCAGCTGCAGCAGCAGCGCGCGCCTTCTCTGCGGCTGCGCTTGCTTGGCGGGCTGCAGCGGCTTGCTGCTGCAAGGCCTGTGCGGTGCCGAGGGTACGAGCAGGTAGCTCTGTGTCAGACGTGGTATGTTATGTTATGGGGGAATGGACGGAGAGAACAGTGCCCACAAGCAGCAGCGGCACTTGCTGCTGCCAGACTAATGGTGCCGTGGGTGCAAGCAGGTAGCTCTGTGTCAGACGTGTTATGTTATGGGGGAATGGACGGAGAGAGCAGTGCCCACAAGCAGCAGCGGCACTTGCTGCTGCCAGAATAATGGTGCCGAGGGTGCGAGCAGGTAGCTCTGTGTCAGACATGTTATGATATGGGGGAATGGACGGAGAGAGCAGTGCCCACAAGCAGCAGCGGCACTTGCTGCTGCCAGACTAATGGTGCTGGGGGTGAGAGCAGGCAGGCAAGCAGCTCTGTCAGATATGTTATGGGAGAATGAAACAAGAGCGGTGCCCACAAGCAGCAATGGCATGAGCCCAGTGGCGCAGGCGAACTCTTGGCAGACTGCGGCGGTTTGCTGCTGCAAGGCCTGTGTGGTGAGGGGTGAGTGCAGGCAGGCAGACAGATCTGTCAGACGTGTGCAGGGATTTGAATAAAAGAATGGGACCAACAAGTAGCAAAGGCAAAAGCCCCCCCCCCCCCCCCAAATGACCGCTTCGGGTTCTATAATAAAAACTATAAAATGAAAAAACATTTGACTGATCATGGCTATTCTTGCACAAACGGACATGCTCTACCCCTTCTGCAACTCTCCCCAGAAGCCTCCTGCACACACACCTGCAGCAAGTGGGCATGGATGAGGGAAGCCCGCCCCCCAAAGCCCGCATCCTCAAACTCCGTAAACAGGTACCAGTGCAGGGTGATGGCAAAGGTGGGGTTGGCAAGCGCGCGTGCGACCAGGAACTTGGACAGGCGGGACACATTGTCACGCTCATAGCGCAGAGCCTGTGTGTGTGTTTGTGTGTCGTGTGCCGTGTGCCGTGTGTGTGCCGTGCGTGTGTGTGTGTGTGTGTGTGTGTGTGTGTGTGTGTGTGTGTGTGTGCGTGCACGTGCGTGTGTGTGTGTGTGTGTGTGCCGTGCGTGTGTGTGTGTGTGTGTGTGTGTGTGTGTGCGTGCACGTGCGTGTGTGTGTGTGTGTGTGTGCCGTGCGTGTGTGTGTGTGTGTGTGTGTGTGTGTGTGTGTGTGTGTGTGTGTGTGTGTGTGTGCGTGCACGTGCGTGTGTGTGTGTGTGTGTGTGCGTGCACGTGCGTGTGTGTGTGTGTGTGTGTGTGTGTGTGTGTGTGTGCGTGCACGTGCGTGCGTGCATGTGTGTGTGTGTGTCGTGTGTGTGTATGTGTGTGCCGTGTGTGTGTATGTGTGTGTCAGGGAGCATCATACTTGCATAAGGAGTTGTGAGCCTAAATTAGACAACCATGGGCAGCCCTTTTTGAATCCCGCCAAATGCTATGATCTGCAGCCAAGCAAGTCCTTTAAAAGAAGAGAGGTTGTAGCTGAGGTTGTGGCTCAGACTTGCATCCTTGCCTTCAAATGTAAAGGTTTGCAGAGGGCTCTGAGTGAAGGTACAAAGGAGGGTCTGTAGCCCCTTGTGTGAATTCCTGAACAAGCTTGCGTGTGTACCTGGACAAGTTGAAGCAGGTAGCTCAGCAGCTCCTCATCGTCCTTCTGCTGCAGCACACTCACTGCATGGCTGCGCACCTGCAGCGGGGACCGCAGAGCAGAGCAAGCACTCAGTGATGCGGCTACTTTAAAAACCAAGTTCAGTGCAGCAAGCACGAGGAGCATCAGTAGCAGGAATGCATGGGCATCTCCATCTGGCTGCTGATCACTCAAGCAAGGGGGGCCTCGACCCCATGCTACCCCATGCTATGGGGCATGTTTTCAGATACCATGATGCTAAGTATCATTACAGGATAAGCATGCAAAATAAAATCTGTGCTGCAACCGCCGTACCTCTTCATTCTTGAAAGCTGGAGACAGTAGCTCGAGGGCATCGGCAGTATCAATCGGCACCCAACCTGCCATGAGTTCTGCTGCCTGCAAAAAACACCACCACCACCATTTAATCCTTGCTTGAGCAATAATTGCCACAATTGCTGCATACATTAGAGGTAGGTTATCAATATGATGTTTTGTCGATAAGTTTTTGTTCCCTGGACTCACCACCTTCACTAAGAACATGCATCCAATCCTGTGTTTCATCAAGTAATCCGTGCATTGCACATTCCAAGTGGCGCATATCCCAAGCCTGGGACCATCCCACATGAAAGTTATAAATGATTTTGACCCCCGTAAGAGCATGGACGACTGTGAACGCTTGGAGCGCAGATGATGCTTATTAAAAGAAGTCTTCTCCAGTGTAGATCAGTCGAGAGGTTTTCCTGACCTAATTAAACCACAGCTAAAAATATTCCCTGCTCATCCATCTGCATTCCCCAGTCCACGCAGAATCAAAAAATATTGCCAGGTGAATTCCTGAAGCTAGCCTGGAATTGTCGATCCTCTGGTACGCGTGGAAGCACAAATGATGCTTAGATGATGCTTACTCCCGTCCAGTATAGATCAGTTGAAAGGTTTTCCTTTAAACTTCTGCACCTCCAATGCCGATTGTGACCCTCAACCCCACCTGCCGCCCCTCGGGGGCGTCCCCCCAGTCCACGCACTTTCAACAAGCCGGGGCTAGGTGAACCCCCAAAGCCACCCTGTACTTCTGCACACCCTATGTCCAGCCAAACCCTCAACCCCACCTGCCGCCCCTTGGTGGCGCCCCCCCAGTCCATGCACTTTCAATAATCCGGGGCAAGATAAACCCCCAAAGCCACCCTGTACTTCTGCACACCTATGTCCACCCAAACCCTCACTCCCACCTGCCGCCCCTCGGTGGCGTCGCCCCAGTCCACACACTGCAGGAACTTGGTGAGCGCGCGTGTCTCTTGCTGCAGCGAGAACCGGAAACGCCACAAGATGGCACGCTCCTCAGCGTGCAAGGGTCTGTTGGGCGGCTGGCGCAGGATGGCAGCAATGCGCCGTCGCTCCTGCACCCCAGAAATGTTTAGAGCATGCATAGAAATCAGATAGTGGTGTTTGCTGCCCAGCACATGAGGTCCTGTTGGGCGGCTGGCGCAGGATGGCAGCAATGCGCTGCCGCTCCTGCACCCCAGAAATGGTCAGGGCATGCACGGAAAGCAAAAAATGGGGCTTGCTTTCCAGCACATGAGGGCCTGTTGGGCGCCTGGTGCAGCATGGCAGCAATACACAGCCCTTGTACACCCCCAAAAATGTTCAGGGCATGTGCGGAAATGGCTCAGGGCAGCATGCTCCTCAGCACATGAGAGTCAGGGGGTTTCAGGAGCAGGATGGGAGCGATGCGCAGCCACTCCTGCCCCCCTAAATGTTCAGGGACTGTGCAGAAATGGCTCAGGGCAGCATGCTTTACAGCATATGAGAGCCTGGGGGGGTCCAGAGCAGGATAGCCACGATGCGTTGCAGCCCCTGCTACCCACAAATGATGAGGGCATGTGCAGGAAGCAAATATTGCAGTATGTTCCTCAGGATATGAGCCTGTCAGGGCTGGTGCAAGATGGCTCACTTAGTTGTATGAGACGAACTGCCTACAGTGCTCGTTAAACTTTTTTACTGGCTGAAGAATGATACCAGCAGCACCCGAACGGCATCAATCCACACAACTTGCGCTGGAAGGACATTAAAAATAAGCCAGCTGACTTGTTCTGATCAGAATGCCAGCCCGGGCCCCACCTCTCCATTTGGTTTCAAATCTCGGTCTATCACTCCTCGCGTCACGCTGCGCGCCAGCTTCTGAGCTTTCAGCTCGGCAGGGTTGTCTCGTCCCACCTGCAGCCACATGACGCGACGACATTGAATGATTGTTGTCGGTCCATGAGAGCTGCATCTGTGCTTGAGCACCATCACTGCCACTGCAAGTAGGTGGGATAAGGGCTCCAAGACCTGAATGGGTGGGATGAATTGGGACAGAGCGGGGCTGCGGGGATTTTGGTGGGAATGATTGGGTGAGGGGGGGGGGGGCTTTGATATTGGGCAGATGGGCCCTTGCAGGTAGGTGGGATTTGGGTAGGATTCGGGCTCCAAGATCTGGATGAGTGGCGTAAATTGGGACAGGGCGCAGCTGCGGGGAAATCAGTGGTATCGGGTGGATAAGAGGAAATGGCTCTGGAGTTTAGTTGAGAGGAAGATCGGGCGGACAGGAGGAAATGGCCGGTGATATTGGTGTCATGATGGAGCAGGATGGGACTGGGTGGATGGGACAAGATCCAATGAGGTACACATGTACTCAAACACCAGCAGCATCTATGCACTTGTATTGAAAAACCAACACAAGTGGGGGCAGAGGAAGGCTCTACTGCCGGGAGGATTCTGGTTGAGAAGACCTTTTTTAAGGGACCACTCATTGCACAGGCAAACAAAAGCTGGGCGCAGGACTTCATAATGAAGGAGATTACACCATTCAATTACAAAGGATGCGCCACCAAGGAATTGGAAAGGCAAGCAAGAGCTCAGAATAGGTCTTCAGAACAAACGACTCTGAAGGACTTCATAATGAAGGAGTCTGGTGCCTGCCTCTTGCAAAGACTCATAATGAGCGAGTCTGAAGCACCTCAAAATGAAGGATCTTAAAAAAAAACTTATAACGAATGACTATGAAAGAACTTGCAGGAGCAGTTTGACATATGTAATCACACATCCATCAACACTTGCTGCAGTTTCTGAGCCACAGCAGCCAGCAATATGTGGCACGCCCACAGTCAAGTGTATGGAGCTGATATGAATGAATAGCCTTCAGGATAGAAACAGCACCACAAAAACACAGCATTCCCTTGTTCTCCACACCACAATCCTTAAAAAGCACAATCCCTCTCGCTCCTCTCACCACAGGGTCGTGCAGCACAATGATGATGCGCCCGCCCACCAGGCTGGTCGCCACCATAGCCATCACTCACTGCTGCAATGCATGACCCCAAAGAGCCACCACACTCCCCACACCTCAGGGTCGTGCAGCACGATGATGATGTGCCCGCCCACCAGGCTGGTCGCCACCATAGCCATCACTCACTGCTGCAATGCATGACCCCAAAGAGCCACCACACTCCCCACACCTCAGGGTCGTGCAGCACAGTGGTGATGTGCCCGCCCACCAGGCTGGTCGCCACCATAGCCATCACTCACTGCTGCAATGCATGACCCCAAAGAGCCACCACACTCCCCACACCTCAGGGTCGTGCAGCACAATGGTGATGCGCCCGCCCACCAGGCTGGTCGCCACCATAGCCATCACTCACTGCTGCAATGCATGACCCCAAAGAGCCACCACACTCCCCACACCTCAGGGTCGTGCAGCACGATGATGATGCGCCTGCCCACCAGGCTGGTCGCCACCACAGCCATCACTCACTGCTGCAATGCATGACCCCAAAGAGCCACCACACTCCCCACACCTCAGGGTCGTGCAGCACGATGATGCGCCCACCAGGCCGGTCGCCACCATAGCCATCACTCGCTGCTGCAGCAGCCGCAGCAGAAGCCTCTGCAGCCGATCCACCTCCACCGGTTGCCCAGAATCGTGCACGGGCTGCAAAGCCCAAGGGCCCACTGTGTATGTGTGTGTATGTGTGTGTATGTGTAGGGTTCGGCACAAAGCGCTAAACGCCACATTTAGTGTTACATAGCATTACATTATAATAGCGCTGTTTACCGATGCTGCTCCCGATCGATCGGCATACAGCGTTATATGAGGGTCTTCTGTGCGCTATGTAACGCTACATAGCGCATAGGCCAACGCCGATACCTATGTATGTGTATATGTGTCTTTCTACACTACGGCCTGAACATGTCAACAGAGGCCCAAAAAGGAAAAATGAAGGGGGGGAAGGGGAAGGCTGTGGCATGCAGCCTCAGCTGGTTGAGTGGGGGAAAAAGCGCATTCTGATTCACACAGATTTGCTACTTGGCACACCCTGCCTGACGACTTCCAGTTACAAGGGGAGGGGGGGGAGACCAAAAACCAAAGCTGGCCTGCGTGGCCTTTTCTGCCTGATGATGCAGCTTGACAGGCACATGTGTAGGGTTGGCCAATTCCCTCTTTTTATACGTATTTATACGTATTATACGCAGGGCTGTAAAAGTACGGTTGACGGTTCGGTGAACGATTTTACGGTACGGTACCATAATTACGATAATTTCCGTATTTTTACAATTTTCTGACCGTCTAGACGGTGGAAGGACGTTACGGCGGACGGTACGGTTCAACAATCTGCTGCTGAAACAAAAATGACACTTGAAGTGTTCAATTCCATCAAAACCACATACAAACAAAGCTAGATGACTGCTGGACTGCAATTGCCAACCCCTGGCTGCCTCAGAATTCCTGGATGGACCCCCCCGGACCCCGCACAAGTTTCCTTCAAGTCATGGGCAAGTCCTTTTTCCCAGTACCCTCCCCCCACTGCTCAGCTACCCTCGCTCTCCCCACTGTCCTGCTCCTGCTGCTGCTGCTGCTCTTGCTCTTCCTCCTCCTCGCAATCTGCAGGCCCTCAGCGCATGCGCAGCTGTTGCTGGCTACGCTCACCTGCTTCACATACTGCTCCATCACCCAGAAATTCCTTGCCCCCCAGGGCCCCCCAGGGCATTCCTTGCACGCTTGGCACTATTTTGCATTTGTATGGTGCACTCTAGTGCTATATAATGTGTATTTTGATGTGGAGTTTCATCCAAAATCACGGCTGCACTTGCATGCCAGCAACATATGGCTCAGCACAGCCAGACGGTGCAACCGACTGGTCAATTTTCTACCGTAACATTCACCGTCATTTTACGATTTAAACCGTACCGTACCGTCAATCGTACCGTCTAGACGGTCTGATTTCTTAAAGACGGCGTCGTTTCACAGCCCTGATTATACGGCAAATGCATGGAATTTCAGCACTAAACATACGGGCATACGGTGTTGGCATACGGAACTGGCCAACCCTACACATGTGCAGCAGGGCAGATGCAGGGATTGGCACTCACATGCAGCACTGACACAGCATCCCTGTGTCCCTGGCTCCACATAGCACACCTTTTCAGGTCTGGTGTGCACATGCCCAGGCAGACTCCTTGGCAAGGCGCCATGCGGCACCATACTCCCATAAAGTTGAGTCTTTTTGATCATGATGTGCATTATAAACTCTATTCCTAAAAAATCAAACTAGAAATAAGTCTCTAGTAACCCCATGCAAGATCACCTCACGCGCGATTTCACCTCACGCAACATTACCTCGAGTGGCATCGTCTCCAGCGACAACACCTTGAGCGACAGCACCTCAAATGGACGTGCCAACAAACATGCAAGCATGCATGCACACCTGGATGCAGGAGTGTGGCCGCCAGGGGCACCGCTGGAAGCTGCCGCCGCCGCAGCCGCCGCCCCTGCCTGTGTCACGGCTGCCGCTGACGCCGGCTGCTGGTACAGCACCGCCTGGGGGAAGGAGGGCAGCGTGATGAGGAGCTGCGGCCCCTGCACGTCCTGCTGCCCCTGCAGATCCAGCTGACCATGGCCCTGCTGCTGGTGCGCCTGTTGCTGCGCACCCTGCTGCTGCTGCTGCTGCTGCAACTTCTGGATCTCCTGGATGACCAGCGGGTCGAGCCACTCCACCGTGGGCATGTCGCCTCTGTCATACAGGCTCAGCAGGTGCTCGAGCTCTGCAAGCGTCCCACGCTTGTGCAAGGGCAGCTTTGCGGGCGTGGTGGTGGGCCAAGACAGGCAAGGTGGCACGCCCTCCCACACCTGCATGACAGCACGTGCGCAGGTGCGCGCTCTCACGGATCGTGCCATGGATGGACAAGCAGCACAGGAATGGCGGTGGAGGGCCAGAGGAGGCAGGGTGGCCTCCCCCCCAAATACATGTGTCCGCATCTTGTTGAGGCTCATTGGAACGAACAGCAGGGTTTTTGTACAGACTAGGAGATGAGATGTGCAAGGCTTCAGCTCAGTCCTTCCACCGGCGAGCAGCTCCGCCCAAACCTGGTCTTTTTTGTCCATAGACATGCGCATGATAATTATAATGCGCATTGATGGGCACACATGTAAGGATTCAGAGGCTCTGCTATTCGAGCAGCCTGTTGTAAACACCCATGCAAGCGTGCCTAGCCGCATACCCACCACCCCCTCTACCACAAACACGGCGCATGCCACACTAAGGCATGGTCTTACAGAGGTTTTATAACCAGTAACTTGATTTCTCACTATGCGCGCATGCGCACGCGTATGTTTATGTATGTGTGTGTGTTTGCGCGCTTGTGCGTGTGCGCTTGTGCGTGTGCGCATGTGTGTGTGTGTGTGTGTGTGTGTGTGTGTGTGTGTGTGTGTGTGTGTGTGTGTGTGCGTGTGTATGTGCGCGTGCGCAAGTGTATGTATGTGCGTGAGCGAGTGTGTGTGCATGTGCTTATGCGCCTATACCTACCTTGAGGCGCTGCGGTCCTGTTTTTAACCTGCCCTTCCGACTGAAGAGGGGCATGACGGTGCTGCCCACTAGCCGCTGAGAGGCTGTGTCAGCCATCTCCCACACCAACAACGAAAGCTGCGTGTCATGTGGCAGATCTCGGTACTGCAATTGTTGAGGCATAGTTCATCTTTGAGCAAGGTTCAGGTGCAGTGCTCAGAATCTTTTGTCCAAAAGCCTGTGCCGCAAAAACTGCTGGAGCCTGTGTAATTCTGGAGTGTATTCCACCAGCGAGGGGCAAAGCCGCCAGGTTTTCCACTGGCCATACGTTATTCACGCTGCTGAAGCGCTGAAGCCTGTCAAATTCTGGAGTGTTTGTTCTGGCTTGTTGTTGAACAGGCTCTCATCTCAAGCTTGTGAAGGAGCAAACAATCACCACACTCACACAAGATGTGGCGCGTGTGATTCACACAGGAGTGTTTGAAAGTTCTGGCCAGGATGCTATGCAAATGGTGGATCTATGGCAAGAGCTGGGAGTGACAGTGCACAAGTGAAAGAGGCGATCCTGTGAAAGAAGCTGCGCGAAAGTTGCCACCGAGGCAGACACAAAACGACCCAACATTGAAACTACAAGCCCAAAAGGAGCTGCCAGCCAGCAATATGATCACAAAGGGACCCTCACCTTGACACAGAAGACCAGCCACTCCCCCCATTCACTCCCACACGCATTGGACTCAGCATAGGTCGTGCGCGTCTCCAAGCCCAGAATGTTTCCCCCGGCAGTCAGGCTGGCGACCACGTACACAGCGGTAGACCTGCTGCCTGACACATCTTGCAGCTGCTGCTTTTGGGATGGTAGCAAGCCCAGGAACTCACAGATGCGCACACGCACCTGCATGGTACGGGCGAGTGCAATGAGGTCCTGCTTTGCTTTGCTGCACAGATTGCTTGGTAAGAGTGAATTTGAACCCACCTGTAGGTTGATGTCATGAGATAGGTAGTAGGCAAAACTGTTGCTCTTGGACAGCTGCTTTGCTGACATCTTTTTGCTTTTAAGAAACGGGGCGTCTCACATCATGCAGGCTTGAATTTAATTATTCCATTATTGTTTTGTTCTCGTTTCGTGTCTTTTCCATCAATGATGTGAATTCCCTTCCCCCAGCTGTCAAGCGAAAATCCTTGATTGGGCTGGAGCCGTTTAATGCGATGCACTGTTGCCAAAGCTCCCTCCATCATGCCCACCCAGGCTCTTACGTGCTTTTGAACCCGAGGCAGTGCCACTCTCCCCAATCTCCCAAGCAATGGCACCCCTTGCCCAGGAGGCTGAATAGCAGAGCACATAAGGGAGGCAGTGCACATCAGCAGGCCATACCTGCAAAGGAGGAGCAGCACAACTCTGTGCAAACCCACAACGGTGAGTGATTTGGTGAGAAGCTGATTTATCAGGAGTGAGTGATTTTGGTGTATGTACGTCACCCTGTCTGACCTGTCTGTCCATCATCCGCATCAGGCTGTACAGACACCCTGCTATCTCCACCCCTGGGCATCCCTACGATCATAATGGCGCAACCTCAGCAACAGGAGCACCATCACCCAGAGCAGGATCCCATCTACCATCGCCATCTTGGCAGTCTGCCCCCATCAGGTACTTAAATACAGCACTAACGATGTCGTACTTGTTGATACATATGAGAGGTGCAGACACGCATCTTCGTGTACATCCTCACTCTGTTAAAACACACACACACACACACACACACACACACACACACGCACACACACACATACGCACTCGTGCGCGCACGCACACACACACACGCACACACACACGCACACGCACACACACACACACACACGCACGCACTCACACACACACACACATACACACACGCGCGCGCACACACGCACACACAACACGCATACACGCGCACACAAATGCATGCAATCCGCAAAAGTCTGTGATATAGATCAAATGTTGTGTGACTTCGCCATTCTGAAGCACTTCAGCTATGATGAAGTGGACACTAGTGCAAAAGGGTGCTTGATTAAGCATGCACTTCTAAACCAAGCGTCCTAATTTGCAACTCAGCTTGAGGACAGGCAAGCAAAGCGGTATTCAAGATCAACGTTGCATGAGTATGTTCATATGAGGGGTCGAGAGCGGTAGATTGTGCCATGTCATTTTACATAGAGCAGGCATTAGTGCTTTTAAGCACTTAGGGATAAAGAAACGTTTTAGCATGTGTACTTCAACACAGGCAAGGATGCACCTTCAAGGCAAATATGAGATGAGATGATATGGGATGATATGGATTTTGTGGCTGGCGTAGACTTGACTTCATATGAAATGAACAAGTTGAAATGCAGAATTTGGGTCACAAACTCAATGCAAAATGGATGGGTCTGGAAACCAAGCATGCAACGTTGAGGATTGCTGTCTGCAGTTGTTTGGGCCTACAAAAGAACGCTCTTTCCCACTCTTAAATTCCCACGCGAACGCGGACACACACACACATGGCGGCCCATTCCAGCCACCAAAACACGCCAACACAATGCCAACACACACGATGCCAACCACAATGCCAAAACACAAGACACTAGTACGCAACGCCAACACACAACATTAACACGCCCGACTCAGGTCCGTTCCAGCCGCCAGAGCACCAGCAGCAGCCACCCCTGCTGCCTCCGCAGCCTGCCCTTGTGGTCTTCAGTGGAGGCACCGCCTTCAACAGCGTTGCAGGTGTGAATGCTGTGTGTGTGTACGCGCACGCCCCTTTTAGATGCGATCATGTTCACATAAAAATAGCGCCAAGTTCAAGGAATAGTATCCCTCGAGAGAGCTCTCTTGGACGTATCTTAGCTGCAAGGTCATTATCCATATTTCATGCTGTGAAGTGTATGCCAAAGCATTTCATTCTGCGCTTACATAGTAGCTCACACTGGTCTTGCAAGCAAGCAAGCAAATAAGCAAGCTGCCTGCAAGCGACCTCCAAAAGCCCTACCTTCTGTACCACAAGGCATAGACACAAGGCACACGGGACAGATGTGAGAGATAGACTAATGCTCAAGTCGTACTTCGACTTCATGAAAGCCAGCATTACAGAACCATAAACAACGCCAACCTTCGTTGCTGCTGCAATGGTTTGGACGAGCGGTATTGGCAGTGCTGTGCAAGTGCGGCGTATCTCTTTTTGGGCACCAGTGCAACCATTGAATTTAGTGACGTCTATGTTATACGGTGATCATCTACGATGCTGATGTGCTTGACGATTTAAAAGCGTCATTTATGGTGTGAGAAGCTGACGTCTGGAACTCAGGAAGTGCCCGAGAGCGAGCTCAAGCATACGCCAGTAAGCTTGAGCACTTCTGCTCACTGTGCTCACCTGATTACACAGCAAAGCGTGTCCTTGAAAGAACAGGCCAAGAAGGCTTGCCAGGTCCGGGTGAAAGGAGTATCAAGTTGCCGATTTGGTTCGGACTGGGCCAGAGCTTCACCAAAACTGGTGGAATTTCTTAAACTTGACTAACTAAACTTGAAATTGGGGTTGTAAATAATGTGTGGCCCCAATCAACAAACGAAAAATGAAATTCACTGTCAATTTTGCCAGAAATGTTTATCATTATGGCAAAAAGGTAAACTGAAGCCTTCAGTGAAGTGAAAGTGTCTAACGTTGTTTATTAGTGCTCACATTTTTCCATGCTGTACTGTTTCAACAAAGAAGAACATCATTGATTCTTTGTTTGCCAATAACATGTGTTGATCCACATGATTCCACAACCAAGCACTCAAGAGCCCACTGTCCTCGCGCAATTCACATGTGCATGCTTCTGCAAGCCATCATTCCACTCAGATCAAAAAGTGTTGCATGCACTAGAGATTAATTTGTCTTGTGGACAACTCGTTTCCATTAGTGGACTCATCTCCTGCACTATGACAACATGCAGAGGCAAGATGTGGCTGCACACCTGATGCGAAGTGCATACATGCTTCGTGAGCACCTCATGATGTGTATGCGATGCATGATGATGCAGGAGTCCTCGGAATCATCAGCAGGGTGATTGAGATGGCATGCATCGTATGCACCCCATGGTGCGTGCAAGACGCATGATGATGCAGAAATTACACATAACCTGCAAGGTGCTCGCATGCATCATGTGTCATGCACCCCATGGTGCGTGCAAGACGCATGGTGATGCAGAAATCACACGTAACCTGCAAGCTGCTCGCATGCATCATGTGTCATGCACCTCATGGTGCGTGCAAGACGCATGGTGATGCAGAAATCACACGTAACCTGCAAGCTGCTCGCATGCATCATGTGTCATGCACCCCATGGTGCGTGCAAGACGCATGGTGATGCAGAAATCACACGTAACCTGCAAGGTGCTCGCATGCATCATGTGTCATGCACCCCATGGTGCATGCAACGCATGGTGATGCAGAAATAACATGTAACCTGCAAGCTGCTTGCATGCATCATGTGTCATGCACCTCATGGTGCGTGCAAGATGCATGACGAGTCAAAAGCGCTGTGAGTCCTTCAGCAGGCTGATTGAGATTGAGTCTTCCTCTTTCCCGTGACGCAGTGCAGGTGGGTTGTACCAGCTGACACGCAGAAGTGCTGTGGATCTTTCAGCAGGCTGGCTGAAAATGAATCACCTCATGGCGTTGTGCAGGCGAGCTACAGCAGTTTACCACAAGAGTCGCCCATGTGGTGCCGGTGTCCGACGACGGAGGCTCGAGTGCTGTGGATCTTTCAGCAGGGTGTTTGAAAGTGAATCACCTCATGGCGCTGTGCAGGCGAGTTGCAGCAGTTGACCACAAGAGTCGCCCATGTGATGCCGGTGTCCGATGACGGAGGCTCGACAGCTGAAATCGTGCGCGTGCTGGGTGGCCCAGCCGTGGGGGACATCCGCTCGCGCTGCATCCGCCTAGCAGACAGCAGTGATGAAGAGGTGAAGGAGGTGCATGTGTGTGCTGTGTGTTGGCGCTGCCTTTGCCTGGCAGACAGCCGTGATGAAGAGCTTTTGAAGGATGTGTGTGCGTAAGTATGTGTTGTGTTGTGTGTTTTGTTGGCGTTGCATCCGCCTGGTAGGTAGCGATGATGAAGAGGTGAAGGATGTGTGTGCGTATGTATGTTGTGTGTGTTTTGTTGGCGTTGCATCCGCCTGGTAGGTAGTGATGATGAAGAGGTGAAGGATGTGTGTGCGTATGTATGTTGTGTGTGTTGGCGTTGCATCCGCCCGGTAGGTAGCGATGATGAAGAGGTGAAGGATGTGTGTGCGTATGTATGTTGTGTGTGTTTTGTTGGCGTTGCATCTGCCCGGTAGTTAGCGATGATGAAGAGGTGAAGGATGTGTGTGTGTGTTGTGTGTTGGCGCTGCCTCTGCCTGGCAGCTGCTAAGGGGAGCAATAGTAACGAAAAGATCAGGGCTGTTCTGCTCAGAGGCGGGCTCGTGCGTTCTTTTGCGCCTTTAAATAGCTTTTATGTGCTGGCAAAGAGTTTGCCAGGCTGGCTGGCTGGCTGGCTCCACCGACGAGGGGGTGGAGCTTTGCCGCCTTCAAACGAGGATGATAGCAGTTTTCTGTCCCACCAAAGCGTTGTAATTCCGAGGTCACCAAGCCCCAAGGCTCGCACCTCTTGTGCCAATTCATTGCAGGTTAAGACAACAAAAGTCCCTGCGCGTGCATTATGCATTGCTTGCACCCCTGCATTGCAGGCTGTGGCTGTGAAGACCTTGCGTGCACATCACACATTGCTTGCAGCTACCAATTGCAGGCTGAGGCTGTGAAGTCCCTGTGTCTGCATCACGCATTGCTTGCACCACTGCATTGCAGGCTGAGGCTGTGAAGACCCTACTGCGCATCATGCATTGCTCGCACCTCTGCATCGCAGGCTGTGGCTGTGAAGGCCCTGCATGCACATCACGCATCGCTTGCATCAATCAATTGCAGGCTGAGGCTGTAAAGACACTGCTTGCGCACCGCCTGTCCTCAGACGATCCCCAGGCTGCCATGCATGAGTGGTACAGTATCCTGGATGGCCAGCACACCCTATGGGACGGCGTTTCGGAGCCTTACAAGCAGGTGTGTGGTGGTGCGTTTGAGCCTGTGAGGCCTTCTGAGCAGGTGAGAGCCGGTGGCCATACAAGCAGCAGGAATGCATGCAACAGGATAAGCTGCAAACAGAGACTAGAACATTGCGCTGGGAGTGTGAGTGGAGGTGCACTGAACAGACTTGGGAAGAACTAGCATTGATGCATTGCAGTGAATGTGGAGGAGCATTATGAGAATGGGGGCTAAGGATCCCTTGAAATGCTTGCGTATGCAAAGAGGATGACAGAGTTTGCCAAGGCAGGTCGCATGAGCATGTGTGTGCCTGCATGCAATGAGTGCAATGTAGGTCGAGAGCCGTGGCTGTATGAACAGCAGGAATCCAGGCCACATGAACATGCGTGTGTCTGTCAGCAATGGGTGCAATGTGAGTTGAAATCCAGCAGCCATACAAGCAGCAAGAATCCAGTCCAAATGAGCATGTGTGCGCCTGCGGGCAATGAGTGCAATGTGGATTGAGAGCCAGTGGCTGTACAAGCAGCAGGAATCCAGCATGTGTGCGCCTGCGTGCAATGAGTGCAATGTGAGTCGAGAGCCAGTGGCTGTACAAGCAGTAAGAGTTTAGGCCACATGAGCATGCGTGTGCCTGCAAGCAATGGGTGCAATGGGTGCCATGAGTACAACACAAGAACCAGTGGCTGTACAAGCAGTAAGAGTTTAGGCCACATGAGCATGTGTGTGCCTGCAAGCAATGGGTGCAATGGGTGCCATGAGTGCAACACAAGAACCAGTGGCTGAACAAGCAGTAAGAGTTTAGGCCACATGAGCATGTGTGTGCCTGCAAGCAATGGGTGCAATGGGTGCCATGAGTGCAACACAAGAACCAGTGGCCGTACAAGCAGTAAGAGTTTAGGCCACATGAGCATGCGTGTGCCTGCAAGCAATGGGTGCAATGGGTGCCATGAGTGCAACACAAGATAACAACCAGTGGCGGTACAAGCAGCAGGAATCCAGGCCACATGAGCATGTGTGCGCCTGCATGCAATGGATGCTACAAGTGCAATGAATGCAACGTGAGTTGTCAGCCAGTGGCCAAACCAGCAGCAGTAGTTTAAGCTGCAGGTGTGTGCCTGAATGCAATAGCAAATTGAGCCTGTGCGCCATACCAAAAGCTGAGAACCAGCAGAAACAAAATCAGGTGGATGGCTAGATTTACTTGAGGCTTTGATTGCACCCGCAGGTCATTCGTTCTCTGCTCATCCACTTTGAGAAGAAGCGGAAAAAGATTGGGAACAAGAATAGCAAACGAAAGGGGGGCCACACAAACAGCAGCACGCTGGACGGCTTCAATTTCCAGAATGGCAGCATCGGTGAGTTGATGTTGATGCATGCTTTTCTGAACAACCCAGTTCAATTTTCTTTCTGGATCAGCAGCATGTGTGGGCTGTTCAATGGTGCTTGCCGGAGCTTTTGGGGCACTCTACCAACCTGTCCTCAACAAGAACAGTGCTTTGGTGAGGGGAGTGTACAGGAATAGTGGAGAATTGTCAAATGAACTGATGGGCCACAGCATTTGCCACGTCTTCCTAATGATTGTGTGCACATCAAAACCCTTGCAACCGCTTTTGCATACCCTGGCCCGCTCCATGAAGCCCTCCTTCCATCACCCCTGACACAGATGCGCGACCTGCGTTTGGCCTGTCTGCGCTGCACAGGGAACTTCTTTTTTGCCGGATCTCGCACTTTCTTTGGGTCTTTGGAGGCTGCAATCTTCCAATTTTCAAGGGTCGCACGCATCCCTGAAGGCTCGTTGGTGGTGCCTGCCATTCGCACTGAGGTGGGTGTGGATACAAGCACACGTGCCTTGGAGGCTGCAATTTTCCTTTTTTCAAGGTTGCACCCATCTCTGAAGGCTTGTTGGTGGTGCTTGCCGTCCGCACAAAGGTGGGTGGATACAACAAGCACCTGTGTTGATGACTTTGAATGCTCTATTTTTTTATTAACAGACGGCAAGGGAAATGCACCATTTGCGCTTTCCCCCTCTTCCTTTGTAGCACACTGCTCCAAAATGCGGCTTCAACCTCAACACATATCATCATAGATCAGGCACCCCTTTCAAGCGTAAATATCATCACTGCGCAGCCATAACGCAGTCATGGCGCACCCTCCTTGCCAGCTAAAAGGGTTTCGAAAGCACATTGCGCAGCCTTATTGCACACTCTCATTGCACAGCCTCCTTCTCTGCCCTTTGGACACTTCGCAAATCGTGATTACTCTGGGAGGGGACACCCAGATCACCCTGCACTGATCAAAATCACACCCTTATTTGGCACGTAGCGCATCCATCGCCCATCTCAATTAATTAGATTAAGCACGGTATTGGGAGAACTGTTTCTACAACGCAATAATCAAAGGCCAGAACAGGATGACCCCAGCAGACTTTTGGGCCCTCTTCACATTTTTGAGATATCAAACTCTTTGAAAGGCTTTGAGACCACGAAATTTAGTGCTTGCACCCATGCTCTCTTTCCGATGGTCACAGAAAAAGGTTAGGATTTCCCAGAGCACGCTAATCTTCATTTGCTTTGACACGTCCTTGTATGAATCACCAATATCGTGAGAGTGCGAGTAATTTTTATTTGATGTCAAAAAGTGCAACGCACTTCATTGCTCTCTTTCTGTTCTTATTTGCAGCTGCACAGGGACGTTTCAAAGGTAAATTCTTTGGTGTGTACTTGATTCTCTGTGCCCAATCTGCATGTGTGCAGGAGCGAATAAGGCTGGGAGCTGAGCTAGAAGACGGGACCATCATCAAAGGGCAGAATCAGATATCCCACCCGTCAGTTGTTGGTGCGTCAGTGTGCACGGACAGCTATGGTGCATGCTTACATCCAGGAGTGATGATGTGGTGGTTGTCATTATTTTTGAAGGACCCTCCCCTTCTGCTAAAGCTGGAGCTGTGTTCCAAGCCCCTGCCAGCTGCAACAGAGGCACAAGTGCATGCATGCAGGGTTAAGGCAAATGCGTATTGCCAGCTGCAACAGAGGCACAAGTGCATGCAGGCAGGGTCAAACAGCAAATGTAAGATTGTGCCCGGAGGGAAGTGTACACATGCGAAGGCAGGGAAGGGAAGCTCAGGAGGCACGCTTGATGCTGAAGCAATTCTGAAGCAGTCCCCATGTGTGTGTGTGTGTGTGTGTGTGTGTGTGTGTGTGTGTGTGTGTGTGTGTGTGTGTGCGCGCGTGCGCGTGTGTGTTAAGAGCACGCCAAGCAATGCCAGGTCCATTAGAAGGGTGGGTGCCGACACCATGGCCTGCCATCCCATTGTGCGCAGGGTCCAACACTGTGGTCAAGGGCCAGGAGTCGCACCCGCCCCTGCCCTCCCCCCTGCGCCGTGTGTTCTACTTGTCAAGCGGTGGCGGCCAGAGCCATGAGCGTGAAGTGCTGCCACGTGCCAACCCACGCGCTGTTTCAGGTATGGGTGGTATGTGCAGATGTAAGCCATACCATTAGGTGAAGTTGCATTAGTTTGGCTGCCGGAGCCATGAGCGTGAAGTGCTGCCACGTGCCAACCCACGCGCTGTTTCAGGTAGAGACTGTTTGCGCAGATGTAAGCCATACCATTAGGTGAAGTTGCATTGGTTTGGCTGCTGGAGCCATGAGCGTGAAGTGCTGCCACGTGCCAACGCACGCGCTGTTTCAGGTAAAGACTGTTTGCGCAGATGTAAGCCATACCATTAGGTGAAGTTGCATTGGTTTGGCTGCTGGAGCCATGAGCGTCAAGTGCTGCCATGTGCCAACGCACGCGCTGTTTTAGGTAGACTGTTTGCGCAGATGTAAGCCATACCATTAGGTGAAGTCGCATTAGTTTGGCTGAGGCCATGAGCGTGAAGTGCTGCCACGTGCCAACCCACGCGCTGTTTTAGGTAGAGACGGTTTGCGCAGATGTAAGCCATACCATTAGGTGAAGTTGCATTAGTTTGGCTGAGGCCATGAGCGTGAAGTGCTGCCACGAGCCAACCCACGCGCTGTTTCAGGTATGGGTGGTATGTGCAGATGTAAGTCTCACAGAAGGGTGGAGTTTTACTCGCTTGGCTTTCAGAGCCACAAGCGTCATGTGCTGCCATGCGCCAACCGACACAATGCTTTAGGTGCAGGTGGTATGTGTAAATGTAAGGTGGACTTGCGCTTGCTTTGCTTCTAGAGCCATATGCGTGAAGTGCCTCCGACACACACGCTGTGGCTGGGAGCTGGTGGGCTTAAGTAGGGTGAACATGTACTTGCTGCAGGGCAGGGGAGGGCTTTGCTTTTATCGTTTTCATGTACTGCTCCGGCTGAAGGGTGAGCTCTCCGGGGAAGGTGAGAGTTTGCTACGGTCAAAGCAGGGCGGTTTTATCATTGTAAGCGGACAAGCATCCAGCATTGATCCTTGGTGCAAGATGCTGCGCTGCGTGCCGGAGTAAGCGCTGCACCTGCCCTATACCCACAACCTTCTGAGGGACGGCTGGTGTGTATCAGGTTCTGCATCTATATTTTTTTTGGATCGTCGGTTTGATTTTGCATTGCATGTAAAGTTGATGGTGCACATGCTGCATACCCTTCATAGCAGGAGAGGGCTAGTTCCACAATCCATGTCATGGTAGGCTGTTGCATCAGTGTCAGAATCTTGCTTTTGCAAAATTTTACACTGCATTTGAACGCTACATGCGCTCCGCATCCTCTGCAGAGCTGAAGAGGGCAGACGCCATCATCTACGGCAGCTTGTACACGAGCATTTGAAATCGACACCGCATGTCCTTTTTGTTCTCTTGTGCAGAGCTGGAGAAGGCAGATGCCATCATCTATGGCATGGGCAGCTTATACACCAGCATCTGCCCCATTGTATGCCTAGAGGGCATGGGGGAAGCCATCGCATCCCGCCCTGTCCCCAAGGTATGGTTCCACAGGCTTGTCCGGTTTCACAGTTGGAGTCTACTGTTTACTTGGGAAGGCCATGCATTTTGCCCTGTCACCAAGGTATGGTTCCACAGGCTTGTCCGATTTAACAGTTGGAGTCTATGGTTCACTTGTCAAAGGGGAAGGCCATTGCATTCCGCCCTGTCCTCAAGGTGTGGTTCCACAGGCTTGTTTGAAGGTCCAAGCATAAAACAATGTTCTTCATTTGCTCTACAGTACCCTAACACCTAATATTTAGATGCGGACAAAAAAATCGCAATTGCTAAGTGCGTGGCATGGCATTGCTGGTTGGCACAGTGGGGAACTTATGGTGGTGCAAAGCCAAGATGTTGGGGTTGTTGGTGCTTGTTGCATGCAAGTGACTTGACTAGAAGCAACTCAACTAGAAGGTGACTTTGGCTGAAGCAAATGGTAAGCGTTTGCCTGCAGGAGTGCAAGCTTTCAAACTGCCCTGCTTCTTGTGGTTTGGAAGTTGTATCTCTTGCACAACACAGCTTCCCTTTTGCCTGCACCATGAAGGCATGAAGCTTCCCTTTTGGCTGCACCATGAAGGCATGCTCAGCCGTGCATGCGCATTCCTTTGCAGCAGGTGCTGCTGCTGAATGGCAGTCAGGACCGTGAGACCTTGGACAGGCACCCTCAAGGGATCCATGCATGCGCACATTTCTTTGCTGCAGGTACCCTCAAGGGACGCACACATGCGCATTCCTTTGCAGCAGGTGCTGCTGCTGAATGGCAGTCAGGACCGTGAAACCTTGGACAGGCACCCTCAAGGGATCCATGCATATGCGCATTTCATTGCTGCAGGTACCCTCAAGGGACGCACACATGCGCATTTCTTTGCTGCGGGTACACACAAGGGACGCACACATGCGCATGCCTTTGCTGCAGGTGCTGCTGCTGAATGGCAGCCAAGACCGTGAGACCTCGAGGGCTGGCACACACAAGGGACCCATGACGGCCTCGGATGTAGTGCAAGCGGTGTGTGTGTGTCGAGGCAGGCAGGCCTGAGCTCGCATGAAGCTCTGTGAAGCCTTGAGAGTCAGTCAGTGAGCCCCTTCCATTCACATGAGTGTCCTGATGCATGTCATCACTTTGCCATGGTCGGCCATGGAAGAGTGCTAACATGCACCAGGATACGCTGTTGGAGAAGAAAAACAAATGCATGAGACTCACATGGTTTGCAGGCGGCAGGCATGCCCAGGTCCAGTGCTGTATCGGGGGCGGCTGCTCCGTTGCAGCAGCCACTTGTGGTGTTGTTGCATAGCTCATCATCACGAGCCATCGTGTGTGATGCTACACAATACGCCACCCCTTGTGACGAATGCGTGCTTGCTGCCCTTGCCTTGTCTGTGAGCAACTCCAAGATGTGCAGCCCGCCTTTGGGCAGGCATGAGCATATAGGTTGCATTCCTTTATGTTGGAGCATGAGCATGGGTTGCATTTTTTTATGTTTGAGCAAGTGCAGGTCTGGGCACCTTGGATCACAGCTCTTTTTGTCCTCTCATGCAGCATATGGCCGGATTTGCTTGCGGCCTGTTGAATGGGGGGGGATGCGACAGCTAGGTGTGGCATCACAGCCACTCTCCCTTGGCACGCCCTGGTTCTCCTGTGAAATCCTCCAATTGCACACTCTTGACTTTCATGCGTCGTTTTATCATGCAGGTATGTGATGCCTCAAACCGGAAGAACAGCCGCAGGGGACTGAGGCGTCTCAGCCATCCCCCCTCGGCGTACGTCACAGGCCTGCTGGTTCCCAGATCTGGGGAGATTCACGTAGACCTAGAGGTAAGCCTTGGAAGGGTCTGCCCTGGAGTTCACCGGTGATGGAAGCCGACAGGGGATCAGAAGGGTTTGAGCTTCAAGAGCATACAGCCATCGGTAGACCACTATTTTGGAGGCGGAAAGGAAGGTAAAGGAAAGGAGTGTGTTTGCCATCGAAAGGAGGGCGCTTTAGAAGGACAACACCTTCTTGTTATCGCACTTCCTGCAACCCTTTGGATAAATATGCTGCAGCGCTCTCCACGAAATGCTCGCCTTCAGTAGGAGCTCAAGCTCCTGTTTCAGCCTGGTGTTGGCTTTAAAAGCTGCTGTTGACTGACCATTCAATTGAAGCAAAAGAAAGGAAAAACTGCATAGGCAGCGGAAAAAAAAAATCCCCGCATCAATGAAGGAAAATGGGATACCTAGGGCTGAGGCACCATGAACCCCCTCCACCAAAAGAAGCAAGAAAAGAAAGAGGTCAACGAAGAAGAAACAAAAGAAAGAGGCCAAGGAGAGATCAGGAGGGTTACTAGCAGTGCCTTGTGTGAAGCAGCTTAATTGATTGCTTTGGGCAGCTTTCAGAGCGTCGAAAATGTGTATGCACGCTGTGTTGCTGCAGGCACTGCACGCAATGTGCAATGATTGCTTTTGCATGGACAGCTTTCAAAGCGTTGAACATGTGCATGCACGTTGTGTTGCTGCAGGCACTGTACGCGATGGGCGTGCGCCATGTGGTGGAGGTGCCTTCCATCAGAAGCGACTGTGGATCTGTTCTCTTCCATCCCACCTCGCTTGTTACCTCCATTCATACCATCCTGGAGTTGCTGCTGTCCAGTAGCCATGCAGGCAACGGAACACATGAGCAAACAGGGGCACACATGCAGCAGCAGCACACAGGGGTGTTGGTTCAGAAGTGATCCCCTCATTACATATTTTTTAGCTGCGTGGGTCGGTGGATTTTTATGGTGTTTTGGTGCCCATGCTGCGCTGAAAAAAAGGTTTTGCCCTTTGTCACGGATACTGTGGAGCGTACTTGCCCATGCAGTTACTGCCCATGTCCAGGTTCCTCACTTCGCTTCCAATGTTCTTTTTCTGGTCACTTATTTGCATCATCAGCATCAAGAAGCATCGAGCTCAGGTGCAGGGCTGATGCCTGCATTGCGACAATTGTTGTGTGCATTTGGGGAATGGAAACAAGTATGTGCACTTTTGGGATGGAAACAAGTATGTGACAAGGAAGGGAAAGGGAGCACACAAAGCGATGATGCTGCACAGTATCATAGGGGCATTATGGGTTCCTTAATGCATCCAACGCTGATCTAGCCCTCCGTTGCTTTTGCGTGAAACATGACATGGACTCTACGTTGCTTCCAACAGTCTATGGCCTCTCAATGGCACAAATATTGCTGAGACAAAGGTCCCATTATTGACTATTGGCGCCTGTGCGGTGCTCACTTTTCTTAAGGCTCCTTTACGTGTTCTCTTCCATGCTACGTCAACGCCTTTTCCGAGTGCTGGCAAGCTCATGTTTGCTGTGCTTGGTGCAACTTATACACATTGGTCTTCTGTGCCTTCCAAGGAAGAAAAGAAAAGAAAAACTACGTAGGCAGAGGAAACTCTCCCTACATCAATTAAGGAAGTTATTTCACGAACTGGCAATATGATCAATTGAATATGAGAATAGCATACAAGCTTTTGGGCCTTTGTTGCAATGGTTGCAGTAGGCCAGCCTGTGCACTGGCTCAGCGCTACGTGCTTTTTAACTCAAGCTGATGAGGGGGGCCTGGTGTGTTTTACCAACAGCCATTTATTATGTATTGCTCATTGCTCCAAAAGGGCAACCTGTAAGGAAAAAGGAGGGCTACACTTCCCGTTACGCTTATCAAGATATCTCATCTTAGATAAGGCCATGTCAGGCTGAGAAAGTGACGCAGCCAGAACAGTGTCTTGACATCCCATGACCAGATGTGAGTAGTAGTACTGTTGTATCATCGCCCACGAGGATTGTGTTTCCCAAGTCGCGCAAGGACGCAGCTCTCCGTTCTCGACCATCTTGCAACGCAGTGGGTACTTCGTGTGACAATCACATCGTGTGATGCCAATATCAGGGCTCATCACAGCCCATGCAGTGTATGTTGATTACCGGAACATGCAAGTCCAGCACCAGCCACTCAATGCTCAATCATTCAATGACAATTGTGTGATGATTTAGGCCATTGGCATCTGCAGTATGGTCACCCAGGCCCCGATCCTGATTCGTCTCATTGCTCTCAACATCAGCTCACCTGCATGAGCCTGAACTCCACGTATTCTGAACTAGTAGCAGGTGCTGTGAACATCAATCCAGTGTTAACAATGCAAACAAGGCATCTTTGCATGCCCTGTATTCACACAAAGGGAGGTGGCGCCCCTCCCCAAACACAACATCAAACTCGCGTCAGCCCCACCTGATGTGGGCACGCTCCTACGATCATGAATGTGCACGCATGTGCACTCTGAGTATTATGTCATCATCAAGCGAAGCATCTTTTAAGGCATACGTTTGAAATGGGAGGTGAAGGTCCAGCAACCCGGCACAGATTGGCTGATCGCCTAGGGAAGGTGAAGGTCCTGCAATCCATCATGGATTGTCTGATCGCCTACGGGTGGTGCAGGTCACACCATCCCCTCGGGGCAGGGATGAGTGTATCGCCTATGGGGATTTGAAGACTCTACCCGAACATGGGACACTTGAGTCGCTGGTGAAGGTCCAACGGCCCATTTTCGGCTGTTGATCGCCTAGGGAGGCGGGTCGTCCAAGCTAGGGTGTGCTCTGATCCACCCAGCAATTTGCATTACAGAATAAATATCTGGCTGGCGCTGCTGCGCCTACTCCTCCAAGGGCTTTTTTCATGCATAGGTATACCTCCAAAAACTAGATCCCAAACGGGAAAAACGCATCACTTAGCTCAAGCAAGCACTAGTCAACCACCAGTGCCTGAGCAGATAGAACCAGTCACTCCAGCAGAACAGTTTTTCACGCCTGAAGGCAGGGCACCCACTTCGTACACAAATCCACTGACGCACATGTTCATGCCGAACCTGCCAGAAACTGCACCCCAGTTCAGGGGTGAAAGAGGGAAAGATGACCTGCATGCATGGCTTGCGCAGGCAAGGCTATGGTTTGCCAGGGTTTTCCTCCTGTGCAAAGGAAATGCAAGTGTGACAGAAGCTGACATAGCCCACATTTTCAGCATGCTAGCCTTTGAGCAGGACACTCCAGCACGGTTCTGGTTTGAGGCCAACCAGGATCAATTGCTTCAGACGCCCCTAGACGGCAAAACCATCTATGAGCAACTGCTTGCAGCTGTCAAGACGCAGTTTGCGCACATCGCGCCTGACCCAAATCAGCAGCTAGCCGACATGCGGCTGACACCAGGTTTGGACCTGTCTACATTCATGCACAAATTGACGCGGGTGCACAAAGCATCAACAACAACAGATGAGAAGGCCGCCATGATGCTTATTGCCACGTTTGACAAAATCCCTGAACTGTACCAGAGCTTGCTGACAGCTCGCCTGAAGGACCTTGAGGTGTCAGTGGAGGAACTGGCTGACATTGTGCACAAGTACCAACAGCTCATGAATGCAATGGTATTTGTGGATCCCCACAGAAGTCGCAGGCATGAGGTGGGAGTGACTGCAACATATGGCACAGAGCTTCCTTTGAACCAGGCTGCATACACCACATGCATGTCTGCACACGCTCCTGTCTCTTTCACCCAGAGTGCACGTACCTTCCACTGCATGCTGCATGGTCCCAACCACAGCCATGACACAGAGCAATGCAGGAAGCTGCAAGCCATAGTGGCAAACAAAGAGGCGGCAGAACCCCAGGTGAGTCGCCCAGTTCTGCCTGACACCCAAAAAGCAGTCATCGACGCTGCTGTGCAAGAAGTGCTGGCACGCCTATCTGTCACCAGCACACAGTATCTCCCACCTCAGCAAAAGTGGTCCCAGCCAACACGCTCATATGCAATGCCACATGTTAGGCAATCCAGTGCACCACCTCAGTCATCCGCTGCACACATGAGCAGCATGTCCGGCGCTGATGCACCTGACTGTGGCAGGGAGTGTGACCCACGAGCACACACGAGCGCACTGCACACTCAAGCTCGCTCTACATCACCTGCACCTGTATCTCAGCACGCTCCGCAAGTGCACATGACTCGCTATTCAGCGCCAACCACTGAGCCACCAGATGGTGCAGATTGTGCCTTTGCTCAGACGCCTACTTCAGACAAGATCCAGCCTGTGTGGCCACCTATGCATGCCTTATTGACAGTGCTTACAGACACGGAACCAGGACGAAAGTCAAGCGTGTGTGCAGCCACACCTGTGCCATTCCGTGCTGGACCGCTAAACCGTGCAGATGTGCCAGGCGCAGCACCAGCACCTGTGCAGAAGCCAGCGCCTCCTGCTATGGCCACGGTACGCATTGTGGGATCAGAGCTGTCAGTACAAGACTTAATTGCCATGCAGAAACTTCCTGGCTTTCAGGTGTCCTTCAAGGTTCCCAAGCCAACGCTGATGGGCGCTCTCAAGCGCACTGATCTCCTTGCTCCCAAAGGTACGCCAACGCCATCACAAGTGAGTGCGCAAACAAGCCTGGCAGAGTCTAATATGCAACCTACATCACACTCCGCTTCCGATGGGAAAGTGGCAACTGCACCCGAAGCTGCTACCTCTTCAGAGCCATCCTTGTTTGGTTATGATGATGTGCCTGTGTTTGCTGCAGCCAAGCATGGCCCAATCCCAGAACAGCCCACTTTTGACACTACAAAATACATGAATGAGAGTAGCGGCCTGTACAGGCTATCTGAGGATGTATCCTTTGCGCACAAAGATAAAATCATCACTGCTTCACGTGTGCTATTTGACACTTGCTCTGAGGCAAATCTCCTGTCCAAAGAGTTTGCTGACATGAATGGCATCCTGTATGGCCCCTCAACCCACAAGATCCATACCTCTATGGGAAGTGCAGGGGGAGTCATTGGTCAGGTGGTAGGCCCAATCTGGAGCATACTTAACAGAGGTAAAGATGTTGAATGCTCAACTGCATCCCCAGATGGCGTGACATTCCTGGTTGTTGCAGGTGTGAATGACTTGTATGAGGTGCTGCTGAGCACGCATGTTGCCCGCGACTGGGGTGCACGTGCAGATCCTGTGGTCAATTTGCTGCAGTACCGCCCATTCTTGCGCACAAAGAACGACCTGGATACATTTGCCAGTGTACCACTGATCAGCACCGCATTTCTGGCCTGCATGACCACTGCTGCAGACAAGTTTGCAGATCCTCAGCATGATGCACACACAAAATCTCGCGCTGACAGACCAGCTGACAGACCCAGCCTCACACGCGCCTCTGCATAAAAGCAGCAACTGTCACTCACACAACACTTGCCATATGTTATGTACACTGCGAGGACAACCAACCAGCACAGCAGACAACCACCGCTGGAGTGTCCAGCTGCACCGCCAGAGATAGCCATGAAGCTCAAGCTGCGCACCCCGCCCGCATGTGGGGGGGGTGTTTCATGCACTTTGCCCTATGCATTAGCTAGTACATGCGGGCGAGCCTGTCTGCCCACTGGTTGGTTGTCATGGCATGACAACCAACAGATCCAGATGGCAGGCATGGAAGATCAAGAGAGGCTAGCGTATTCAAGGCCTGCCTGATAGGATGCTGCGTTTGCTTTGCTGTTGCATCAGCATATGCATGCGATCCGCCCTACCAGCCTCCGGGTGTGGTAGATGACCTTTTTACATTTTTTGTTCTGCTTGTTAAATGTGTTGCATGTCATGTGTGCCCATGTTGTGCTGTCTAGTGCTTGACCTTTGCTAGGTTTGCATGCGAGAAGTTATTTACTGCCTGGCAATGCTTGAAAATTGTAGATGCTGCTAACTTAGAGTGCAATTCTGTGAAAAAGTGTTGGCCATGAAATTCTTTCTTCTATCTTGCATTAGGAGGTGGAGCTAAGCTTTAATTTGTACGTGATGGTAGTGTCTTGCTGTCCGAAAATTTATGTGCTTCTTTACGCCTTGGGTTATCGCTCTCCTTTATGATTTTGTCTTCACAAGAAAGAAAGAAAAGAAAAGAAAAACTACGTAGGCAGAGAAGACTCTCCCTACATCAATTAAGGAAAAGGAGACACATTGGCTCCAGAGAGCTGTGAGTCCCCTCCACCACAATCTTCTTCACAGTCTTCACATCCCACTTCACATCAGTCTTCACAGTCTTCACATCCCATTTCCTTGGTATCACTTCGCATTCAGGTACTTCATGCTCGTGACAGGGGGGTTCTGGTCATGGGATGTCAAGACACTGTTCTGGCTGCGTCACGTTCTCAGCCTGACAACGGGTATGCTCAGTGTAATATCCCACCAACGCCCAGGAAAATGGTCTGAAGAGTCATAACCTTTGCACTGGCAAGTTAGCAGATGCCTGCTTGCTGCCGCTGCGCCGCCTCCAATTGTCGCTGCTCAGACTGATCCCTCCGGACAATTGTCCTGGACGAAGGGCCAGGCCTCATGTCTTCCCAGTACTTTATATGAATGAAGTGCACGTGTTGCTAGGTTGCATTCAGTTGGTGAGGCTATCTCACGCGGTTAGCCAATGTTGCTCCTAGTTCTAGTGCTGGTCCCGGTCTTAGTGCTGCTCCCCCAGTTCTTTGTCTTTTCCTTGGAGCCTGCCTTTTCTTGGTCCTTAGAAGCCTGCCTGTCCATTGGGGGTTTGTTTCTCTTCCTTTTTGAGCCAATATTGCTACTAGTAATATCATCGTATGTCCTGGGCAATATTTTTCTAAACCAGGATAACAACAAACTTCCTATTTTTCTTTATGTCCTCATGTGTATTTATGAACAGGCTAACAACCAAACGTCTTGACTGTGGCCTTTTTCCCTTGTAACCCTTGTATGTCCTGGGCTGATGTGATGAAAAAAGTTTAGTTCCACTCTCAGTATTAGTCCTTTAGTCTAGTCCTAGTCCCAGTCCTACTGCCACTCCCAGTTGCAGCTCCTAGTTGCAATCTGAGGGCTCATCCCAATCATAGTTCCAGTCACCTTGTTGCTGCCAGTTCTAGTTCTAGTCTTCATTCCGGTTCCAGTCCCCGTGGCAATTCCAATTCCAGTGCGGCTGCCAGTTCCAGTTCCAGCTCCAGGTGCAAAAGAACAGAAAAACTACGCAGGCAGTGAAAACACTCCCCACATCAATCAAGGAGAAGAGGTTACCTAGGGCCGAGTTACCGTGTAGCCCCTTCACCAAGAGAAACAAAAGAAAGAAGTCAATGGGGATCAGGAGGGTTACTAGCAGTAGCCCAGAAGATGGACGTGGCTCTGTCCTGGAAGGACAGCTCCTGCTGGCTAGGGTGACGAAACTTGGAAGTAGGTGGAGTGGCTGTGGCTGGCGTGCTCCCTGTTTCCCCGGAGCCCCCCTCTACTTCAAGAAGTTCTCAATGAATAATGGGTCCTAGTCTAAGTTCCAATCCTAGTTTCAACTTTAGTTCCGGTACAATGGTTAACACGGAATTTGACCTTCAGCCACTGGTAGGTAGTTTGGCTCCTCGGCCTGCTCAACTGTTCCAGCCACACACAAAAATGTCCATGAGTTCTAAAACACCAGACATGCTTTCCATTTTCAAGGGGCTTCTGGGGGGGAGTTTGCTGGGCGCGCGGCGGTGGAGAATGGGAGAAGGAAAGTTTGGACGTCCAGGAGCATGGCGGACAACCCTCTCGATCCCCATTAGCTCTGTTCCTGGCTCTCGCCTAGGCTAGCTGTGTCTGTAGGTTTGAGGGTCCTTCGTGAGGCCCCCGATAGCCTGCTAGTTAGGGAACCTTCATGCATGCGGCCTCAGGCCTGCGTAGAGTTTTCTTTCTTTTCTTTGAGTTATAAAATGAAGCGGTACGTCTCAGTAGTTAGGTCCAGTACTGCTGCCAATTCCAATGCCAGTCCTACTCCCGAATTGAGAAGTGCTGCTAGTTCCAGATCTATCAATTACATGCACAGTCCTAGTTTTAATTCCAGTTCTAATACTGCTGCCAGTGTCAATTATAGTTCTAGTTCCAGTGCTATTTTAGTCCAGGATCTAGTTATAGTTACAGTTATAGTTTCATGACTGCTGCTAGTTCCAATCCCAGTTGCAGTTCCAGTTCTGGTTCCAGTGCTAGTCCCAGTCCCAGTTGCAGTTCCAGTCCTAGTTAGAATTCCAATTCTTATTCTCTAATTGATTCCTTGCACAGCCTTGAAGGAAGAAAACTGTCTCAGATGCTGTGAGACCCCTTACCCAGAAGATAAGGAGGAAAGGTAATGTGGACCTGGAAGAATGCCATGCATGTTAGCAGATGGTTGCCTTGCACACAGCTTTTGGTGAGACCCTTGCTAGCTTGCTAGCAGTCAGGGAACCTATCCTTAATGCTCGCGACCTTTCTGGCTGGGGCAGTCTTTTTTCCTTTGCCACGCACGCCAGCCATGCGCACGCACCCAGCAGATGGAATGCCAGTAGCGTTAGCGGGGACGCATGCCAGCACCTGGTGAGCCTGCACCCATGCCACCGGCAGATGTACCTGCAGTGCCACGCTTGCTACCAGCTGGCGTGCCTGCAGACATGCCGACAGATAGAATGCCAGCAACGCCTGCAGGGACATGCAGGCGTGGCATATGCAAGCCTGCAGACGAGCCCGCAGATGGATTGTCACTAGACGTGCTATCAGCTGCTGTGCCACCACTTGTGTTCAACAAAGCTTGCTGTGCCTCGCTGTGAGCAAGCTTGACGGCAGAAGTAAGCGGTGCCGTCAATGGTGACTGAAATTACATGATCTGGAGTGCTCCACATTTTTAGCGCGTTTGACGGACGTTTTGATCAACTACCATGATGCGGTGATGACCAGGCATTTGGTTCACGCACCATTGCCACACCAGCTGTACAAACAAACAGGCATTACAAGCTTGGCACAAGTGCAACTTCGGTCTGGTTTACATCACCACGCAAGATTCCAGGTACTGTTCTCCACAGTCTGGAGAGCGTGTGCATGCTCTAACTTGATGGTAGGTTTCAAAGTCATAATAAAGTGCTGCTGGAGGCTATGCTAGGCACGCGAACACTCTGGTGATTGCGCACAACCGCAGCCGACTTTTCAGCCATGTACTTGACCAGCACTTGCAGGTCCCGGAAGGAGGTCAAGCTCTCTAGGCCCAAGGCAGCCCTGTGACAAGAAAGTCCAGGTCATAAGCAGGCAAGGGTATGCGTGTTTGCAAGCAGGCTGATGGAAGTGCAGATGATGCAAATGTTAAGGTGGATAAGACCGGGTCAGGACTGAATGAGGGTTTCAAGCATGCAGCATGGGCCTGCCTGCATTCCTCATGCTTTGCTGGTGTGGAGCAACTTCCGGTATTGTTTTGGTGTTTCATTGCAAACAGGCGGCACTCATTGCACCTTGAGTGGCAGAGGTCGCTCCGCAGAAGCGTGGATTTGTTTCAGAGCATGGATGCTCTCCAGTGATGCGTGGCAAAAAAAACAGGGATATCCTACTCTAAGCATTGTCATGCTTTGATGCCTGACCTTTGGAGTGTGCCTGGCCTTGATGCTGAACAGCATCTCGTTCTCCCTTTGATACCCCTTATCTTTGCTATGCACACCTCATCAAGACCCCACCCACCACGCCTTAGACTTGCACGGCACCCCCATCTGACATCCTTCCTTATCAGAAGTCACTTAGACTCCACTGGTCTTTGGTTTAAACACCAGGTCAGGCTCCCACTCATTGTGCCTTGACTTGAGCAGCATCCCTTCCCCCCCGCCGAACTTTGATCAGTCCCCCACCCACCTTCGCTGGACCATGGTGCTTGATTGCTCCATTTCGCGCTCTTTGTTTGAGATGAACGAAAGAACCCTCAACATGGTGGCATACATCTCGTGCGGGGCCATCCCCACAGTGAGCATGGACAAGGTGCCCAGCATGTAGCGCTCGCTGATGTTAAATACCACACCCACGCGCCCATCCACGTCAAAGTGTAGCCCCTCCTGCATATGATGCCATTGTGGTATGCCATGATAATTCAGAGATGACTGTTTGCTGGTTGTAGAACTGAATGCAGGTGTGCCTTTAAGGGTCAAAGCAAAAGGCTGGCCTTGTCTTAAGCAAGCAAAAGATGGCTGGAGGGCACACACATACACACACAGTTTCACGGGCAAGCAGCACAATTGTCACCAGGTTGCCATGTAGCCCACTGACCTGCCAGCAGGAATGGAAGAAGCGCGCACAGGGTGTTGAGGCAATGACGCTGCTGCTGACAGAGTCCAGGGAGAAGTAGAAACGTTGTGCCCCTGCCTGCACATGTTCAGCAGCACAAGCAGACATGCTGGCAAGGCAGGAGAATAGAGACTAACACTACTTTCCTCAATGCAACACGCAACACATGCACAGGATGGAGAAGGAGATAGGCTTGCCAAACCAGACAAGGAACACATGATGCTGGAGCCTTCCAGAACCTCTAGCTCGTGGTGGATGAGGGTGCGAGAGAGAGAGCGTGAGGAAGCGAATTGCAGAATGGTTTGCCATCACTCATGGATACTTGCAAACGAGGGTCAATACACATGAGCGGCCATGCTTGTTCCTGTGAGAATCGTGCACTAAATGGTTGAAATTTGCTTTTACCTTTCTTTTTACAGTCTTGACTCACCTGAGGTAGGGGCGGCTCATCTCTGTGACCCAGCTGACTTCCTGGACCAAGAGGGCTTTGTTGTAAGCTTCCTTCTACACTACCTTGAGGTCGGCTGCTCAGAATCTGCACACCAGTGAGCACCAATACATTTGTGTGCGTGTATATGTGTGTATGTATGTGTGTTTAGGCAGGGTACGCAGGAGCATGCCTTTACTGTAACGCATACACAACACACACGCACGCACGTACACATGTCCCCCCCCCCCCTCACATATACACACCTGGGTGAATGCTTTTGAATGTCATAAAAGCAGTTTGAGCAATATAAGCTACATGACACACGTGCACTGCACACACGCACGCAAACGCGTGCGCGCTTGCACCCACCCACCCACGCATGCACACGCAGGCTTTGCCAGCCTTCGCACCTCGCTACTGCCCGCCACGCTGCTCTCACTGGCCAGCGACCAGCCATCTGGCTTATAAGCCATATCCCCTCCCTTGTTTGAGCCCAGGCCTTCTTGCAACTGCCCTTGTAGCTGAGCACCACCTTGCAACTGCCCTTGTAACTCAGCACCACCTTGGGGGTGGTGTGGCTGCTGCTGGTGATGACCTGCCTGCTGGTGCTGTTGGTGCTGCTGACCCTGATAGGCAAGGTCACCCTCAGGCCCCCATCTCTGGCTTGATGCACTCACTTCTGGTAGCAGCTCCTCATTAGGCTGCTGCTGCTGCTGCTGTAACAGGTGTGGCTGTTGCTGCTGGCCCCAATCTTGCGGCAGCTCCTGCTGCTGCTGCTGTAGGGTGATGGCCTCCAGCTGCTGAGCTGCAGATGCCTGCGGCCCTGCCCCCACCAGCCGTACCAGAGGCGAGTCTGCCAGCGTGTAGTTCTGCTGGGAGGCAAGGCTGTCTGCCTGAGGTGGGGGCAGGAGCACTCCCTGTGTGGCTGGCACAGAGGCAGGGCTGTGGTCTGTGAGGCGAGGGGTGGCTGGCAGGGCACTGGGGGGGGCCTGCGTGAAAAAGCGAGTAGAAAGAATACCTGTATGGATGAACAGGCATAGGAGGAAAGCATGTCGATGGCCAGGATTGAAAATGGAGCACAGAGAGCACGTAGCAATCCCAGGGCACACAGCGATCCCGGGCCCAGTGGGTGATGCGCGTTGGAGGTTGAAATTCCATGGGTGCCTGCTCGCGTGCCCTGCTTTAATGCACAGTCAAACAGGATTGCACAAGGTTGTCCTTTGCATGAATGCTGGACAGAGGTATATGATTAGATAGTTGATCACCATCGTTAATACCTATGATTGGGCACAGAGGCACAATCCAGCCAACACATGTGTAGACAATGTGTCTACCAGACATGCACACAGCTGTACCAATGGAAGCTCCGTGCGCCCAATACAGCAACGCTGCGTGTGGGTTACCAGCATTCAGGCTCGTGAATAGACAGCTCTTGAGATTGGCCCCAGCAGGCAGCCTTCCATGGCATTTGCTGGGGATCTGCTAGGGAGACCAAAACCTAATTGATGGTACGTCCTACTTTTTGGTACAACTGTTCCTAGTTAGATGCAGTAGTTCACCAAGTTCCAAAATCCCAAGCACTCTGAATCCTTATGGAACAACTTCGCGCAAAACAAACAGTCGAACGTCCCATTGGTCGCTTAGGCTCACCATTCTTTCCGAAGTAATTTGGCACATTGGTGTGTCGACAAGGCTTTTTTTACCTCCTGCTCTTTCATTGATGCATAGGGCGGCGGCAAAATGCAAGAAATCCATTAAAAAAATTGCCTGGGGAGTAAGTTAATATCCCTGGGGCAAGCTGTAGCCCATTTTCAGATGCTCTAAGTCCAGCAATCTGGCCTGATGTAGTTCCACCTTTTTGACAAATATGTAATTTATTATGATCACACAGCCTATTGCTTGATTCTTTTAACTCAAGTGCTTAGCTAAATGGTCAAGTATGAGGAAACGACCTAGAAGGAAGTCTGTCCTGCATTTTGGCTCAGTTAACCCTCTGTGAACCCCTCATTTATACAAGCAAACCCATGGATTAAGCCAAAGGTGAAGAGCTCCCCCCCCCCCAAATTGGCATGTTTCATACATGCTCCCAGCATAGGTTGGCCATAAACTTGGCCGGTAAAGCTTGGTTGGACGGCCAAATGGAAATGTGACAGAAGTGTAATGTAATTTGCTGCGGTGTGACCCTGATCACACACTGAACTGGATTGGGTGGTTTTTGGTGAGGTGGAGTCCTTGTACCAAAAGAACATCACTGCAAAAAGAATGGAGTGAAAAGATCTAGTGGTTGGTCGCATACAAAAAAATTCAGTTTCTGAGAGAAAGCCTTGCACAAGGGGTACCAAAAAGGTCAATTTTTACCTCCTTATTCCCATTAGGAAGTTCAAGTCTGCAGGATGTTGCAGTGGTATATGAAGGTACAATATGCCTACTTTTGAGAATGAAAGGAAGTCTCAAAGTGGAGCTGTGGGCCAATTATGGGTGACCCTAGGCCAAGAGAGTGATCTGGGGTCCTCCACTTCTTGTAACTTTTGATGAACACAACATTTAACAAAAACAATAGGTTGGCATGGTTCAATTTGAGGAAGAAAACCGGGAAAGAGCTTATCCAGCGAAATAGGAGAGTTATCTACCTCTGGAATTGGACTCAAGGCTGAGAAGATTGGTGCAGCCTCACTTTGCATGCATGCACCAATGGCAAAGGCACACTTGTAATAAAGTGCAAAATTTAAGCGCTCATACTCACCGCATGCGGGGTTGGGGATTTTGACTGCAAGGAGGCTGCAAGGTCAGGGTACGGGTCAGGATCATCCTACAGGCAAAACAAATATCGTGCATTAAAAACATATCGTCCTGCAATAATGTTTTTGAGGGGTCCGGAAAAACTGCGGACACCGGGAGCATTGTTTATTTCAAGCATGCAGGAATGTGCATGAAAGTAAAAAATACATCTTTTTGAGGGTTTCCCTGGTGTGAGCGGAAAATAAGGCCCCTAAGTTCCAGAGGGGCGTCAACAGCTGGCAATGGGAAGCTTCCTGAAACCTTCTCCCTGTGAGGAAGAGGCCAATCAGTTCCAGGCTGCTGCTTGGGCAGCAGAGCCCAGATGCAGAGCACAAATGGAGCTTCTCTTGAAGAGTGGAATATGTTTTTGTGAAGGTTACAACATGTTGTAGTAGCAGTCTGCGCAGCTGAACTCAAACATTTTGGCGAATCAGTGTTTTTTATATTGCATTATTGACGTGTGCAATGGAGCAGTGTGTGCAGCTGGGTTTTGTGCGCTTTTCAGCAATCGCTTCTAAAGAGTAAGGGATTGTGTGTCTTCACATCTCCACATGCAGGAATAGTGCTGCTACCCTGCTGCATGCTTGTGCACCCAGTTTCGGTTCCAAAGGCACACTCTCTACACAGTCTTTGCATTCCTCATTGTAACATTGATCCACCATGGGGCACAGGCACTACAGAAAAGGAAAGGTGGGCTTCCATAGGCCCACTTTTTGCACATTCTTTGCATTCTTTCCATTGAAATACTGACCCACCGTGGGGCTCAAAACACGGCAGATCAAAAGATTTGCTTCCATACTCTCACTCTGCACATCATCTGTACTTCATAAACTTAAACTTACCATGGGGCCAAGCCCGGCAGCGGATGCAGAGCCCAATGATGCAGAGCTTGAGGGGCGGGAGTCGGCATGCGTGGACTCCACGGGGGCAAGCTCCACGCAGTAGGTGCCATCTGTACACAATGCAAGTGTGTGTGTGAGAGAGAAAGAGAGAGATAGATGCTTGCATTATTTGTTGTTGTCAAATCTATACCCTCCTAAATTTATGCCAGTCTGGTATCAAGAATAGGAACAAATGTGCTTTAGGAACAAACAAGCCAGGTGCTACCCTTGCTCATGTGGCGTCATCGTTCTTGCGGAACAGAAAACAATGTCAAGCACAAGCTGCGTGCGGAAGCATAATTCCTGCCTGCCTTCTTGCAGCATGACTCACTTGCAGGGTTGTACTCGCCGACGGTGAGGAAGTCAAACAGTTGGTAGGAAGCCAGAGAGGGTGTAGGCTGCAAGTCAGCATCTACAGCCCACAACCTCAATGCGCCGCTGCTTTCCTCTTGAAGGGTCACAAAGTCAAGGCCCACGTGGCCTATGACACCGGCTCGGTAGCAGGCGGCACCTGTGTGTGTGTATGTGTGTGTGTGTGCGTGTGTGTGTATGTGTGTGTATGTGTGTGTGTGTGCGTGCATGTGTGTGTGTGTGGTGTCCTGCATCGTGCAGAAAATAAAACAGCGAACATGCTGGACCAAGGCAAAGTCATCTGAACAGAGGTGCGCACACAAACATGTGCACCTTGATAGCAAGTTGGGATTTTGTAAAGAAGGAGTGCGCTCATTGGCATTGCAACACAGCACTCATAGAGAGCACTCCATCACCGTTAAGCAGACCAATATGCAATCTTCTATTCCTGTTTACATACTCATCGAAGAACAGATTGCATTTTCATCTTACTTCCAGCAATTTGGGCCCATCTCATACAAGCTGTCAATGTAAACAGTATGAACATCCCTGGCATTGATTTATTTGGCCCTGCATGCACGCGATATCAACGCTACTCAGGCTTCATGGCTCTCAATCAATTTTGCTCCTTATTAACAAATTAAGACAAATGGCTCTCAGTTAATTGCACATCTTATTAGCAAAACACACGTACCTATACTTGTTGCAGCATCTAAGATGGCTCTGTGTGGCACGGAGGACTGGGGGAAGGTGTTGCCAACAGCCCTGTGGGGAGGTGGGATTGTGGCACAGGCAAACGTTTGACATCAGCGCACATGCAGCGAGCGCCATGGATGAGCAATGCTTGGCACAGTTGTTGGAGGTGGGACAAATCAATGCCTGCAACGACTGTGAAGAAAGGGTGCTATGATTGTGAAGAAAGGGTGCAATGAAAGAAGAAAGTAGTGATGGGTGCTTCCAGAAGGGCTTGCTGTTTGGCTGGTGTCCGCGTACGAGTTCACCTGCACATTGAGCTCATAAAAGCGTGTCAGTTTGTGCTTGGGTAAGCAGGTACAAGCCGTGCCACTTGCTTGCATTTTTGGGGAGGCAGGCACAATGAATGCTTGCGTATTTGGGCATGCAGGCTCAAGCGGGCACACGTCACCAAGGCCTCACAGTGTACGGCAAAAACAGGCACAAGTCACACCACTTGCTGCATATTTGGGTAAGCAGATAGAAGCGGGCACACCCCACTAAGGCCTGACAGTAAGGCACAAGCTGCACCGCTTGCTGCATATTCTAGTGAGCCGACACAAAGCATGGTTGGAAACTTAAGGTTAAAAGGCACAAGCCACACCAAAAGGTAGAAGCTGGCACAAGCTCCACTTGCTTGCTCTGTCAATTGGCTCTGCAAAAGTGGGCAGCCAACTAAATCACACACACAACACACATACAAACATACCCCCCCCTCAACACACACACAAGGCATCACCCCCCATAGGGCGCACCTGTAGGGGTGCGTGAAAATGCGCTCATGGGTGGACAGCAGCGCCACATGGCCCAGGGGGTCCACGAAAATGTTGACTTGTGGTGACCCCACCACACAAACAGGGCATGCCTCCACAACACCGCCCCTGACAGCAAAGGCGTTCATGAAGTCCTGGTAGTTTGGGTACACCTGAAGATGGAGGCATTTGACGTGAAAATGCATTAGTATTAAATGATCTAATATTATCTCATGATCTCTATGAAGGTGCAATCCGGGGTTTCCTCTTCACCTGTGAGCAAGTGTGTATCGGCAGGAACGGGTACAAAAGGTACTGTGGCGAGTGAGCTTGCACCCTAGCTGCTGCGTTTGTCTCGCGTAATTAGGTGCAACTGGGAGGGTACCTTGGTAGGGGCTACAGTAATCCCGTGTGCGGATAAATCAAGATTTTCATCAAAATGGGATCTTCCTAAAGAGACTCTTCATTCCATCATAGGTTTACAACAGGTCATCTTGGGGATACATTTGGGCAAACAAACACCACGCAAAGCCAGCATTGCCCAGGGCATAAATAAATGGATGTAAGGGGCATGCTGGCTTGACGTCACCCTCAACTTCCTCAGCGCTTGCGTGCACAGTCTCTTTAGAGAGCTTGGAAAGCAAGTAAAGACGAGGGTTGCAGTTTGTTGCAGGACTTAACCGTACACATCAATGCACAAGCTAACAACAGCCATGCATCACCTGTGTTCTTGTTCTTCCTTTCATATGTATTACATTTGTTAGCAAGACGAGCTTCAGATACAGCATCTGCAGCAGCACCTCAAGGAAAGGTGACAGCAGCTGTGCTCATGAATAAGGGGCAGCAGCTCATGGATTAGCGGCAGCAGCTAAAGGATGAGCTTTAGATGCATCGCTCATGAATGAGCGGCAGCAGCTCATGGATAAGCATTAGCGGCATTTCTCATGGGTAAGCGGCAGCTACTCTAGGATAAGTGGTGGCAGCTCTGCTCATGCATGAAAAGTGGCAGTTGTGCTCATGGATAGGCGGCAGCAGCTCAAAGATGAGCGGTGGAGGCATTGCTCACAGATATGTGGCAGCAGCTCATGGATAAGAGTTGGCGGTATTGCTCATGGGTAAGCAGCAGCAGCTCTGCTCATGGTTATGCTGTAGCAGCTCATGGAGAAGCATTGGCGTTGGTAGCCACAGCTCCAGTCACCACAACAATGGTCAAACCTTCTTTTGTTCTTACAAGAATAACATACAGACATTGACAGCAATACTTCACCTGTGGTCACACCTGCTCTAGCTCCCACAAAAAACATGTACATTGAAAGAAATGGCATCCACAAAGCGCAACCACTCACAGATATTCAATCAATCCACACCACTGCAAGGCCATAACTTTCAAGGCAAACGTACATTTGGGATGAGACAGGAGAGAAGGTGAGCAGGGCCACAGAGACACACACATCTACACTGCAGGGCAGACACACATTAACCCTGCAAGGGCAGGCACACATCAAAGGATCATTCACTGCAAGACCATTTTCCACAAGGCCACTAACTCCAAAGTCAGAGATGCACCACAAAGCACAAACCTTTAAGCGTAGCGCGCTATGAGTGCAAGCAATCAAGCAGTCAATCTACCTCACTCCAAGGCCAGAGACGCACCATAAAGCACCAGCTGCTCAGGCACCGCAAGCTGGCAGCTGCTAGGACAGCTACAGCCTAGCAGCTTGGCATGCTCACCCCAGTCCAGCACCAATAAGTCTGGAAAACATGACAGAAAAAGTGAAAGGCACTACAAAAAGCACCCACCTCCCGTGCAGCGAGGGTCAGCTTCTTTGACAGCTGCAGCCGCAGCAGCTCGTTCATCCGGTACACAGCCACTTTCTGCATCTCTGTCAAGGGCACACTCGGGTCTGTGCTGGGCTGACCCCGCTCCTCCACCACAGTCCTCTCCAGCACCTCTGCAGCCCCTTTGATGGCCAAGGTGTTGAAGAAGGCGTGGCCACAGCCCATGAGCTCATCATCCACCTTCAGCAGCCATTTGGCTGCCCAGGGTGAGCGCACCATTGCCTCCGCCAGCTGCAACACACACACGTCAAAATAAAACCTGGGTAAGGTCGACAAAGCGATCGGGAGTGTAAGTCAAAACACACATTTACAGGGAGTGCCGAGGGCAAGCCCACTAATACCACTGCCAGACACGACAAACATACACGTGTGCACGTGCGCGCACACACACGCATGCACACACACATGCACATGTACACACAAGCGCATATGCACACACAATTCAAAATTTGATCAAATTTCGATTTGCATGTTAGGTGAAAATAGGCTTGAGTAGGCATGCCTGCTTTAATCCTAAAAAAAGTGTACTCTCAAAGTCAGGTCCTTTGCTCTTTGTAAAACAGATGCTTAGGTTTGTAAACACAAGAGCCTTGCGTACACTGTATGCCACTCAAATGTGTCAATATCCACTCTGATAACACTCCGCTAGTCGTCATCATCTTCTCGCACCTGCAACAGCACTCTCTCTTCATCCTCCTCAAACTGGGTTTGTGTCCTGGGTGCAGGGGCTGGTTTGCTCTGCAAACAAAGGAAGCAGAGCAACAGAGTGCAGAACCATCAAAATTGAGGATGCAAATTAGAGCAATGCAGGAGGCGTACAGATGCAGACCTCTCCGCCACCTTTACGCTTATCGACTCCAACTTGAAATGTTGACACTCACTAGGGTGACAACCTTGTTCACCTTGCTGTGGCACGTCCAGGGAATGGGCTTTGCAGCATCCCATCCTGTCCAACTGTTGCTTCTGGCACGAGGAAGGCATTTTGAAACCATAAAGTCAAAAGTGGCACATGCTTGCAGGTGTGAAAAGCTGTGCGGATATTGATGACTGGCCAGACTTGCATGTCCATATTCAAGTGCATGTCCATGTTGCACACCACTGCACAGCTTGCATTTGCATGTCTCACTCATTACTGGCACAACCTGCATTTCCATGTCTTATCCATAATTACATGACTTGCATGTCTGATCCAATACTGGTACGACTTGCACTTGCATGCCTTTTTCATCACCGGCACAACCTGAGTTTGCGTGTCTCATCCATAATAACACAACTTGCATGTCTGACCCAATACTGGTACGACTTGCATCTGCATGCCTCACCCATTATTGGCACAACTTGCATGTCTCACCCAGTGCTGGTGCGGCTCGCATTTGCATGTGTCATCAAGTACTAGCACAACTTGCAAGTTTCATTTTATAAAGGTGTAACTTGAATTTGCATGCCTCACCCAATACTGCTGCATCTTGCATTTGCATGTGTGACCATTGCTGGCACAACTCGCATGCCTCGACTGCTCACAAACCCAAATTGGTGCAACACTTATTCGCAGCTTGTGGGTGAGGCATTGAGGAAGCCACAAGCCTAGGGCTGGCCACACTCCCATGTCTGCTCTGTGCCACACTCCCGTGTCTGCTCTGTGCCACACTACCGTGTCTGCTCTGTGCCACACTTCTGTGTCTGCTCTGTGCTACACTACCGTGTCTACTCTGTGCTACACTACTGTGTCTGCTCTGTGTTACACTACCGTGTCTGCTCCGTGCCACACTCTCGAGCCTTCTGTGCCAAACTCCCATGTCTGCACTGTGCCACACTCCCATGTCTGCTCTGAGCTACACATCCATGTCCGCTCTGTGCCACACTCTCGTGTCTTCTGTGCCAAAATTCCATGTCTGCTCTGTGCCGTGATCCCCTTACAGAAACATGCCCATCTGCAGTGCCACCAAGAAACTCAGGGCTTCCAAATACTGTACCTTCTGGAAAGGCTGCAAGCTCCTTGCCCGTGCACCTCTTTTACAACCATGTCAACCACGACCACCTTGCTCCCACCAAACCTTGTCCTAAACAACCCATTCACACTGACCCACAATGAGATCATCCACTCACTGTGTGACATCTCACTTTTCATGTCCCCACCCTTTACACTCACCTCATTCACCACCACCTCCCCGTCTGCCGTGATGTGGAAATCTGTGTTGGGGCGCAAGGGGCGCGCGCCATTGGGGCCGCAAGGGTCGGGCGGGGGGGGGCACTTTTGCGCGTGGCAGCACATGTAGCCCAGGGGGCACATTGCAGCCGGCTGAGCAGAACAGGGTGCGCACAGCGGACTTGCAGGATAACGGCCTGCGTCATGCCACGCATCAGACATTTTTGAGCGTAGTTCAGCACAGCAGGACATGGTCCACAGAGCAATAAGCGCTGCACACAGGCAGCACATTACAGCCTGCACAGCAGAACAGGGTGCGCACGGCAGACTTGCAGGACAACGGCCAACACCAGCATACCACACGTCATATCATCAGGTTTCGCAGCGTGTTTTAGCGCTGCAAAAAGTGCTGCCTATACAGTTCACATTGCAGCTGGCAATGCAAAACAAAAGTGCGCACAGCGGACTTGTAGAACAGCAGCCTGCACCATGCCATATGTCAGTGAGTCATGTTTGAGAGTAGGTCTGTCAGCAAGGCAGAACATACTTCCCATAGGGGGCACAATGCAGCCAGCGGAGCAGAACAGGGGTGCGCGAACAACTCGGCGGACTTGCAGGACTAAAAAGCCTGGATTCTATAGCAGGAAATAGAAAATGGGGAGTGAAAAGTGCGGCAGAGCAGGTAAGGTCGGGCATGGCAAAATCGAACAAATGCTTGGAAAGTGAAGTTGAATCACCGTAGACAGCATTGGCCTGCCAGTGTCATGGATTGCTAAAAGGAGGGAAACTCCTGAAATATGGCCTAGCCAGTAATCTAATGGCATTACCATCCACACCATGGCCTGGCAAGTATCACAAAATTGCCTGGGATTCCAGGACAGCATGTTTTCAAAGGGTGCTCACATTCAAAAATAAGCAAAATTTCTGGAGAGCAGCACTCACCCACTATCTTCTCCTAAAAGACTCACTCTGCAGAACATTGCGCAGGCCCCTTGAGCAGCAAGCCAAGTTGTGTGGTCACACCCATTCTTGAGCACCCACTTTTAGAACAGCAAATCAGTACAAGAACACCAAATCGATACCAGAGCACCCACTTTGCAGAGCAGGGAGCAGGACCCATGAGCGGCAAGCCAAGCTGCGTGGCCAAGTCCACCTCCTCATCGTTCACTACTCCAGGCACGATGTAGCCCATGCGGCCATTCACTGCAGCCCGCACGCGGCTAAGCGCCCTGCAGTGCGTGCATACGTGCGTGTGTGTGTGTTTGTGTGTGTGCACATGTGTGCATTCATGCTTGCTGTTAAATCTACAGCATACCTTGAGGCCTTATGGCTTGTAAAGCAAGTGCTCTGCACTGCTGCCTCCAGAAACACTTGGAGAAAGGAAACACCGGCGCCCTAAATGATGACATAGAAGCACATATCTGTCGGAGGTGGACAACTCCTCCCCAAAACACAGGTGTTTTTTAAATGCTCATTACAAAGGTTCATCCCTGTCTGGGACACCTAAGTTTGGATGCAAAATTTAGCTTTGATGGGTAGACTAGGGTTTCACTGTCCCAGCTTGGGGGGAACCTGCCAAATTAGCCGCAGCCTGAACCTTACTTTTTTACCAGAGGAGGTTACTTGAGGCCTGAAATTGTCTCTTTCTTGCGAGCCCCCCCGCATAGGTGGCCCATAATTGGCTATTTTAAGCTTGGCTTTGCAAATATTTGTTGCACCAAAGCTTGGAAGAAGGCAGTTTGGGGCACGTGGCAAACTAGCCGCGGTGTGAGCCCTACTTTTCCACCACCAAATTTCAATTCCCTATTATTCATTCCACCAAATTGGATGGTTTTTGATGATTTGGAGCCCTTGTTCCAAAAGGGCGTCTTAACACAAAAATGAGGGGAAAACACGAAATGGTTAATGAGGTACAGAGTTTCAGCCATTTCCCTGGAAACAATTCAGCACAAGGGGTTCCATTCGACCTTTTTGAACCCCTTGGTGAATTGGAACCCCTTACCAAGCTTTAAAGTAACTTTTGACCTTCTCTTTCCCTTTTTTTGAGTATGCAGGATGTTAGCGTGGTACATGGAGGTGAACTACTTCTTATTGTCTTGGGAATGCAAAATGGTCCAAGAGTGGAGCTGTGGGCCGTTTTTGGGTGATCTGAGGCCAGAAGAAGGATCTGTGGCCCTCCGATTTTCAAATGTTTTTGGTGGACATGATATTTGATGAACTAATAATGCTTTTTTGGTAAAAAAAAGGGAAAAGTATATCCAGCAATATAGGGTGGTTGTCCACCATAGCAAATCTGTACTGGCATTGTGACATACAGGGCAGGATCCATGCAGCAAAAACGCCAATTCAGAATCCAGACAGCACTTGCATGCATGCCTCAGATTGCAGCACACTCACTTTGGTGAAGCTAGGAGCTTTGCGGCAGTGCTCATGTGGCCCGGCAAGCGCTCATGGTTCTCTGGGCAAACGATGCGGTAGCGCGAGGTAGGCTTCTGCACACCACCCACCTGCGCACACAAGACAACAACAGGCAATCCATGCATGTGTAAACTCATTCTGTTTTGGACTTGGGGGCACACCAGGCATTCTCATGCAAGTGCAAGCTACTTTTGTTTTTGGTTTGTGGCAACACCAGGCAGTCCTACGCATTTGCAGCCTGTTTTTAATGAGGTTAAGGGACAGCGGCCCCCATCTGGAAAAGGGAGTGCAGCAGCTTGCATGCAGGCTATCTGGCCTGCGCAGTCTTCTCTTGTTTTCTTTTTCTCTTTTCAGCAGCTTGCATGTATGCTGAGTGTTGACAAGGGGCATGCAACCGCTGTGTGCGTGCGTGTGCGTGTATTTGTGTTGCAGCACATCCTCTACGTTGTCACAAATCTTGTGCATATACCACTACTTCCATGATCAGCAGGGAAGAAAAAAGTATCAATTCAGGTGAGCTGGAGTAGGGGTCAACACTTGGTGAACAATGAGTGCATTCGCCACACATCACACAAGGTTTGCCTTGCTCATATAAGGAACGCAACAATGGTGCATGTTATGCCTTGATCTCTCAGTGCATGCCTTGCTTGTTTTGCATCCCAAACTACCCAATTAAAGTGCAGCGACTGGGTACAATTACTGCAGGACTTGCTTGATCCTAGTCATGGTCTCTGCTGTGTTTGAAGAACCTCCCCCTCCTCCACCTTCTCTTCCTCCTCCTCCTCCTCCTCCTCCTCCTCCTCCTCCTCCTGGTTCTCTCACTATATTGGAGTTGTATGGGCCATACTTGGGAACCTAAAAAGGCCAAGTGTACCCAGCAGTCAGCCAATGTCTCTACAATTTTTGTTGCTCTTGGCGTTCTTATTGTCACTAGCAAGGTGCGACCATCTTTGCACATTAAACCTTACCTTTTCCATACCAATCAATACCTTGAGCGTCTGCCTTGCCCTGCGCACGCCTGCCTCTAAGATCTTTTGCACCTCCAGTATCTTATCCCATCCTTTCAAGACACCTTTCCACATCAATGATGCACAAGGCATCTCTCATCCACTCTCTGTACCTCTAGTATTTTGTTCCAGTAATTCAAGACGTCATCATCAGGGGGGGAGGACAGCACCAGCACCACCTCCACCCTGGGCTCTGCCAGGTCACACAGGCGAGTGAGCTGCGCAGCCTCAGCCACGAGCAGTGCATCCTGCAGGTGGAATTTTAGGTTTGCACAGTGACACTCCACAAGCGATGCAAACAGGGCCAACAGGCAAAGGAGCTACACAGCCTCAACCATTTGTAGCGCATCCAGCAGATGGATTTCATGGTTGCACAGTGACACTCCAAAGGCGCCGGAGACAGAGCCAACAGGCAAAGGAGCTACACAGCCTCAGCCATGAGTAGCGCATCCAGCAGATGGACTTTATGGCTGCACAGTGACACTTCAAAGGTCCTGGAAACAGTGCCAACAGGCAAAGGAGCTACGCAGCTCCATCCATGAGAAGTGCATCTTGTAAGTGGAGTTCAGGTTCGCACATTGGCAATTGAATGGTCCTGGAAACAGTGCCAACAGGCAAAGGAGCTACGCAGCTCCATCCATGAGAAGTGCATCTTGTAAGTGGAGTTCAGGTTCGCACATTGGCAATTGAATGGTCCTGGATACAGTGCCAACAGGCGAGCGAGCTACACAGCATAACCAAGAGGAGCGCATCATACTCAAGAATCATGAACAGCGGGCACAAGTGATCCTGGAGGCAGCGCTCTATGAAATTGGTTTTGTGCCTTGAGGTCACACGTACAGACATACGTGCGCATGAACACACACATACACACACATGCACATGCACGCACACCTTCTGCAGCAGTGCCATGGGCTGCGTGCGGTGCAGGCTGAGGACGTGGACCACAACATGCGACTGCCGCTGCATCTGGGGCCACTGCTCATACAAACCCTGCAGGTGCACAAGGGCATCACATACATCCGAGATCACATGAGGATGTTGAACATAACATGAGACTGCCATTGTATCTTGGGACACAGCTCATGCAGACCCTACAGGTACACAAAACACCTGCATTCCAATTCACACATAGCTGAGAATGTAGGCTGCAACATGAGACTGCCATTGCATCTTGGGACACAGCTCATACAAACCCTACAGGTGCACAAAACACCTGCATTCCAATTCACACATAGCTGAGAATGTAGGCTGCAACATGAGACTGCCATTGCATCTTGGGACGCAGCTCATGCAGACCCTACAGGTGCACAAAACACCTGCATTCCAATTCACACATAGCTGAGAATGTAGGCTGCAACATGAGACTGCCATTGCATCTTGGGACACAGCTCATACAAACCCTACAGGTGCACAAAACACCTGCATTCCAATTCACACATAGCTGAGAATGTAGGCTGCAACATGAGACTGCCATTGCATCTTGGGACACAGATCATACAAGCTTTGCAATGCACAACACACATTACCACACACGAACATTTTGAGCCATGCATGCGTGGGTGTACACGCAAGAGCACAACCACATGAACAGTTGTGCAGGAAAGAGAGCTGCCTGAACAACACAGCTAAGCCGTATTGCAGCAAATATGTACACAGACATGTGTGCAAATGAGCCTCAGCGCATGTCTGTATGCAACATGTAATGCACGCGCGTGCGCGCACGCGCGCACACACATGCAAAAAGCGAGCTTCACTTCAGTATATGACACAGACGTAGCCCACATGTGCATCTGCATTAGGGTTTGGAACTTGGCACCTTTTGCTCCAATCACATCTGCCTGGGGCACTAAAAGGCACAACAACACTGACCAACAGTACGCACACCTGCACGCACCTGCTGCAGAGCTTTTAACTTGGCACCTTTTGCTCCAAGCACATCTGCCTGGGGCACTTGAAGGCACAACAACACTGACCAAAAGTACGCACACCTCCACGCACTTGCTGCAGAGCTTACAACTTGGCACCCTTTGCTCCAAGCACATCTGCCTGGGGCACTGAAAGGCACAAAAACACTGACCAACAGTACGCACACCTGCATGCACCCGCTGCAGAGCTTACAACTTGGCACCTCGCTGCCAACGCAACTGTGCCTGAGGCATACAAGGACACAGAAAGGACAAAGAAAGGACAAAACACTGACTGCACACGCACAGCTGCACACGCAGCTGCTGGAAGGCTTGGCAGTCTGGCAACCTGCTGCCAACGCACCTGCCCGAGGCGTGAACAAACAGAACAGACTGCACATGCACAGCGGCACACGCAGCTGCTGCAGAGCTTACATCTTGGCATCCCCCTGCCAGCGCACCTGCCTGAAGCACACAAGAGCAAAACACTGACAGTGCAAGCACAGCTGCACACACACCAGCAGCGGAGCTTACATCTTGGCATCCTGTTGCCTGCGCACCTGCCTCAGCCGTACAAAAACAAAATACTTCGCATGCACAAGTGCATGCACCCGTGCAGAGCTTACAGCTTGGCATCATATTGCCAGCGCACCTGCCTCAGCCGTACAAGAACAAAACACTTCGCATGCACAAGTGCATGCACCCGTGCAGAACTTACAGCTTGGCATCCCGCTGCCAACGCTCCTGCCTGAGGCGCACAAGGACGCAAAGATGACTGCACACGCACAGCTGCACATGCACACCTGCTGAAGGGCTTGGAACTTGGCATCCCGCTGCCAACGCGCCTGCCTCAAGCGCTGCATTATGGTGCTACGCAGGCGGTGCAAGCGCCAGGCTGTTTGGATCTCCAACGCGGCACGCCCCGCCTTGCTGTGCCGTCGGCGCACCAGCAGGCCACGCCAGGCGGACTGCGCAGAGGCACATACAGGCACCACTCAGGAGGATAAAGAAAAATTCTCCTGGAAGGCGCGTGTACATTTTTGGCTGGACCCCCTGGACCGACCCACCTACCCCCAATCCCCCCACTATTTCATAGTCCCATCCCATACATAAAGGGTACCATTCTGCTCCCCTGAAAATCCTCATCCATCTGCATGCTTATTGCACTTCCCTCAAAGTTTTGCTGCACCCACACCCTCAGCGCCTCACACCCATGCACATGTGGCACTGACTTGTAGACATGCACAATGACCCCCTCTTCATCCCATTTTGCGCCATTAGGGTGCCAGTTGAAAGGGCTTGAGCTCAAACATTTGATGCTATGCTTACATTTCTGTAGAATTGTCCCAACAGATTTTAAAGGTCCCAAAAAATCAAAACCCCCCTGACCCACCTGCCCCAACCCACCTTATTTGATTGGACCCGTACACACATACCAATGAACAGATCCTGATCTCAGGATTCCAAGTATGTTATCATTAAAAGGAATGGCCCGTGCCTTCCAAAATTTACAGGAACTTTTCCCTCCTGCGCCACCTCAAACAGATTGTGAACACAGAGCAAACAAATTGAGGATGCCGCTGCCGCACAAGAAGGCCACAGCAGGCGGGTATGCACAGGGACAGGAAGGCATCACCTCAGAAATTTGTGAATGCATTGAGGTCCATGCTTTGCTTGGACCAGGTATGAGAAAGCACAGGCAGACCCCACACAGGGATATAGAGGTACCAACTCAAAACAGTTCTGAATGCATTGCAATCTGTGTTTCACTTGGACCAGCAATGAGAAAGCGCAGGCGTACATTGGTTCATGGGTGATGGAACAGGAAGGGCGAGCTTTCTATCAAGATGTACAGGCACAGGGCGCAAGCAGCCCTTTAGAGCACGAGATCAGCCAAGCCAAGTGCTTTGTCCAATTTTAGCACGGAAAAGCACAAGCTCACCTGGTGGCAAGCATCTTAAGGGTCTTGCGGAATGGCAATTGCAAGAACTAAACTGTGAAGGTTTGAAACTGGGCACAATTGAATGGCTGTAAGGAAGCAGGAACAAATGGCCAGTGGAAGTTTCTCTGTTCTAGAAAAGTCTTAAACAGGCTAGCTGCATTTGAATGGTTAAACAGATCCCCACACAAGTAGCACGACTCGCACGGCCGGCTCCAAGTCTTGTGCACCCCTGGGTGGCTATTGCTTTCAATTCCAAGCAAACAAACATCTACTAGTCATTGGACAAGACCACACACACATGAGTACTCCTCAAGACAACTATCCCTGCAGCCGCACACCTGGATGGCTGTTGCTGCCAGCCCCTGTCCTCCATCGCCTTTGAACCGCCGACCAGGCTGCCTTAGCTGCTGGGCTACCTCTTGAATGTTCTGTGTACCCAGAAATCGGAAAATGTGTCGAAGAACATACCATGATCAAGACGCCATGTGCCTGTAACAGCTCATGGATTTTTTCACAAGTGTACAGAAAGATGTCTGAAGGAAGAGCACAGTTAACGTGATGCACATGAGTCACATGGTCATGTAACTGCACCAGCTTCTGGACGTCAAAACAATCGCAGTGCAAGGCCAGCACACACTGATACGAGAAGATGCAGGTGGGATGTGCCAGATCTCGAAAATTCTACAAGTGTCAAAGACAGAAAACGGTGCACAAACTACAACGTGGACCATGAATTACAACCTCACTCCTTGCTTTTGCAGGTCTTACTTGAACAAAGTGATCTTCCAGTCCCATTTAACCCTTACGCTGTGAGCCCTTGCTTGTTTCTTGCACACGTAACTGCCCCATGCTTACCTGTACACACACCAAGAGGTCCTGCATCTGTGGCTGCAGCCCCGCCGCAATCACCCCATGTGCAAGATCAGCAAGGCTTTTTCCATCCACGATGGCCAGCGGGATGGCATACTGCATGAGTAGAAAGTGTGGGGGGATACCAGGAGTCGAAATAACTCCAAAGGATCAAATGCACTTTGTCAGGGAGGAATAGTAGGGGGCAGTGGGGAACTGTGGCTGCAGGAGAGGCAGGGAGGATACCACGGGCAGGTCAGCTTGAAAGTCAGTCCAGGAAGGGTGTACACAGCTGCTCACACTCAAAACCTCACGTGTTAAGCCCAGGCTAGCAATCAGGGTGGCATGGCTTCTTGTTAATGCATAAAGATCAGCTTTCAGCTACCTGGTCAGCAGCGCTTGATCCTTTTGTTGATGGAGTGAGCTCACCTGCTTACAAATTGCTTCCAGCTGCTTGATCAGGAGCGAGATGACGTCCCACAACGGCAGATACGTCCTGTTATAGCTGATGAACTCTGGTGTGTTCTCCAGCACAGCGCCCTGGGGGCAGGACAGGGCAGGAAGATTCTTCTAGAGGCTACAGAAACAACAGACCTGCAGTAACAATAACTGACTGCTGGCCTTCATAGGTTTGTTCTCCAGCACTGCTCCCTGGGGTAGGACAGGGTAGGAGGATCCTTCCGGCACATCCTGTTGTGCCAAAGCGTATTTTTCCTTTGCTTTGCAATCCTCCCCAGAGACAGTATTACCAATACGTATTCCACCACTGAGCACCATCCCAGGAGCAGGTCACCGCATTCCAATGATCATTTCCTAGGAGTTAGACACGTCTTCAAACACAACTCGAAAGAGGTGTGCATGCAGCCCAACTCCCCCTGAAGTTAAGGACACCAAATTCAGCTGCTCACGTGGACCGCAGGCCAGTCTCTGAAGCCTATAACTGAACATTCCCACTGCATGTCTCTCACCTTTCTGATCATGAACTCGTGCAGGCTAAATGTATCCAGAAGCACGTCAAAGGGTCGTGCAGTCGATTCATCTCCTGCTTTCCCACTGTGCAGCAGTTCCAAGTGAAAGGCACCGCTCATTGAGCAAATGCGCATTGCTCAATCGACAGCAAGCATAGCATTTGATATGCATACCATTGCAATCCTCACAAAACATACTGAAAATAAAAGCATGCACTGGATGCTGCCTGCATGGCACAAGCCATGACTCGCTAGTTAAGATTTACCAAACTCCTTTTCAAGGCAATCGCACTAGACGTGGTTCCTGGAAGCTGACAAAGGTGACATGCTTTTGCTTTGTGCAGTCCATCCAGACGTTTCTTCAACTGTACCAGAATATAAGTAGGACTCTACTTCTTGAGACGCAGGTGAGAGGAGTTATACGGATCGCCATGTGATCAGGTGACTTTAAACACAGTTGCAATTAGATGCACAAAAAAAGTATATGCTGATACTTCCACAAAAAAGCAAACAGACCCACCTGGTGGTTCCTTGCTCCCCATCTTTCTGGGCTGCCTTGTCTCCTTCCTTGTCCTTGCGACTCTGCTCCTCAGCATCCCGTGCCTTGTAGAAGGCTGCCATCCGCGCAGCTTGCTGTTAAGTAAAAGGAGAAACCATTAAACAGATTGAAAACATATTTACAAATTTACATCACGGCGGCCCTACATATTGCCAGTGTCAATTTATGGATAACCATGACCTACAGGCCCACAAGGAAGCATTCTTGATGTTCTGTGCAACAATTAAATGGTGCGCTTTCTTTGCCAATGCCTTGACACCGACCGTGCCGTTTGATTGCACCTACAAATTTGGAAGCACTTTGGAAACACAAAAGTAAATGTCTATTCCACCTTCCGAGCAACGCTTCTCAGGAAGCCTCAAAACAGAGGCAACATGAAAGATCATTTTCTGATCCTCATTCAGACCCACCACCACTTCAGGCCCTTCCACAGGGGTCAGCAGGTCCATTTTGAAGCACTTGGTGGCAAGCATGCTGTCTTCCAAGGCGCTGGTAGGCTGTGGCCGTACAAACTGCAAGGCAATGAAGGGGAAATTGAAGCACTTGATGGCAAGCATGCCACCTTTCAAGGCGCTGGTAGGCTGTAGCTGCACACACTGCAGGGCAACCCAAGGGAAGTTTGCTTGAAGCACCAGGTGGCGGACACACCATCTTTTAAGGCGCTGGTAGGCTGTAGCCACACAAACTGTAGGGCAACAAAGGGGTTGATGCGGTCATTTGGAAACCACTCTTTGTGCCGGATGGTTGAAATGCAATGCAAACAGGCATGCTGAGCAAGAGACCCCGAAGCGGTCAGGTCAAGCGATAAGCGTCTTCTATCTTCATTGAGGTGAGAAGCAAGGTCATCAAGGAGATGACCTGGCATCAAAGGCAGGCTGCAGCAGCGCAGCAATTCACACTGTCTTTGAACAGTAGCATGATTACATCTAAAATGCAAATTTATGCTACAAAGGAAGCAAGGTGGTGCAAAGTGAGGTGGATCCACTTGCATGCCCCATGCAGTTGGAAAATTTTGCAAACACGCTGTGCATCACAGTTTCTTCGATAGAGTATCAGGCTGGCTGCTTGTGTCTGAGGGACAGGTCACAATTGAGAATGGGGCAAAGCCCCTAGGGAGATTGGCTTGTGGCATAAAGACAGACGGAATTAGCAGTGCATGACAAAAAGGATGAATAGAGGATTACATAGACAAAAAGGCTTTCACTGAAAGTTTCACTCAAAAGACGTCTGACTGCTGCGCGCAACAGAGCAGGGTTTGTCGGTCCACAGGGGCCAGGTTGCAGGTTGGTCCAGAGATGTGGTGGCACCGTGGCACCTCAGGCTCCATACAAACAGACCATAGCACCATGGCACTACAGACTCTCTATAAACGAATCATGGCACCATTGCCCCACAGACTCTCTACACACAAGCCATGGCACCATGGCACCACAAGCTTTTCCAAAAGAGCTCGGGCTTGTGCACTTGACATTCTGTGACAAGATGTCCTGCGTGGGCTTGACTTGTTCCTGTTGCCAGTCAGTTGTATCTTGAAGGTGAAGGCAGACACAGCTCTGAGAAGAGGTCAGGAACACCCCACTCAAAGCTTGGCCGCTCCCCCGCAGGCATGATTTGCTGTACAGCGAGCAATAAACAGCTTGCCTTCGTGTTTGATACATAGAACGCGTTGCAATCAAGATACGACACAGACAGGGTACAACCCCCTTGTCCTCTTTTTTCATGATATACAACACTCACATACATTCAAACACAAAACGCAATCCAAATGTACACATCCATACGCAGCATTGTGCCCTCTTATGACATTTTGTTGCTTGTCACCTGGTTCTCGTGCGGGTACAAGGGGGCAGGGCCCATGCGGACTGCACCATTGGCACCCATCAGGGCAGGAGACAGATCTGCCTTGGAAGGCAGCAAGCCGCGGTTGATGAGGTGGTATAAGCCCTGCCCAGGCGCAAGAATACCGACAAGAGGTGGTGTGAGCCACGGTCCACAAGGTCTATAAGGTCCTGCCACAGACACGAGGCCGGAGGAAAAGGGCCAAAAGCGGAATAGGCCATAGTTTACAAGGCGGTACAGGCCCTGCCAAGGCGTGAGAAACAGGGCAAGTGGCATGTGCATGTTGACAGTGCCAAGCCAAAATTTAGGAACTTCCTAATAGGAAGCAGCCTGCGGTCAGAGGATGATTGCCAAGCAGTGTGAGAAAGTGGAAGGCGGACCAGGGTGTATGCTGAGGGAGGTAACTGGCTGCGCTGTTTGGTTCACTGCAGGAAACAGACACAAAGTTCATGCGAGTACGCATGAACATGCATGTGCGCTTGCGCGTGCGTGTACACACACGCACATGCGCACACACACACACACACACACACACACACACACACCTTGGTGAGCTCCATGTCCGCCACCTCTGCGGGCGTCGAAGCGTACGGGTCATGCCGTTGCTTGTGCGGAAGTATGACGGAGGGGCTGACGGCGGAGGTCAAGCCCTTGCGCATGCTGCCTGCTGTGCCCGTCTCAGAGGCAGCAGAGGCCTGGGGGCCCTCAAGCCCACTGCCAGGGGGGTAGGCTTTGGTGGGGGCAGTGATGCCAAAGCGGCTCTGCAAACAGTGCAGAATTCCATAAAGCATGCAATTCTAAGTATGTTCATGGCAGCGGAGACCAGGCCCTCAAGACCACTGCCAAGCGGCCAGGCCTGCTTGGAGCACTGATCCTCTCAAATGTGTGTGATGCCTTCGCACTCGTAACAGCAAAATAAACTTCCTCAAGTACGCTTCTGTCTTGCTTACCTGGAGGAAGTCCCGAGCAGCAGCTGTCTGAGGCTTGTTAACCGGGTCCGCCTTGTACATTGCCACCTGTGACAGCACAGGCGTGGGAAAAGCTTAAGAGTGGATCGTGTACAAAGACAGGAGCACCAACTTTTTTTCCACAGTGCATGCGCACACCTCCACTATTGCAGCAGAAAGTGAGAAGCAAGGTGTGGATTGCAGGCTCGGCACCAAGGAGTTATTTTGAGCCAACCAGTTTCAGCCAAACTGTATGAGTGATGAAAGCGGTGCCAAGCGCTGGGCCACTCTGTACCGAGCAAGTATGGACTCCAGAAAGGCATCGGATGCCTTTCTTCGTAAATGTCACATGTGTCAATTGTTATGAGTCTATGATCCGCAATCCCGTCCATCAGCCACATTTCATCAGAAACTTGTCATGAAAGTGCCTGGCAATTGAGGTTGACTCATTCCAAATATATATATATATATATACTGTGCTCTACCTTTTTTTTGCTGGAAGACTGTGTCAGTGGCTTGCCCTATTTGAAACATAACCCAACCTTTCATGAGCTCACCCTGCAAACCTGATGACAGCAAAACAACCAAGCAGCCCCTAACGCCTGCCTTCTTTTGCAGGTTCATCGACTGGCGCTCTCTTAAAACCGTGGATGAACATCTCTGCACCTATGTGCACTGGTTTTATGCTGTTTCTGGCAGAAGCACGTACCCTGCTGCTCAGCGACGCAAGGATTTTCACGTGCTCAACGATAGGCCCTGAGGGCATTCATAAATTCATTGATTCATTGACTGATTGACATTTCCTATTGGGTGTGCTATATGTGTATGTTTGCACCTACATGCGCTGCTTTCGTGATGCTTTTAGCCGCAATAAGACCCACCCGCTCAGCGGCGCTGGGAACCATGGGCGCTAAAGGGGAGGCCTTTGGGCGCATGGTGAGCGTGGACTGGCCAGCAGAGGCCGTCCTCCGCTGCATGGTGTGCGCCTGAAGGGAGGCATGCATCAAGTTCTGCAGGCAGAGGGCAGGGAGCGAGGGCATACTCTGTGTGTGTGTGTGCGTGTGTGTGCGTGTGTGTGTGTGTGTGCGCGCGCGCACACGTGTGTGTGTTTATTGTGTGTATGTGTGCATGCGTGCATGCGCGTGTGTGTATGCGTGTGTGCGTGTGTGCCTGTGTAAGTATGTGCCTGCAATCACTGCCCTGGCTGGAAGGGAATAACTTGCTGTGAGATGCACATTTTTTTGTTTGAAGACACAAGATGAGAGCGGTGCATGAGGAGAAAGATCACAGATCCTGTCATTTATTTTTATCCAAATAGACTGTTAGTGTTCATGTTTTGGCCAGAAAAGACATTCAGCGTTCAATGAGACAATTAATGTGAAAGGAGCAGATCACTTGAAGAAAGGTGACGCATTGATGCACCCTGGAAGGTCATGTCATGCCTGAGCTTGAGTTCATCAAGCTTATGTTTTGGTCAAGTGAGTTCATCAAGCTCATGTTTTGGTCCTGCCCCATCCTGCTCTGAACCCTATCAAACTCCTTTGGAACTTTTCTACTACAACGTTGACAGCTTTTTCATATTTAATATCACCTGAGTCTGCATTTTGAGTCCTGCTTCCAGCTTGGTCATGGCCGCCTCAATTGTGGATTTTGCTGCATACGGTTGGCGGAGCTGCTGGCGCACGCTTTCCAACTCGGCTAATGCCTGTGTATATATTGCCCCACGCGTGTGTTAGTGTGTGTGTGTTTGTAATGGTAAATGAGTCAGCACATGTGGACCATTCCCAACGTATGCAAAGTTCAATATACGTTCGTACGTGCACACCTGCAAAGTCAATGCGCAATGCATGCTTGCAATGTTAATGCTTTTATGGGTCACGCACTTGTGCGTACCTCAAAAATGCTCACAAGCCAAGCAGAGGTTCATAGTACATATCAGAAATTAAGGTGTAAGCTTGACTTGGCTTATCTGTGAAGCCCATTTCCCAATGCCCCTTAGCGCTTGCTACCCAGTAGTCCCTGACTCAGGTAGTCCCTGAACTCAAGATGCGAAAGGGTGCGCACAGATATTTCCTGTCACTTCGCTACGGTTTGTCCTTGTAAGAATGTGTGCAATCTCCCCTGTCCTCACGAACCTGGAAATTTATGAGCTAAAGTGAGGCAGAATGAATGAAGTGAGGCAGAGTGAGCGAACGTGAGGCAGAATCCGTGCCTGAGCCGTTCTGGTGCATTTGTGGCATGCAGCTTCTCGGCTTCATGCCTTTCTGACTGACTTGTGTTCTCCAATTTCAGTTTGCAAATACACTTTTCTCGTACACGCAGGAGTGCATACTTTATAAAATCCTTAGCTTGATGCCGGCTGCAGCTTTTTCCTGCTTGCATGCTTGAGTTATGCTTGCATTGCTTGAAGTCGTCTATCTGTGCATACAACTGCAAAATGCGAATCAGGGCAACTCAAAGTAAATTACTTTTACCAGGGCAAAACATACCTGCTCCAACGCCACTGCAGCAGGGTTGGTGCTGTCGTGGAGCAAGGAAGGCAGCCCTGGCCTGTGCTGCCTCTGCGAGGAGCTCGACATGCTTCTGCTGCTCTGCCTATGCGGCCCTGCTCAGGTAGCTCCATCTCAAAATGAAGAGCATGGACAGCAATTCAGGAGCCCCTTTCAAGCCCCTTTCAGCATGCAGGGTCAGATTGACCTGCTTAGAATGTAGAAAGCGATCTTTGTTGCCACTTTGTGAGTGTTTGTTTTGTAGCTAATTGTGCAAATATAAGTTTTCCAAAAGCAAGCATTTCCAGGCAAAAGAACGCTAGAAGGCTTGCTTTCCAACGTACCCATACCCAGAGTTGGCAAGCTTGTGCTCGGGTAGGAAAGGATTTTTTTCTTAAAACTAGAATGTTTAGTTGAGGTAGTGGACCAGCACCTGTGAGGAGCGTAAGGGCCAGCAATCAACTTTCCTTGGGCAAGGCCCTTTCCCTCGCCCTGACCAGCCATGGACCTGGACAAGCAAATCTTCGAGGATGAGCAGGACCAGGACCTGCCCTCAGAGCTGTATGGTGTGTGTGCTTTGGGAGAAACACACCCTATGTAGGACTTGAACTGGAGTATTGTGCCAAGTGGGCAGGCAGCACACTTGATGTACCAGCTTCCCTGTATTCCCTTAGCCAAGTTAAAACTTGTAGCATCAGGCACTCTCAATGCTTCACGCACGACAGGCATGTCCGCCGAGGCGATCTCGCAGCGCTCCCGGCTCCTGGACAACGAGAACCGCGTGTTGAAGGACGAGTCCACGCGCCTGAGCCTGGAGCAGAGCGGGCTGCGGCTGAAGATCAAGGAGAACAAGGAGAAGATCAAAATGAACAACCAGCTCCCGTACTTGGTGTCCAATATCGTGGAGGTGCTGGACGTGCAGCCCGAGAGCGATGAGGAGGAGGATGGTGCAGCAGTGGACCTGGATGCACAGCGCCAGGGCAAGTGTGTTGTGCTGAAGACGTCCACCCGACAGACCATCTTCCTGCCCGTGGTGGGCCTGGTGGATGCCAACTCCTTGAAGCCTGGGGACCTGGTGGGCGTGAACAAGGACTCTTACCTCATCCTGGATGCCCTGCCTGCGGAGTATGACTCCCGGGTCAAGGCCATGGAGGTGGATGAGAAGCCCACAGAGGACTACACAGACGTGGGGGGCCTGGACAAGCAAATCCAGGAGCTGGTGGAGGCAGTAGTGCTGCCCATCAAGCATAGAGACAGGTTCACCAAGCTGGGCATCAGGCCACCAAAGGTCCGTGCACATGGCTGGGGATGGGTCTGAGGAGGGACCAGGACAGCTCTGTGTGTTTCTGTAGAAGCCAACAGCACAAGCGCAATTTGCGCATCTGGAAAAAAGCTGTGTCACGCCTTTGGAGCAAGATGAAGAAAAGGGCTGCGGAGAGGGTATTGCTGAGCATGCAAGGCAATACCACAAGAGTCATGTACCATGAGCATGCATGCGTTTCAGCGCCCCTGTCCATTTCCAGTTTGGGGGCAGGAACTTGGCTGCAGTGCATGTGTGTATGTGTGTGTGTGTGATGTTCCTGCACAAGGGCTTGGGCTGTGTACTCTGCTTGCTTGAGGACACAGCCCAAGTCCACTGATGCAATTAAACACGATTGTCAACATGTATCGAGCTGTGACGGAGTGGGTATGCACTCATGCCTGATGCATTTCCCTTCCTGTATGAAGTGAGTGGTCAGGGCTCAACAGAAAGCTTTTAACCCTCCTTACTGAGCTGTTTGGTTCCCTTTGTACTGCTTGAGCTTGCCTTTAACCACTGCATGCTCACACCTTCTTGTCAATGCATCCATCTGCCTTCTCCCTTCCTCACCCCCCTTTATGGAAGCAAGGCGCAAAAGAAAAGTCCTCTGCCTCGATCACATTACTTGTGCAGGGTGTCCTGTGCTACGGGCCTCCAGGCACAGGCAAGACGCTCATTGCGCGTGCCATCGCAGCGCAAACAAATGCCACTTTCCTCAAGCTGGCAGGGCCCCAATTAGTACAGGTGTGAGGTGGTGGGTCTTCTGGTGTGTTACTTGTCTGGGGTGTCTGCTTGTTTTGAGATGTAGCATGTGTTCAAGTGTATAGTGCAGGTTCGTAGTGGTGGATCTTGAGGTACATCAATTGTTCAGGTGTCAGGTCTGGGTGGGCTTGGTTGCGAGTGTGCAAGGCTTGTTGACCCTCAACATATGAGCCTGCATCGCACATGCGCCTCCTGGTGGATGAGCACCGGGAGGTGCACGCGCGCGCACACACACACATATACAAACACACAAACACAAATATACACACACATACATACACACGCACGCACGCATGCATGCACCCATGCGTGCAGATGTTCATTGGTGATGGCGCCAAAATGGTCCGAGATGCATTCGCGCTAGCCAAGGAGAAGGCGCCCTGCATCATCTTCATAGATGAGATTGATGCCATCGGCACTAAGCGCTTTGACAGCGAGCTGAGTGGAGACAGAGAGGTGCAGCGCACCATGCTGGAGCTGCTGAACCAGTTGGATGGCTTTGCCTCCAGTGATGATGTTAAGGTGGGCAGAATTGTGTGAAAGCAGGCAGAACTAATGTGGGCGGCGCATCATTCTGGAGCTCTTGCACCAGCTTGATGGCTTTTGCCTCCAGCGATGATGTGGAGGTGGGCAGGATGACCAGGATGTGAAAGTGGGCAGAAAAACGTGGATTTAGTAGGCAGAATGATGTGAAGGTGGGCGGCACACCATGCTAGTGCTGCCAGACCACTCTGATGGCTTTGCCTCCAGCAATGATGTGGAAATGGGAGGGATGCCGTTCGTGTAAGCGGGTGGAATGATAAAATTGCGGGAGCGCACCATTCTGGTGCTGTTGAATTAACTGGGAGGCCTTGTCCCCAGCAATAATTATTAAAGTGGGCAGAAGTACGGGAAGGTGGGCAGTGCGCCATGCTGGAGCTGCTGAATAAGCTGGATAGTTTTGCCTCCAGTAATTTTTATGGAAGTAGGCAGAATGATATTAAGTTGGGTGCACCATGCTGGAGCTGTAATAGAATCAGCTGGAAAGCCAGGCTTTGACTCCAGCGATGAAGGGAAGGTGGGCGGAATCTGGAGTGAAGGGGATCGAGAGGCGGCTCTCGCCATCATGACCTGGGAGTGCCAATTCTGCCCAGCTGCAGCTGGACTGATGTTCAATGGAGTAATTGAATAGATTCACGAATGCGCTGCAGCTTGAGTACACCTCAGCATGCGTGGATTGTTCGGGGTTGGGGGATGTACCTCACACAAACTAATTGAGTAAGTGAATAGCAGGTACATCACCGGCAACATAGCTCAGGTTATATCTTCTGTAAGGGTTGACGCCTCTTTGTCAGTTCCCGTCAATGCGCTGCCCTTGTTAATCCATGCCAACAGTCAGGCCCCCAATCCCTGTGTGATACCCTGCCTTTCGCCAGCCAGCCCGCCTCTGTCAATTCTGAGTGTACCACCTAAAAGCTATTTTAAAAGGCAAGCTTTCAGCGCTGAGCTGGTCATGTTTGGTGAGGCCTGCTGTGTGCTAGGCCTGCATGTTTGCGCGCTCAGCCAGCCAAGCTCACCCCCTGTGTGCCCTAATCTTCCAGCTGCAACCCCAAGCCTGCAGGTGGTCCCCAGGATGCGCCCCGAGTGCCCAGGTGGCCACCCACTGCAAGCTGGCGGGGAGCTGTTTTGGGAGGTGCTCCTGTGTTAGCAAAGTGCTGACGAGGAGGGATGGCTTTTTATATATTATTGAATCAAATTTAGGTGCATCAGTGGGAGGAGGAATTTGGGGCTTAAGTTTCAAATGTTCAAACTTTTCAGCGGTGCGAGGAAACCTGAACCTGAAGTGCAGCATTCCTTCAGGAAAATGGAATGAACAAACTGTCGGCCCTCAAATTGGCTAACAGCCCCTATGTTGCCCAAATTAGGCCCACGTCAGCCCCGATTAAGCTGCTCTGGCAACATTCCAGAAATTCAGGGCCGATGCTTTGTGAAATAAATGAAGCATTACAGCTATCTAGCCGGCATTGCGCCCACAAGCAAAGCCTTCTGAGAAATTAGCTCCAGGGATTTTGCAGAGCCCAGCAGCTCCTCCCCGGGGCCCAGCATGGCTGCTCGCAGCGTCAAAGTTGATGCCGACAACCCCAGGCGTGGACCAGGACAAACTGCGGGCAAACGGAGGTGGCCTATCGGGGCCTGGCTGGACCTCCCTGCTTTTGGGCACATCCAGGTGTCTCCAACATGCCAAGCTAGCCCTCTCCATCAAGCAAGTGACCCCTCATAGTACGAGGCTCGTACCCAGAAGTGGGTTTGAACCTGCCCAGTGGTATATCATCCATTGATGGCATTAACTTGGGGGCCTGACCAACAGGGAACAAATTGAACAATCAGGACAAGAAACTTAATAATGCATATAACAAACAGGATGCTCAGTGATGGGCACTGCACAGCGAAGCCAAGCTTGTCTCGCTGTTGGCTTGTTGCAGCTCCCTTAAGGCTTTCCAAACCCTTCCCTGCTTTTAAGGTAGTGGTCTGTTGTGAGGCTGGCGTTTGTGTTAGTGCACAGACTACGCATTCGTGTGCAAGTGCTCTTCAGAGAAGCACAACCCTATTGGAACCGTTGGCATGCGCGGACATTTTCTGTGTCCTCATGAACACGCAAACTCAAGGGCTGCCACCTGCATTTGCATGCATGCATCCAGGTGCGCAGCCCTCTGCAGTTGCTCGTGAACCAGGTGCACAGCCATCTGCAGCTGCACGTGCATCCAGGCGCGCCACCGCTTGCAGTCGTAGCACAAAACTGATATGCTCATGCTCTCCTATGCGCTCGTGTGCAGGTGATTGCTGCAACCAACCGTGCGGACATCTTGGATCCAGCTCTGCTGCGGTCTGGCCGTCTTGATAGGAAGATTGAGTTCCCTCACCCCAACGAGGATGCCCGCGCCAAGATCCTGCGCATCCACACTCGCAAAATGAATGTAGGTGGATATTGGCTTGAAGAGGAGGCACCGCAGACCTACACACGTTATCAAACCAAAATGGTTTTTTGACTTTGCTTTCGTGTTTGATGCTTCAAGCTTGCTGATTCATGTCTCACCAGTGCCAGACATTGTTTTCCGGCCAAGCATTATAAGTTTGCACCCAGCGTTCCCGCTACAGGGGTGGCACGTCTGTTCCCTGCGCGGACAAGCCCAGATTTGGACTTAGTCAGAAATACGTTCCTTTGGACGTTTCCAACCCTTTCTGTCATTGCTCGCCGTGCTGTCTGCAAGTTCAGGAGTGCTCTGTGCAGAAACCTTGGTTGAGCAGAGCCAACCCACTCAGCGAGCTGCTCTTCACCTCACAGACTTTATTTCAGTGCACCCGCGCTTGGTAATTTATCCCTTTGCAGAGCCTGAACTTTGAAGCAGGCACATGCGCATCCATGATGGCTTCTTGCTCTGGCCCTCTTTGTGCAGGTATCCAATGATGTAAATTATGAAGAGCTGGCGCGATCCACCGATGACTTCAACGCCGCGCAGCTCAAGGCTGTGTGCGTGGAGGCTGGCATGCTGGCATTGAGGAGAGAGGGCACAGAGGTGGGTCGTCAGTGTTTTTTTGCACTACTGTTGTGTTGTCAACTGCTGGGTGAGGCAGTGTCTGTCTTCGTTGAGGCCGTGTGGAACCCCCGTCTTTCACAGCCAAGATTTAACCCAACCATCTGCTTTCTGTAGTCTGCAAAACAGCACGGGAGTTTTGCAATGGCATTGTCTACGGCTTCGATTTGGAGCTGTTCATAAGTAGCAGCATATGCACTTGCATAGAAAAGAAGGGCTGAGCGAATATGGTTTGTCCAGAGGTTAATCCGGTTACTTCGCAACAGTCCTCTGACAGTCTGAATCGCACAAAGCGATCATCTCACATCCTTTGTGGTGCATTTCACTTGGTAATTCGTGGTACTGCTGGCCTTATACTTTCATTGCAGGTTAACCATGAGGACTTTGTCGAGGGCATCACACAAGTACAAGCCAAGAAAAAGGCTACCCTCAACTACTATGCATAGAATGTGTGTATGTGTGTGTGGGGGGCGTATGTGGTGTGTGTGTGTTTGTTGTGTGTGTACCCAAGAGCTGTGTGTGCCTTGTTGCTACGCTCCTCAGCTGGCTCTGCTCTGAGAGTGGTATACCACATTGCATCTCAATCGCATTATCATGCTGACAAGGTTGGGTTTGATAAGGCCCCCTTTGGGGAGTAGCTCCCTGGAACTGCCGTTTGCTCTCTGTTTTTTTTCTAATGACCTCTCTTGGTAACTGTACTGGCTTAAACAATGTATCTTGCCTCTACAGTTTCAATGCCGCATTGTGGGCCTTGTTCCGCACCATGTTTTCCAGACAAGCAATTGCTGTAATTTCACAATCAATGCCAGCTGTGCTTTAGCTGATTCCTGTCAATCATATCAACGTAAACTGCATGGAGTATTCTCCCTGGGAAGAGAAAACAGCTGCAGTTATTAAATGCCGGAGTTTTTCTTGCAGAATTGTCATTTTTCAAAAGAGGAAATTAAGAAAAAAGCATTATTTACGCCACGATCATCAGGATGCCCACTGTGACTAAGGAGATGAATGAAGGGAAAGGGTTACATAGTTGCATCTGCCTACGTGGGCAGCTTAGCTGAAACAAAAGGTGCTTGTAATCAAACCATTATGGACACAAGTGCAAAAAACATTAAAATCCGTCAATTAGAACAACCAATTGAGATCCCTTGCACCTTTTTTAGTACCTCAATACCCTCATGCGCAAAGTCCCTATTCCCTGGGGGAATATTGATGGCAGTTGCCACAACCAGAATGGCAAACAAGACATTGGAGCAGATTTACAGATTTGCATGGGGGGACCTTCAGCCAGACTGTTCGGCTGATTGGCCTGTGACTGGTCCTTGCCAGTCAACATAATGTCCATAATGAGTTACAATGAGTTACAATGGGTTGTAATGTCCATAATGAGTTACAATGAGTTGTGATGTCCATAAGCTCAGAAACAAACAAAAAAAGCTTGTTGTTGTGTTGCAAGGAAATCAGAAACATCCTGGACACTGGTTTGTTGTAAAAAAGGTTGCTCCATTAAAAAATCACCAGAGAAATAGTTGAACAGGTAAGCGTACTTTCTCCGTGGGGGGGTCATACAATCTGTGCACCAATGTGGCCCCCTCTCCTTAATTGATGTGTGGAGTGTTTCACTGCCTACGTAGTTTTTCTTTTCTTTCTTTTCTGTTCTTTCTTTTCTTTTCTTTCTACTCGAAGGACAAACATTTGCATCTCTGCACACCAAATTTGTAATTTTAAAAGGGCATAAGCTTCATCTTGAATCTCATCACAAGGACAGCGATTACACAAAAGAGCGTTCTGAGCATCCCAAGCCGCTGTCTCCACTTTGGGCAGTGTGTGTGTGTGTGTGTCCTGAGTCTGAAACGGCTAACATTCCTCATGACATATTGAGACAAATCCAAATGCATGTGCCTTGGTAAACGGGTGGGGTCACACATTGTGATCAAAAGGCACGGCAAAAAGAGACTGACAAGTTGCCAGTTTGCAATGAGTGTCCCGCGGGTTTACTCCCTCAACATCTCTCCACACTGCCCACAACCTGTGACTGAGATCATCAGTAAAGTCTTGAATAGGAATAGGAGTGCCCTGCCGCACCGCTTGCACAAAGGAATCACAGCGCCGCAGGTCTTGGAAAGCATCTAAAACTTGAGCAGTCCAGCAGGAAGGCTCACGTGAATGAATGTTCAAATCCGCTTTCAGCACTCTTCTTAACGCCTGTACACAAATGTCCTCCGCTCCATGGTTCGAGACTGGTGTGCAAAATACAACATTATTCCTGACAGTCAATTTGGCTTTTTTCCAGGCCGCAACACCTGACAGCCACTTTTTATCTTGAGGCACCTAAAGCATGCAGCTCAGACACTTCAACCTCAAGGCTCCCCACGTTAATATGCCACCTTTATTGATTTCAAACAGGCATATGACTCAATACCCAGAGACAGATTGTGGGAACACTTACACAAATGCCAGATGCCCAGCCAGCTTATCTCCATCATTAAAGACCTCTACCGAGACGACAAATACATCCTTATTGATGGAGATAAACGGGCAAGTGTTCAGCCAACGCACGGAGTTAAACAAGGGTGCCCACTGTCACCACTCCTATTCTCAATCTACGTTAATGACATTGGCTGCATCACAAATGGGGGAACAGGCGCGGTGACAGGCTTACCGAATTTTCATGTTTCTCATATGCTTTATGCAGATGACCTCGCTTTGAATGCAAAAAACCACACCCACATGCAAGCCATGTTAAACAAGTTGCAGGGTTATGCAACCAGAAAATGCCTGACGGTCAACACAAAAAAGTCTGAGGTCGTCTGCTTCAATTCCAGAGCTGACACTCTTCCCCAACTGTTGTATGATGGTGAAAACCTGCCCTACACTGATTCTTTTAAATATCTGGGTATGGTCTGTGACAAACGTCTCAACCTTTCCACTGCTGCTGAGGCTGCTCTGAAACCTTGCATGGCGGGGACTTATCGTGTCAAATCCTTTGCTCATGACCACAACCTTACAAATCGGCTGCATGCGCTCATCTGGCTCTTGAAAACGTATGCTATCCCAGCAGGAATGTATGCTAGCCAGATATGGGCCACTCTTTACTTACGGCAGGGCGCAGAAATGGACAACCTGTTGCAGAGGTGGATCCTGAACGTTTTGCGAAATCTTCTTGGAGTGAAATCCACAACACCATCTTGGAGTATTTTACGAGAATGTGGCATTGAACCTTTTCAGTTCAATTGGTTTCGTGCCACTATGCGCTTCTACAACTCGCTTACTAAGTGCAACAGTCTCCTCCTCAAAAAGGTTCTCCATGCTGACATCAGCCTTAGCTCCATGACTGATTCTTGTTGGACGTCCCACCTCTTATCTGCGCTGGATGGTTTGGCTCACTCGGATCTGATGAAACGTCAAATTATGGCTTGTGACCCTGTGAACCTCAGTCAATTTGTGGTGGACCTGAGATCTAGACACCTGGGCTATTGGAACCAATTCACAGCCCTTGATCCAAGAGTAAGCAACAGTAAGCGGCTGACTTACCATCAATGGTGCGCTCTCCCTGTCAGAAACGCACATGCCATTCACCCACCTTATACAATGCCTAAATACATGTATTTGGATCTTCCCCATCATGTCCTTTGCAACACTGCCAGATTCAGGCTGCAGGTACACGCTCTCCAAGTTGAACGGGTGACTTGGTCCAATTATTACTTCTCCAGTCTGTGATATCTGTGATTCTGATGACATACAAGATGAAAAACATGTGTTGTTCAGATGCTCCAATCCCCAGGTCTGCTCTCTCCGTCAAAAGTATGCCTCACTTTTTGAGCACAGCTTCTCTTTCCTACACCTCCACGTCTCCCACAGGATGTCCTGTCTAGGCGCCATTCACCATGCGAATTCCCAGGATATCAATTTTTATTTCTAAACCAGGATAACAACAAACTTCCTTTTTTTCTTCATTACCTCATGTGTGTTTATGAACAGGCTAGCAGTCAAACGTCTTGACTGAGGCCTTTTTCCCTTGTAACCCTTGTAACCCTTCTCAACGTCTCACTGTCAGGCCTCAGCATGCTATTATATATTTTGACAACAGACCTGGCCCAGTAAAATTGAAGCGGCTCATTTCCACACTCCCTCAGAACAGCCAAGTTTGTAGTGGTACGCTTAACACCCAGCGTGCTCTTAAGAGAATCCATGTGCCGCACTTGCAGATCACTTGCAAACTCATTGACAGCTTTAATGTATTCAGTGCCCCACACTTGGCCTGCATACATTCCAGCTGGAACCACATATGTTTTCCCAAGCCACAGAGATACACATGGCCTTTTTGCCAGAAGATTCTCACAGACAAATTGACGAACCCGAAAAGCTGACGCCAAGAAGGTGCCAGCAGCATGCTCAGAGGACTTGTCCATGCTCATGCACTTGTGAACCATCATGCCAAGATATTTGAAAGACTCCTTGTGTGCCAGTGGCACCCCCCCAATACAAAACACAGGCAGATCTGACCCAGAGGAATTGAAGTGCACCACCTCAGACTTAGCTGTATTGATGATTACGTGCTTCCTCTGAGCATACAATGCAAGTGGTTCAGCATGGTCTGCAATGCAACAGGATCGTTGGCCTTCAGAGTCAGGTCATCAGCATATAACATGTGCGTCACATAGAACTCAGCTGTACGCGTGACAGCACCTTGCACCCCCTCCGCAATTTCATCAATGTCATTAATATAGAGAGGAAAGTAGAAGGGACAAAGGGAAATTGGAGCAGGTGTCTCAGGTTAAAGGGAAAAAGAAGACCTCCAGTCAAAACAACTGACCGCTAGCCTATGCATAAAAGAGAAGAAGGTTATGTAAAATAATGATTAAGCTTATTGTTGTTTTGAATGGTATTGGAGAAACCAAAACCATTGTGTCGAGCTGGATTAGCTGTTGCTGCTGCCAACACACACTGGTTTACTCACATTGCTTCAGACAGTCTCAAATCTTTCATTAAACACATAAACAGCTAATTCAAATAGTGAAAAAAACAAACATCACATTCAAGGAGTTGTCTTGAGGGGCTATCTTGCCTAATGAGAGAGAACTGTTAAGGGCTGCTAAGCGAGCAAACGACTCTGCGCTCATAATGAAATCACGTGGTGTACGCCCTTCCTCTAGCACTCTAGAGATGCCCAAACCTTGAGCGTCTTGCAAAATATGTACAGATAAGCTTCAAAATAAAAAAACTTTACTCATTGTATAAAAATTGCAATGTGTGAGTCCCCCCAGAGGGCGCAGCAAAGATGGGCATCCATGGCAGCCTCCTTGCAGCTGCGCCACCTAACCCTTGAGAAATTTACAATTATGAGTATGCAGATGTGTTTAAAATATACCCTCTATCCAAGGCATAAAGTTTCAAGTCAATCCTATGCATGCATGCACAAGCTGTCCAAAAGGGCACGCTACAAGGTAGTACGAGGCCTCTGGCAGCCGCCTTCGTGCTGCATCAGCTCTAGAGATCTCCCTTAAAATTTTACAAGAAAAGGAAAACTACGTAGGCAGAGAAACTCTCCCTACATCAATTAAGGGAAAGGAGATACATTGGCTCAAAAGAGCCGTGGGTCCCCTCCACCGCAAGAAGTGAAACAGATATAGCTAATGGGGATCTGGAGGGTTTCTAGAAGCACTTGGCTCTAGAACCTGGCTATTAGAAGTACTCTCGTTTTGGATAGCACGTCTAGTGGCAACAAGTTTGTGGGCATATTGAACAGAATGGGCATGAAGTATTTTAGCAAGCTTGATGGCACGCTGACGGTCCAGACCTAGTTTTTTAAATTGGTTCAGAGTATGCTCAATATAACACGTTCCCCCGACGCCTAGGAAGATAGGATGGATAGTAACGGCTTTAGCACTAAAATATTTGCAGAGGTCTGCATGCTGCTGTAGTGCCGCAACCAACTGATATTGAGGCCTTGTGTCCTCACAATACTTGATTTCAATCAAATGCACATGGCGTTGGCAAATATGAGTATGTAAAAGTTTTTAAAACACCCCTTTTACCCTGCTGACCAAGTTTCAGGAAAATCCGGGGAAGGCTGGTTTTAATTTGCTTTAGTCCCCGCACTCACTCACAAACACACGCACGTTGCCACAGACAGCCTCAGCTCACTTAACAAACTCAGAAAGCAAATCCTGTATCCAGAGAAGCACAGGCATCATGTACAATGAGATGTTTCAGAGAAAATTTCAAACCTTGCCCGGACCTCTCAAGGTCACATCTTTTTCTATAAGGTCAAATCTCATGCTGGAATAGCTGGGGATAAAAGTGCAGATAGAATTGCTAAATACCAGGCTAGCCTCAAAGATAACAATCCGACCGATACCGGTATTCCTAAAGCTGGCCCAGACGGCAACCCCTTCTACAGTATTGCTTGGCTTGCTCGATAATAGGCAAGACTGAGTAACCCTGAATCTCCCTCCCCCATTCCCAATTTAATATACTTCCCAGACCTTAAGGATGCTTTGAAATCCCATGTGCATGCTAAACACAGGCTTGGATATGCAGAATTCAAGACAGACTTTTACACTTATAACCAGAGCTTTCTACCTCATGTAAATAAGGGCATTAGCAATGCCTTCTGGCACATGCCATGTGTCCCAACCCGTATGAAATGTTCAATCTTTCAATACCGCACAGGCACCCTCTACAACCAAAATCATGTTGTACGCTTCACAAGATCCCTTTTCCTTAATTGATGTAGGGAGAGTTTCCTCTGCCTACGTAGTTTTTTTTTTCTTTTCTTTCCTCTAGCCTTGTATGCCCTCTCCCAGAATGTCATCATATGGACAGCACCCTCCACATTCTCTCAGGTTGTCAATGCCCTGCCATCCGTAACATGGTAACTGACCGTCACAACATTGCTAGCAGAATAATTTCATAAGTGGTCAACCGCCAACCACACACCTTAGTCGCCCTGACGGCGTCATTGTACTACCCCTGGAAGGCAGAGATTCCTCCCACCATCCAAAAAATATGAATCCCAGAGACAGGGACATCCACCTTATAGAATTGAAATTCTGCTCAGATACTAACCCTGAACAAACACTCCTTACCACACAAAATCAACATACACACATCATTGAGAACTTACGTACAAGAACACTTAGAGGCTCACACCGTAACAACAGAGTCACTCTACACACTATTCTTATTGGAGTAGCTGGAACTATATACAATCCCTATACAATTGCACCTCTCTGCAACTTAGGCTTAACCAAAGATAAGGCTCAAAAATCTGCTACCAAACTCCACTTCCATGCCGTTAAACCCCTAACAGAAATTGACAGCACCAAACATGCCATCCGTTTCAGCAACTCTGACAACACAGAACCGGAGTTGGCGGTTATCTGACGGGCTGGTTACAGGAGAGTGAGGCGCGCGCCTGGACGGATGGCCGACAAACCTCCGAACTAGTCCATTAGTTTTTCTTAGTTTAGATACTGGTGAGACTCATGGTCAGTGACAGCGCTGACTGTGGGATCTTTCCTTAATGCACGCTGGTTACGTCCAGCGTAGGCTTTCTTTCTTTCTTTCATAAGTGGTCAGCAAAGGCTCTTATGTGTCAAACCTCTTAAAAATGGATGTAGGCAGTGCATACCTTCTGGCTCAGCGTGACCTGCACATCACTGAGCAAATCTCTAACCGCGTCATACCTCCCTACCTCTTTGACCCCAGCATTCCTGATCAAGCTAGACGCACCTCCAGCCGCCCTGATGCTATCTTGGTCACTCCTTGCCCTGCTAACCCAAATAGACCACCTACTACCCCTCACATCGGGTACTCCGCAGTATGAGACGTAATGAAATAGTAAGAAGCAGCACAACTCCAGCCAGGCAACTTCGTGAATTGAACATCCAAAACTGCTGTATCCACTTAATAGAAATCATATTCTGCAAAGATACGAGCCCTGGTGCCCAGTTAGAAGCCTCACAGCAACAATACAAACAGATTCAAGGTGCTGAGATCACTCTCCACACAATCCTTCTGGGTGTGTGACAATCTATACTGCCCATGCTCTGGATCATTTTAAAAAACTAGGGATTGACCCGCAAAGGACTACCAAGCTTGCACGAAAGCTCCATGCCCACTCTGTGCACTATGCGCACAAACTTACCTTAACTAGACGTGCCATTGAAATCAGAAACACTCAACATAACTCTGGTGCCCTGGGGCTTCATGCTTCCAGAAACCCACTGTTACGAAGTCTTAACTACAGCGCAGTGTTCCTTAGCTAGATGCCTACTGATGAGACCACAGTGAGACACCAGGGTGGTGAATATATATATATATATCCTAATTATTGGAAGTGTCTCCGGGAGTCGAACCCGGCATACCCGATCCTGTGATCTCATCCCTTAGTATACACCACTATAACAGAGAGTGCTACCACGTAACACCCACAGACCCACACTAGCTTCCCTCTTATCCTCTGGTGAGGCAGACTCATGTTTTTTTGACCCAATGCCTCTCCTTTTCCTTAATTGATGTAGGGAGTGTTCTCACTGCCTACGTAGTTCTTCCTTTTTCGGGACAACCCCCGACTTTAAGACTAACTTCTGAGTGAGTTAAAAAGGACTGGTTTGGATGCAAATTGAATTGTGAGCTGAGGTGCAGTGTGTGAGAATTGTGGGTTGATGGTGACTTTGGTCAGGATGATGATGATTTGGTCATCGCCCGCTGAAAAACGACCTCCTGCGTGATTGACGATAGAACGTAGCACGTCCTGGAAATTGTTTCTTTGTAATGTAGTCAGCGATATTGGAATGCAACATGCAAAGAAGCGCCATGTGTGCCAAGGATCGAGATACAATTATTTACTTTAAAGTTCCAAAATTTTATTCATCTTCATAAAATGCTGACTGTGCTGGGGGGCTTTGGTGTCGTGCCTCTTGTAAAGGGTTGACCACCAGGCTCACATCAGCAGCTCATTTTAGAAGCAGGATTTTCTAAGCAGGGAATATGTCGATCATGAATCATTTACGCGAGGGTGAATGACCTGTAGCCTTTACCTGACTTAGAGGCATATGGCAATGGTCACACTTGCATGCACGCAGAGTGCATGTTCACTTCTAAGCCTTCCAGAGTCTTAACCTACAGTCATTTCATTTCGCCTTAGGCATTTCCAATGGCGGAGCATTTAGGAGGCAGCAGAGGCAGAGAGGGCAGCGGCACCATGACGCCCATGGCTTACTCACGGAAGGAAGGTTAGTGGAAAGCAGACGGGAAAGTGTGGCAGTTTTGTTTGTTGGCAGATTGTGTATGTGTGTGTGTGTGTGTGTGTGTGTGTGTGTGTGTGTGTGTGTGTGTGTGTGTGTGTGTGTGTGTGTGTGTGTGTGTGTGTGTGTGTGTGTGTGTGTGTGTGTGTGTGTGTGTGTGTGTGTGTGCACGTGTGCGCGCGCGTGTGCGTGTGCGTGTGTGTTTGTGTGTGTGCGCGTGTGCGTGTGTATGAGTGTGAGTTTGCATGCGTGTGCTCTCTTTGACACACATGGGCATATTACATGCAAACATGCACAAAAACCAAGAAAGGTTTTGTGGATCTGCAAGTAACAGTCAATTTCAAAATCCTGTGAAGCCCACAGCCTAATCTGGTTTTATGATGCAAATGCTGTGGTCATCAGCACCTGCACTCCATGCCAGGAAAAAATGCAGCCTTCCTCTAAGCAGGCTTGTTGACCATGATGCTTGAACAATGTGAAGACGCATGAACACATCTCTTAAGAATGCATGCATCCTTGCACGCTTAGGAATGGCCATGACCGCGAGAGGCTCGCCTGGAGGAGCTGGAAGCATGGGCTTGAGATCGGGTGTGTGCTTATGTGTGTGTTTGTGTGTATGCATGCTTTGTATTCTTTCTCTTTCCTTGACTAGACAACATTGTCATTTGTTTCTTTGATTTTGATTGATAAAACCCTGCAAATCCCCAAACCCTCGCCTCTTAACGATGGCAAGGCTGCTGTGCAGCTACATCTTCCTAGAATTGCCGAAAATGGAATGGGAATGCAACAGAGAGGGTTATCTGAGCCCCAAAAACAGGTATTTTGCTCCCTGCATAGCCGCGCCCTAACTGACACCTTTTAAGCCTCGATTCCCCTGGATTTGATGGGGCTTGATTTGGGCACACTTCCCTAATCAGCCACGGCGTAAACCTTACTTTTAACCACCAAACCTCCATACTCGATCATTCACTGCACTGAATTGGGTGTATTGATAGTGATTTGGAACCCTTTATAAAGAGAGTATCATCGCAAGAGAAATGGAGTAAAAAGACCCAGTTGTTGGTGTGGAACAGGATTCCAGTCATTTCCCAAATAGGAAATCCAGCGATGGCGGAGCCCAAAAAGGTCAATTTTGGTCTCCTTCTTTCCTTTCTTTGAATATGCAATCTAGCTTAATACACGAAGGTAATGAAATCATACATTTGGAAGTGAAAAATGGTTCCATGGTGGAGCTGTGGGCCCTTTCTGGGTGATCTGAGGCCAGGAGAGTGATCAGGGATCTTTTGATTTTTATCATTTTTTGGTGAACTCTACATGATATTTTGTAGAGTATTGATGGTTGGCGTGGTAAGGTTTGAGAAAGAAATATGCAAAAGAGCATGTCTGGCAAGACAAGCCAGTCGACCCCCTCTGGGAATGCACTGGAGGTTGGTTTTATGCGCCAATTGCATTCTATCATGCAACCTTCTTTCACCTGGATAAGATCTCTAGACAAGATGTTCTGTGCAGATCTTGTCACAATGAGCCTGCTCAAGCAGGGCTGTTTAGCTTGGAAGTGCAAACCTGCCAGCGTGTTCAGGCCAACATCACTTCCCTCTTTCACCATGCTCTGTAAGTGCAGCAGGCTTTGCATTGTTACTCTGTCCTGTTCTTTTGCATTTGCAGGCAGCGGCATGATGCGGCCAAACAGCGCGCCCAGGGAGCGCCCCTCTCCTCAAGCTTTGAAGGCTACCTTGTTCTCAGATGCCCGAGTGAGTGGCAGATAATCAGTTTCTAATACTTTGAAATTAGAATCTGACTTCAGCCAGGCTGCAGTGCTGATCAGCTTGTGGAGATCCTCTTGCCAGCCATACTGTAAATCATAAGGAGCGACAGAGGAGTGAAGGTACAACTGGCTGAGGGACAGTGGGGTGCAGCTTTTGGCTGAAGGAATGGCGCAGCAGCAGGGTTGTAGCCAATGTCTTATAGGGAACAAGGTCACTCTTGCAGCATAAATTCCAAATGCACATTTCAGAATCATTGTCTGGAAGAGAGAAAGGAAGAAGCCTCCAGACGAGCCTGAATATTCTCAGACAGATGCAAATGACAGTTAGCAAAGCATTGTGACTGTGTAAATAGCCCTTCCTCTCAGGGTCCAAATTTTGGGAATTAAGGGACAGCTTGACAGAATGGCTGCCATACGTCTGAAGCATGGTGCGCGCACACACACATGCACACACACACACACACACGCACACACACACACGCACACACGCACACTCACACACATACGCATACACACAGGGGCGTGTAGAGGAGCTGCGCCAGATGAAAGAGGCCCAATATTGGGGACGAGAGCTGCCCCCAAAGCGTGATCTGCCTGCATATTGGAGTGTGAGCACCCATGGCCAGCCATTCAACGATGAGCGATTGTTCAATGGAGCAACCAACGTGTACCAGGTGGATGCTTCATCACAAGTTCAATCCTTTTTCAGATCTGCCTCATTCTTGGTCTGGGCGCTTGAACATTAGCATCCATTTTACTGTTCGCTGCTTTCAAGCTTGCTGACAGGCCTGTCAACGTGTGTCACTTGTGGGCCTTGATGCACGTGAGCTTTGATGCACGTGGGCCTTGATGCACGCGGGCTTTGATGCACGTGGGCCTTGATGTACGTGGGCTTTGATGCACGTGGGCTTTGATGCACGTGGGCTTTGCACGTGGGCCTTGATGCACGTGGGCCTTGATGCACGTGGGCTCTGATGCATGTGGGCCTTGATGCACGTGGGCTTTGTTGCACGTGGGCTCTGATGCACGCTGGCTGTTGCCTATTTTACAGCCTGCCCTGGTGCCATCTGCGGCCCCTCATTTGTGTCGTGCGTGATTGCTCGAAAAGCTTGTGACCCTCAGCAATCCCCACTTTTCTTATGTGTGTGGTCCCTCAGACTACCAACGAATCCCTACATGTTTTGCTCGACAGTCCCCACGCCGCGTGGTGTCTGCAGGTCATCAACCCTTCAGGCCGGGACAAGAACATACCAAAGCCTGTGGGGCCTGCTACTGAGCAGCAAGCTCTCCTTCGCAAGTATGTGAAATTCACATTGCAAATGCATGTGTGAAGTAATCATGCATGCCGCATTCATGCATGCACATTGATCGCATGTTAAATTAGACATAGCAGGCTCTCCTTTGCAAGTAACTAAACGCATGAGGAAAGTGTCCATGCATGCTGCATTCATGCATGCATTCTGGTCGCACATAAAACATAAATAAAAGCAGGATGACATCCAACAAAGGCTGCCTGCATTAAACTGTGCGCACCCACAGCAAGTATGTGAGAGCTGAAGGAATCTTGGCTAAATATCATTGTGTTACCTTGCAATATAACAAGTTGTTTAATATCAAGCTGATATTAGTCAAAGGCAGCAGTGCCTGCATCAATCCTGGCAACATCAAACAAAAACGTCCCTGTGTGCTCATCAAGAAGTATTGAAAAGGATGTTGGGAAAGCATCAAGATTTGGCGAGATAGGGCTGCCAGAGTTCAACCCTCACAACAGCAGCAGGGAGGTTGTGGCTGGGAATTGATAGCCTACGAGCCAAGAGCCTGCTGCTTGCGCAACCCGAGTTTTGAAACGCAGATAAAATGCTGCTTGTCATCTTTAGGCTGCATAAGCAACAGGCGCTTTGTTTCGGAAAAAATGTAGAGTCCAACCATTTATGGTTGGCACGACTGGCGTGAAAAAGAGCAGGGCTGCTACTTTTGCTCAAATGCCTCCTTCTAGTACAAATGCCTGCTTCCCCCTTTCCTCTTTATTCCAACGCATGCTCCCCACTTGTCTCCTGGTTCTATGCAGGAGCTTGAAAGAGAACCAGCTTTACCTGAGCAAGCAGGACTTGAGTCCGCTGCCCCATGGGAGCAAGCCTCACCCACTGGGGGAGCCAGAGCGCGTGCTGGTGAGGATGAAAGACTGCAGAGTCATGGTGCTATAGGCTAAAGGTGCCTCCATACCTTTTGGGAGCAAGCTTCACCCAGGATGAGCGCATGCATATGCAAAAAGATGAATAGATGAATATGAAAAAAATACCAACATATATAATATATTATAGATGCCATGTGCCCAAGGGGAATAGATTTAGCGTCAATTCGATGCGAAGACAAGAAAGAACAATATCATGCCAATACGCAGATGTCCGCCAAACAACATGTTTCAGTGGTAGAAAAAGAAGAGTGAGCCTGGTCAGCACCTGCAGGGAAATGCAGGCCAAGCGATACGCATGTACCAAGGGAAATATAAGCCTGTGGGGACCTGTAAGTCAAGTGCAGGACTCTGCAATGACTTACAAGCACATCCCTATGGATTCCGTCTTTGTCTTTATTTGGGACCAATGCATACACGCCTCAATGAAGTTTGATGATGTGGAGGTGCTGCAGGGCTCGTGAATAGGCCCTGCACTTCAAGAGCATTCACCTGCATGTGCTGCAAAACACTTGCAGGACCTGTATACATATTGTATCGCTGTCAGCTTTCCCTACAATTGTCTTATTTCCCTGCATGTACTGTTTGAGCTATCCCCTTGATTTTCATTTCCCTCAAGCGCAGCATTTCCCTGTGTTGCTTTCCCTGCAGCTTTTCAAATCCCTTTGCTTGCAGTTCCTTGCAGGTGCTGTCGTGAGCAGACCCCTTTGATTTGCATCTGCCTGAAGCTTGGCACCTCCCTGCTTTGCATTTTCCTGCAGCTTTGTATTTCCCTTTGCTTGCATTTCGCTGCAGGTGCTGTCCGAGCCGACCCCCTTGATTTGCATCTCTCTTTGTCTGCATTTCCTTGCAGGTGCTTTGATTTGTATTTCCCTTTATTTGCATTTCCTTGCAGGTGCTGTCCAAGCTCACCCCCTACCAGCGCATACATGCCCTGCGCCTTTGCTTGGACAGAGATATACGCGCCAAGGACTTCATTCCTTGGACACAGGTGAGCAGAAGTTGCTGGAGTAGCCATTAGTAAGCTGGCAATTATGCATTGCAAAAGTATGCGTGTGATATCTGCATGACCTATGCTCCATTGTTTTTACTGCTTTTGGTGTTAACTGCAGAAAGGTGTGACCTGAAACAGTGCCGCTGTAGAAGCTTTGATTTGCAAGAGAGATAAAAGGCATCGTGTTTCCATGTGTTGTTGTTTGCTCAGCCTCTCATCCTAAACTGCCTGTGCTTTTCTGTGTTTTCCTTCCTGAAAATTGCAGATGGTTTGGGACAAGCTGAATGCGAGGTTCTGGAGGCGGAACAGGGACATGTGCATCCGCTTAGCAACGCAGGCAAGTCTTTCCAGATATGATGTCGAGATTTGTGAAGGTGCTATGTGCATTCAGAATTGTTTATTCACTTTGTCGAGTGCAGCTTTTTGTGGCCTGCTCTGTGCATGTGTGTTGAAATTCCGAACTCCCACCAGCAGACTGCAAAGGGTTCTCAGCAGAATCCATAATGGGGAAACTTGTATGCTCGAGCATTTGTAGTGGGTTGATATTCGGTCCATTGGAATGATTCTCAGCTTTCAATCTGCTTGCTGGGTTGGAACTGTTCTAGTTTGTGTCCAAAAACACCCGGCTGCGCTTTCTGAAGAGTGTTTCCAAGCCAGTGTTTTTCCTATAAACATAATATCAGCGGAATTTCTGTTTAAGCTACTTACTAGGGCCCATAGTTTTATGCATAACATATTGATTGCCTATGCCCACCTGTTACCTGGATTGCAGAGGCTGGAAAACTACATGAAGCGGCACCTGCAGTACCTGGCAGACCAGAAGTGCAATGCTGCACGCGCACCTGCATCGAGGACCAAGGTGTGCATGCTCATCTTCTTGCATTATGTTTTTGTAGTGCCGCTGCTGCTGTTGTTGCTGCTGCTGCTGCTGCTGCTGCTGCTGTGACCATGTTCGGAAAAGCTTTTGAGATTACTGCTGCGCCGAGATGTGCCCAGCCATAGACATGTCCTCTGCATGCACCAAGGGCTCAATCATGCATGCAGGCAGGCAGGCAGCATTGTGTGCTCATGCATTCATGCTTTCACACACACACATACAGGATGTCCTACGTGAGGCATTTTGGCGTGTGGACCCAGATCGAACGGGCAGGGTCTCTTTGCAGCAGTTCCTGCAGGTGCGCAAAACATCATCCTAATTTTTGCTGCATTTGATACCTGCTGGTGTGGTTACATATGCTGTGCTTGCAGGAGCACAAGTAAGAATTGTTTGTGAGCATAGCAACAGCACAGACATCCTTGCACAGATGTGCTCATGTTCCTGCTGCACTTTTGCACTGTCGTTTTCATGTGCAGGTGTGTTAGATAGTGCTGTGCTCGCTTCATATTCTTTGCTTGCCTCAAAATGTCATTCAAAATGTGCTGTGCTCGCTTCATGTGCAGGTGTGGCAGAATGTGCTGTGCTTGCTGGAGTACAGGGATGAAATGGTAGCCTCCGCTACAGGGCGATCTCGCGTGGTTCTGGTGCCTGGCAGGCGCATCCTCATCGACCTTCCTATGTGCTCTGCCATTTTCACCCAGTACGGCTTTGACAAAGATGGTCTCATGCCCTACGTGGTCTTCATCAATGTGAGTACGGATTGATACTGAAGGTGGTCAGTGATTTGAGGGTTGGGGCTTGCGCCTCATAAAAGGATGGGTTTGTGCCCTGCGTGGTTTCCATCAATGTAGGCCATCAGTGTGTCAAAGCATGTGCGTGTCTATGCGTGTCTGCGTCTGTGTGTGTGTGTCTGCGTCTGTGTGTGTGTGTATGTGTGTGGCCTGACTGTGATAGCTTTTTTGGGTGCATGGCATGCGGCTTTGAAGGATCTCAGAGACATAATTGCTTTTATGGTTGCGAGTAAGGCAGAAAATTTGACTTGAGTCTTCCTGAGCCATCAAACTGCCACTCTCTCTCAGAAGAAGTAGGTAACACAGGGCTTTCCTTCGGCGGTTAAGTTGTCAAAGACTGCTCCAAGGGACCCACGCTTGAGTCGCACCAAAAGGACATTTACTTAGCAGCTGGTCAAGGCACCGGACCCTCCCTGCTCTCCGGGCATGAGTTGCTTTAAAGCATCCTTGAGCCTCTGTACAGCACACACATAAACTGAGAAATCCTTGAGCCCTGAGTTGCATGAGTGGCATGAGTTGCTTTAAAGCATCCTTGAGCCCTGTACAGCACACGCATAAACTGACAAATACATGAAAAAAAGGTATAGCGGAGCCATGGCCATTAATGAAATGCAACCATGTAGGCGATCAGCGCGTCACCTGCCCGGCTGCTAGGCCAGGAGGTGGTCATCAGCGCATCTGCTGAAGGGAGGCATGGGCTTGGCAACGATGTGGAAGTGGCGTACTGTGTAGGCAACGCCAAGATCGTATACCCGGTAGGTGGTGCGAGGTCTGCCTTTGCTTCAGACAGTCTCACCTCTCTTCATCAAATACGTAAACAACCTATTTAGCTTGAGAAGCACAAACAAGGCATGATGTGATATGCTTGAGGTTGCTAGGAGGTTTGCATCGCAGTGTTATGGTGCGCACATTGATGTGTTCTTATGCGGCTCAGACTTGGCGTAAAGAGGTGACCAGAGCCGCATGTTGGCAGTTCGGCATGTGCAACAAGCCATGGCATCGTTGATATGTGATAGACATCATGGCACAATACCCTCAGCGACCCCCCTCCCTCACCTCCCTCACATTTTGCGCGTAGCAGAAGTACACCATCATCAAGAGGAGTTCACCCTGTGCAGTGCCAATGTTTCCTGCCTCATTTCCCACACCTCCCTTGCAGTGCCAATGTTTCCTGCCGCACTTTTCCACACCTCCCTTGCAGTGCCAATGTTTCCTGCCGCATTTCCCACACCTCCCTTGCAGTGCCAATGCTTCCTGCCTCATTTCCCACACCTCCCTTGCGCATGTGTGGCTATACTTGCAGAAATGTGCCAAGGGCGTGTTTCCCCCAAGTGGGTTTGACCCCCGGGTTGCTGACCGGTCCATGATGCCCCCTAATGCGCACATGTGGCTGGAGCATGCGTACGGCTACGCAGGCATGGACACCTTGGCCACCAATGTGTTCTACACCAAAAACACCACCGAGTGAGCGCTCAAGGCTCTCATGTTATCATTGCCACAGGCACATCATTTATGTGCCCGGAGCATTATTATGTGACATAGATGACCGTGCTCTTTCGTGCTTGAGCAGAAAGTTTGATAGGTGACGTGCGTATCACGCATGAAGGAAGAGCCTCGAGAAAAAGGGGCGACGTGAATGACAGCTGCCCATTAGTTGACCACTGAATGAGGCCGTTGGAATCAGAATGGCTTAGGTGAAGGTGACGTAGTTGTCAATGAGGTGAAGTGGTTGATCTTATTCAAAACCAATGGCACCTTTGACCAGGGTATTTTCTCCTGCACCTTGAGCACACAAGCGCCTTTGTGGGCGTACAAAGCTCTCCCCATAGCAACCCATGCCCAGGACCGCTGCTTGTTTAGAAAGGTATGGAGTAGTAAACTCACCCATGGAAACCCACTTTAATATGCACAATCTGCAGGACAAGGGACGAGGTTGTGTACTACGTGGGCTGTGTTGGCATTGTGTACTGCAAGCAGGACATGGACAAGGGCCTTCGCAGCCAGCGCTTCTTCTTTGGCCACACCAATGACATCAAATGCCTGGCCATCCACCCTAGTAGACAGTGAGTCTGGACACGAGGTTGGTTTGCGTTGGGAAAAGGCCTTAATCTCTCGCTCACGCACAGCAGTGTTTCACCCTCTGCGGAACTGTGTTGTGCTCCAAGCAATGAGGTGTCCACATTTTGGAGCTGCGAGGTGCTGTATGGAAGAGGGAGGAGATGCTGTGGTTTGTTGCTGGGAGGGTCTGTGGGCGTTTGCCATGTCAAAAGGGTGAAACAGTGTGCAGATTGTACTGAATTTTTAGAAGGGAGCAATCGTGGAATGCTGGCCACATTCCTCTTTTGAGGTCTCATTGCATTACATTAGCACATATGGCATCTCATCGGCATACATGGCATCAACAAATGTAGCGAGTAGCGAGTAGCTACATGTTGGCTCTTGGCACATATGGCATCACAAATGCCGCCAGTAGCTACATGTTTGCTCGATCTAGTACTCTGAAAGTCCTTGAAGCATAGAGGGTGTGTGCATGCTGGAAAGCCAAGCCAAGCAGTCACTCCTCCTTAGTGGAGTGCCTGCAGCCCCTTGTTTGAGTGCAGGAAGCTCACAGCATGAGGCATTTGAAAGGTTTTTCCTGCTGGAGAAAAGGCTTTGTCGAAGGAAGCAGTTTCCTTGTGTATTTGAAGTCACTTTCAATTGAGGCGTGAGAACCTTTAAACACTCTCTGTGTCTGTGCTGCTCCTTTTAAAGCAAGGTTAGTGGCATGAATCATTTTTACAGCAGTCTGTGAAGTGTGTGGCCCTGTGGCAACAAGGGTTTGAGAGGCTTGCAAGCTTGAAACAGTGGGCTCCACAAATGCACAGCCCACAAGCTCGCCGCGCACACACACACATACACACACACGCACGCGCACACACACACACACGCACACACACACACGCACGCACGCACACACACACACACACATACACACACGCACGCACGCACGCGCGCACACACACACACACACACACGTACAAACACACAGACACACACACACATACAAACACACAGACACAAACACACACACACCACGCATGCACGGACACATAGCACACACACGTACAAACACGCCTACGTGAGGGCCATCTCACACTCGGTGTTTGCACTGCTCCTTGGACCAGGTATGTGGTGAGTGGGCAGCAAAAGGCAACTGGGCCTGATGAGGTTCCCTACGCGTGCGTGTGGGATGTGGACAACTGCAACCTGTTGCAGCGGCTGGACCATGACATCTCAGAGCGAGCGTAAGTGCACAGGGAGCCCCTCTATCACAATGATGCTTGTGCAATAAATATGTATGGGCGATTTGGCTGGCTCAATATCAAAGCCGTGTTGTGCCTCCATGGATTTAAGTCAAATGCGTTTGGTTTCTGTGCTTGTGCTTCTGTCCAACAATTGTTAGCGACCTTGGAAGGGTCGCATAGCTTGACAGTCTGACTTGCTGATGCGTGTATCCCCTTAGAAATGTAATAGTTTGAAGCCTTGTTTTTTGGAATGGATCAGGACTCTGCATGACCCAAGCTTTGTCCTTTGCGTCAGGCGTGCCTTTACCTTTCTGCAATCGTTGCTAGGGTCTTCAATTTGGAGCTCTTGATCCTCTGAACGCCAGCATGCTTGCTTGTCATTTTGATTCCCCCTGGAGGTCCAGAGCGTCAAGGAAGCACTGATAGCAAACTGTGGCTTACTGTGCTCACCTCCAGTGTCATCGCATGCTGTTTCTCCGGAAATATAAACCACCCCGATCCAAACAAAAAGGGAGGCGACCTCCTGGTGACCATCACCGCCGATGACAGGCACACCATCCACCTGTGGCAGTGGATGAAGCCTGCCGACAAGTACTGCAAGGTAAATGTGACCTCAGTGCAGAACATGCGTGCCAAAGAAAAGGGTGGCAGTGGATTAAGCCTGCCGACAAGTACTGCATGGTGAGTATGACCTATTTGTAGAACATGCGTGCAAAGCAAAATGCCGCACTGAATGAAGCCAACAAGTACTGTGAGATAAAGGACCCATGCAAAGACAGTTGCGAGCAAAACAGCTGCAGGGTTTTGCATTATGATCCAAGTTTCATTGTTTGACCTTTGTGTCCGTTTTCTGACACTAACTTTTTTCCCCTTCCTTCCTTGCGTATACCTGACCCAAAAGCATTTCTTGAGCACACAGCTCACTGGATAACATCTGCTTCCCCCAAAAAAGGCATGCCCAATTAGGCACAGCTCCATGCATTGACTCATGGTCTGGCTAGCCTGCTCTTCCTGGTACATATCAGACCCATCTTCCAACAGAGACCTCTCCACAATCCCAAAGTAGAGTGCGTCTCACCTCGGCTTTGAGATCAGTTGATGGACTTAAGTATCAAAGGGATTTATGCTCTCTAGGTGCAGCTTGCTGCATGCAAGGAAGTGCGGTCCCCTCAGTAAAGGGGAAAGCAGCTTTTTTAGACCTCAAAATCCTGAAAGGCTCTTGCGATTTCCGATGATGCAAGATCCTACTTGCGTTCCACCGATGGCCTCCCCCCACTGGCTTGTGCCATCCTGCCTACGCATCAGCATGCGACCTTTCTGTGTTTTGGGCAAAGAATATCAAATTGATCGTCATGAAGCAAACCCGTTCCTAACCATGTGCCTTGGCCTGCCTTCTTTCTTGCAGTCTGTGAACATCCCAGGATGGTTCCTCGGTCCCCACAAGAAGCTGGAATACATCAGGGCAGCTGCAGCGCGCACGCCATCAGGTGCAGTGTTTCTGGGAAAAGGGTGCATAGAATTCATCAGGGCAGTGCGGTGTTTGGCTGGTGCAGTGTGTGGGGAAGAAAGGGCACATTGACTCCATCTCAACAGCTGCAGCATGCACACCATCAGGTGCATTGTTTGGGTGAGAAGGGGTACATGGACTTCATCAAGGCAGTGCAGTTGTTTGGCTAGTGCAGTACTCGGGGGGAAAAGGGTATATGGGCTTCAACAGGGTAGCTGCAGCACACACACGCCATCAGGTGCAGTGCTGGGGGGGGGGGGGGATGATCCCTGTGGAGCACGAAGACAGCAATAATAAAATACAGGACTTGTATATAAAGTGCGGAGAAGTAAGGGCCAAGGGCCTGCTTGTGCACAGGTGGTTCTGTGAGCATGCAGGAACAAGGGCTAAGCGCATGGATGTGTGTCATTTGAGGAATCTGCTCATCATGAAAAATTGCATGAAAGTTATGTCTTATCTTGTCCATAAGGCCAAGCATGGTCAGGTTGCCTGCAGGAAATTCAGAAGCCATGCTCAAAAGTTGGTCATGTCTTCCATCAATGGGCAGTGTCACAGTGCCATTTGCCTCAAACAGAAGCACTTGGACAGCACAAAATTGACAATGTGCAGGCACGTTCTACCAGAACCCGCATGTGCATGATGAGGAGAACCCCAAAGTGAAGGATGTCCTGAAGCATTTGAGCGAAGAAGAGGTATGGTGTGTGTGTATGTATGTGTGTGTGCGCGTGCGCGCGCGCGTGTGTGCGTGTGTGCGCGTGTGTGTGTGTGTGTGTGAGTGCCCGCGTGCGTGCGCGTGCTTTGTTTTGCTCTGACCTTTCCTAAGAAGTATGTACGACACTCAAACCCACACCCAGCCTTGAAATCTATACTTACTGAAGGATGTGCTTACCCTAGGGAATCCAGTAAAGGTGCGGATTTAAAGGGTAGGGACAAAAGGACGTGTTCAACACCCATACTCCCAGTCCTGAGGTAATAAAGAGCAGCAGATAAAAAGCTGCTTGGCAAGGCAAAGCAGTATGCCCTCAACATGATGACAATGCCGGGTGCTGTGTTCATGTCACGCAATGCACGAACTAGCAATATACATGATACATAGATTATGTATCATAATTAGCCTTCTCAAAGAATTGAGCATGTTCTGTTCAATGCTGTGTGCTGCACAGGTCAGCTCTCAATTTATAAGGGCTCTGAAGGATGCACTACAGCCCAGGTACCCCCTCATTGAGCAAGTAGTCGGAGAGAACAACATGGTCAATGGTGTATGTGTAATGCTGGTTGTTCTGCACAGGTCGACTCCCACTACAGGGCCCTGAAGGATGCACCACACCCCAGGCACCCCCTTATCGAGCAAGTGGTCGGAGAGGACAACATGGTCAATGTTATTTGTGTAATGCTGTTTGTCCTGCACAGGTCGACTCCCACTACAGGGCTCTGAAGGATGCACCACACCCCAGGCACCCCATCATCGAGCAAGTGGTCGGAGAGGACAACATGGTCAATGAGGACTGGGAGTTCGGGTACTGCGACAATGTGCCCAGGGCAAAGTGAGTGCTGTTTAAAGCGCTTCTTGAATGTATAGTGGACTTAAAGAAGCAGGAGAATCAAGGACAGTATGCGGCAAGCAGGAGCACTGAGGTTTGGCAACGTGCTCGGAGCTGAGGTGGTTAGCAATAACGAGGCCTCCTCATCACAGGAGATTTGTTGAGGGGTCTGTTGAGGGACTTTTTGAGAGGCCCGGAACTGAGGGCACTCCAAACAGTGTCTTTGCTGAATTGGTGCTTTATTTGTGCACTGCAGGAAGGATGGCACATGGGAGCTCTTAATGGAGTACCCTGGATGCAATGGCACGCCACCCATGATCTATGGTGTTGCTTGGAACCCCCTGAAGCCACAGGTGTGTGTGTGTACGCTTATTCCGATCAGAGTGAGCTGGTGTCTGTCGCTGGTTAAGCAGTGATCAAAAGTTATAGATGAGAATTGAGAATGACCTCATTTCTTGCTCTGTGACGTAGATCTGGAACGCTTGCAATCCGAGTGTGCTCACACGCGCACGCACGCACGCACACACACACACACACACACACACACACACACACACACACACACACACACACACACACACACACACACACACACACACACACACACAAAGCCACAACAATAACAGCAGCAGCAACAACAACAGAACACATACTCGCACACAGAGCTGTTTTTTACTTTCCTCTTCAGGATGGTCGGCGTGGCTCTGAGTTTGTCACATACGGAGTGAAGCACCTCAAGACGTGGATTGTGGATGAGGAGGTGGGCATATACTCCTGTACTTTTTTCTCACACCTAAAGGAGGGGATTGTGGATGAAGAGGTGGGGTTGTACGAATGAACTGGTCATCTTCCATACCAGGGAGGAGGGTGTGTGTGTGTCCCTTGTTGATGTAACATTTCTTTGCATGTGCGTTTCTCCCTTGTTTGCACGTGCTCCATGTAATATGTACTTTTGCGTAGCCAGATTACCTGTACTGAACAGCTCGTTGCATTCAACATTGGTATCAAAAACATCTCTGGTGCGTGACAGTTTCTCTGTCGGCACATGCAGGGATTAAGTATGTCTACAGCGTATGCCTCTGTCGGCATGCAAGCAGGGATGAAGCTCTTGGTACATGCCATGAGGCTCTCTAGCATGCATCTCAGGCTATCACGCTCGCCTGGGCCGGGTGTCTAATGCTGTACTACATATTTCGTATGCACCACCCACCTAGGGAACATGCTTGCCATGCGTCTCAAAGTTCAAGAGGCGGCTGTGCAAAACGCCAACCTAGAAGACATGCACCACCCAGGGAACGCACTTGCCATTCGTTTACTTGTGCACACATCTTTGCCTGGGCAGGACTTCTGGCGCAGCACCGCAGACTCTCTTTGCACCATCCGCCTAGAAATTGTGTTTGTGCTCAATTGTGCACACATGCAATTTATTGTGCACGCATGTGCTCCTGGGCAGGGCCTTCGGCGCAGAATTGCAAGACTTTGTTTGCATGACCCACATAGGAAACATGTTTGCATTTCATGTTACAATTCTGCACACATGTGCGCCTGAGCAGGGTGTTTGGCACGGCACCACAGGCTCTGTTTGCACCACCCATGTGGAGAGTGTGTGGGCTGCAATTTGCTGTCCAATTTTTGTAGAACGGGGTTTTTAGTGCAGCACTGCAGCCTCTTTTTGCACGACCACACATAGAAAACATGTTTGCGCTGCATTTCAATTTTCAACTGTGCACACATATATGCCTGGGCAGGGTGTTTGGCGCGGCACTGCAGGCTCCTTTGGCACCACACACATAGAAAACGTGCTGAGCGCGTGTTACGTGCCAGCTCTGCACTACATGGCAGCTCCAGGAGACTCCTGCATACTGACAGGGTTTTCGAGTGGCCAGGTGTGTTGATTTATCTGCATGATTAAACTGTCTGCGTTGTGATTTCGTCTGTGCCATTAGATAGCACTAAGGCTGATGTGTATATGTTTTAACAATACGTCTACCATTGCTTTGTCTGTGTTATTTGTTTGTATGTGTCATCGACCTGTCTGTGTCATTCGTCATAGATGCGTCTGTGTAATCAGTTTGTCGGTGTCATTACTGCGTCTGTGCTATGGGCTTGCCTGTGTCATTTTTGTGTGCTTGATGTGTGGCTTGAACGCTTTGCTGTCATGGCGCGCTCAGCAGGGAAGACAAAAGCAGCGCTTTGCAGGACAGTCCTTTGCAGGAGAGACAAGCAGTGCTTGGTGGTTCCATTGCCAAGTGGTTCTGTAAGTGCCGCCCTACCCCTTCTGTTCCGTATCTTTTCCTCTGCACAATGCCTCCTGTGATGCGTGTCCCTCTGCACGACTTTCTGTGTTACGCATTCTTCCTCTGCACAATACCCCCTGCAGGTGGGTTTGTGGGTGCCGCCCTACCCAACGCGCGCCAATGCCACCTACAAGCTGGTCCGCAAGTTCGAGGCTCATGGCCCAGGTGTGTGGTTTGGAAGAGTGAGGCATGCGTTTTGCAAAGAGTTCCATGGCTTTCAACAGCAAGGCCTGCTGGGCAAGCGTGTGCCATACTTTGATGGCTTGGCAGGGGCCTGCTTGGTGACCGATGTACCTGTGTATGAGCCTACACCACACTAGTGGTGATGGTGCTGGGCCATGGTTTCTATTTACAATGTCAGACACACAGAGCAAGGCTTGCTTTTGCAACTGGTGGTGCTGGATCATGGTATTTATTCACAATGCCAGGCTCACAGAGCAAAGCTTGCTTGTGCAATTGGTGGTACTGCATCATGGTATCTATTTCCAATACCAGACTCACAGAGCAAGGCTTGCTTGCACAACTGGTGGTGCTGCATCATTGTTTCTATTCACAATACCAGACTCACAGAGCAAGGCTTGCAACTTGGCTTTTTTGGAAAATGAATTGGGAGCTCAGAGGACAGCAATTGTTGATGTCCAGAGGACAGAACCCTTGTGATTGGCAGCCTGAGTGCTAGGCTCGCCTTTGCTATGCTGCTGCTTTTAGCACAGGTCTGTGCCCCATGGTGTCTTTGAATTGAGACCCAAGAAAGAAACAGAAAGACCACACCAGCCAGAAAAGCCCGCGGTCATAAAGGAAAGGTCCCCTGATTGAATTGAGGTCTGTCCTGCAACCTGCAAGTGCATGCGCTGCTCCAGTGTGTACATGTGCTGCTCTTATGGAGAATACCTGGTTGATCCAACAGGTTGCAGCAGGCCCTGTAAGCCCTGGATGGCGATGCTTTTCTTTAAAAAAGCTCATGCAAACTCATGAGGGGTGCAAAGCTGTAGGGTCATGCAAACACATGAAGGGTGCAACACTCTATAGGGTCAGGCTTCACAGGTCAGGCCAACACCTATGGTATAAGGTTACACAGCTGTGCACCCTGCCATTGTGCTCTGGCTCGTGCTCACAGGCAAAGCCACTGTGCTCTCCTATTCTCCTCTTCCGTGCTCTGGCTCGTGCTCACAGGCAAAGCCACTGTGCTCTCCTGTGCTCTTCTTCCGTGCTCTGGCTCATGCTCACAGGCAAAGCCACTGTGCTCTCCTGTGCTCCTCCTCTGTGGTTCCTCTCATGTTTGCAGCGAGCAAGGCTTCCACCAACTCCATGCAGCAGTGCAGGCCAACACCCAGCCCCCAAATGAATTGTTATTTTCTTCCAGTACTAATTCAAGGCCGAGGCTTCCTAACTGCTCTATTTTCACTCATCGCACTGTCCCTCGCTGCGTTCTGGTTCCGCTCACTACAGTCCCTCGCTGCGCTGTGGTTCCACTCATCACACTCTGATGTCACTCACTTCACTATCCCTCACTTAACTCGGGTTCCACTCACTGCATTGAACCTTGCTACGCTCTGGTTTCACTCACTGCATTGTCCCTTGCTACGCTCTCTGGTTTCACTCAGGCAAGCCCCGAACACTCAACAATGGCACGCAGCAGTGCAAGGGTGTGCGTGTGATCAAGCTGCGTGCCGACCCCAACCACAAGTTGCCCACTGGGCGGAGGGTGCTCACCGGCGGCAGTGATGGCTGTGTGCTGCAGTGGGAGTTGTCGCAAGTGGATGGCACGCGCAAGGTGTGTGCGTGCGAGAAACACCGGTGACAATGATGCTGTTTGCTGCAGTAGAAGCTGGCACATGTGCATGGCACAAGCAAGCAGGGAGGGGGGATTTCAGGATGTTGCACACGTCAGCTTACTGAAGGCTGGTACAGGCTGACTTAATCTGAGTTGCCAAGAGAGATTGGGGGGCACAGTGTGAAAGAATTGGCATGCGTTTGAGGTCTTGAATTTGATCAAACTGCTGCGTATGGACAGAACTGCTGCTGCCCCTTGTTACACTTGCTTACCTTCCTCATTGCATCCAGATATTTCTGTTTGGAAAGGTTTGTTTTGCACTTGGTCAGGAATTTGCAGCGCTCTCGATTTTTGGCACATCCTTGTGCAAGGTCGTTTGGATTGCAACGCTTGCGGAGCTTCTGGAAAGTGCCATGGGGGTGAGGCCCGAGGATCAAAAGGCCGGTGTTCTTTAATAATATGAGGGTCTTGCCCATGAATGGGTATCGGGCAGGACTTCAGCCAATTCCGTTTGTCTGCTCCGTATTTGGCGTACAGTGCTAAAAAGCCTGCACATATGCTGTGTAATACATCTAAGCGTATGGCTTTGGCCAGCCCCGGTCTTTTGGTCTGGGGCTTAACCACTGCCCATGAGGCTCCTGGTGCTGCTGGTGCGCGTTACATCACGGCGCTGCATCAGGGCAGAGCACCTCATCAGGGCCGCTCCACTTCCTCTTCGCTTCCTCTGCCTGGTGTGCTCCGCAGCTGCATGACCTACAATGGCATGATGTAGCGCCATACCCTGAAATATACATATATATGCACTTTGCATGGTGTGCTGCGCTGCCTGCCCTGGTGTAGTGCTTTGCCTTGACACATTGACACTCTGCCTGACGTCTCGACACTCTGCCTGACACATTGACACTCTGCCTGACATCTCGACACTCTGCCTGACACATTGACACTCTGCCTGACATCTCGACACTCTGCCTGACACATTGACACTCTGCCTGACATCTCGACACTCTGCCTGACACATTGACACTCTGCCTGACATCTCGACACTCTGCCTGACACATTGACACTCTGCCTGACATCTCGACACTCTGCCTGACACATTGACACTCTGCCCTGATACATCGACACTCTGCCCTGATACATTGACACTCTACCTGGTGTGTACGCCACAGGACGGCACGCCCATCAGAGGCGTGAACATGTTCTGCATGGCAGAAGATCCCGAGGAAAAATGTGGGCCTGGGAGGTACAAGCTGCAGGTACAGGCACAAATGACTTTAGATGCTCCATGGGATTTGTTGTCTTTTTCCTGCCTCAGCCTATATGTCCATGTTTGTGTTTTTGTCCACCTTGGCACAGGCGCGTCTTGGTAAGTTGTGTGTTTTGTTGGATAAGCTGCTTGGAAGCAGTCTTGTACACTTGGCACCAGAATTTTCATTTTGCATGTACAGATCTATTACTTGTGTTTGGATGTCACTGGTGGCTTGCAAATGTTGCTTCTCTTCCAAGTGCTCTATTTGTGCAAGCCGGACAAAGACTGAACTCCCACTGCTGCTGAAATATCCCAATGAGTGGTTTTGGCAGCCCAATTACACTGAACTGTTGCAGACCATCTGGAGCAGTCGTTAAGATTTTTCCCCCCTTGCACAACCATGAAAACTGGGCAAACCCGGGGCGCTTGTAAGCTTCCAACCTTTAAATTTATTTATTGGTCTGCTCCATGCAGGAGGAGCTCACGCCCTATGAGGTTCTCAATGTGCCCAGCGTCACAGCCCTAGACTGCCACCATGTAAGTACGTGTTGTAATGGTAGAAGCTCTAAGGTACGTGGTTGATAGTGCATCAGCAAATGTGTGCTGTTCTTGCTGCCACACAAGCAAACTGTGTGTGGGATCCAGCTCACACTGCTGCTGATGTGCCTGCATGTGTGTGTGCATGTTCTTGGGCTTATGTACCTTCTTGATGACAATGCTTTTGCTGTCCAGCATCACCGCCCTGAATCGCATGCCACTTGCATGATAGTTGGCAAGCGCAGGGCAATTGAGTGGCCAGAGCTGGCTTGCATTGCTGCTGCTGAACTGCAAAGCAATGCCAAAAGCTGTTTGCGAATTCGCCCATCCTTCAAATGCCTCATTGTGATGTATTAAAGGGTTGGTGAAGAGGGTGTAATGTCTCATTAACGAGGCCCAACTAGGCTCAGAACAGGCTCTTTGGCACTCTTTGCACGGTGCAATTCTTTTTACCTAGTTGTACTGCTTTCTTCATTTCAAGCGCAGTATGACTCTGCGTACCTTGCAAATGAAAATACGCTCACGAATGCGCCCAATGCGTTTGAGAGGCACACTGGATGCCAATGTGAATGCCCATAGCCTCTTTAAATTGTGTACAGCGTTTTCATTAAGCAAGAGGTGCGGCAGGCATTGACGGTGCTAAACAGACTTTTTCCACTGATTGTGCTCTGCAGCTGAATCAAGCAGAGTTTGTGGCGGACAGTGCTGCGAGCAGAACACACTTCCTCCCATGAACTGTACTCTGCAGTTGCGTCAAATATAGTATGTAGCAGGTGCTGATCATTGCAGACCACACTTTCTGCCATGGATTGTGGTGGCAAAAATCAGCAGACAACAAATTTCCTTCCAGAAAGTGTACTCTGCAGCTGAATCAAGCAGAGTTTGTGGCGGACAGTGCTGAGCGCAAAACACACTTCCCCCTATGAATTGTACTCTGGCAGTTGCGTCAAACATAGTATGTAGCAGGTGCTGATCATTGCAGACCACACTTTCTGCCATGGATTGTGGTGGCAATAATCAGCAGACAACACATTTCCTTCCAGAAAGTGTACTCTGCAGCTGAATCAAGCAGAGTTCGTGGCGGACAGTGCTGCGTGCAGAACACACTTCCCCCTATGAATTGTACTCTGCAGTTGCGTCAAATATAGTATGTAGCATGTGCTGATCATTGCAGACCACACTTTCTGCCATGGATTGTGGTGGCAATAATCAGCAGACAACACATTTCCTTCCAGAAAGTGTACTCTGCAGCTGAATCAAGCAGAGTTTGTGGCGGACAGTGCTGCGTGCAGAACACACTTCCCCCTATGAATTGTACTCTGCAGTTGCGTCAAATATAGTATGTAGCAGGTGCTGAGCATTGCAGACCACACTTTCTGCCATGGATTGTGGTGGCAATAATCAGCAGACAGCACATTTCCTTCCAGAAAGTGTACTCTGCAGTTGCATGAAGCAGTGTTTGTGGCGGACAGTGCTGCGCGCAAAACACACTTCCCCCTATGAATTGTACTCTGCAGTTGCGTCAAAGAGAGTTTGTGGCAGGCACTGATCAGTGCGATATCTGGGAAGTGGACAAGGACCCGCGGGTCTTAGTAGAGGGCCATGAGGTGAGTGGTGATGCGCTGCAGGCATGTCCTGTAAGTTTGTGGCAGGCAAGGATCTGTGCAATGTCTGGTAAATGGACAAGGACCCACGGATCTGGTGATGCGTTGCTGCAGCTACGTCCAACGACATTTGCAGTTGGAACATATCAGTGCAACATCTGGGGCAAGGACCCTCGGGTCTTGGAAGTGGCTTAAGGTGTGTGTGGTGATGCACTGTCCGAACGGGTTTGTGGCAGGCGCGTATCAGTGCCATGTCTGAAGAATGTATAAGGACCCGCGGGTTTGGAAGTGGCTTGAGGTGTGTGGTGATGCACTGTAGCTATGTCCAAAATGGTTGTAGCAAGCAGTGATCAATATGATGCCTGCAAAGTAGGAAGGATCCGCGAGTCTCAGTAGAGGGCAATGAAGTATGTGATGGCGTAGGGTCTCATGCATACGTACCTGTATTTGCCCTGTCTGAGACACACGAGAGGCTCAGCTGGAGGAGTTGGATTTACGGACAGTTCCAAGCAAGCACTCCCATTGCCAACAAGCTCATGCTCTTTGTCGTCTTAAAAGTTTAGAGCATACATATACGGCCAACCCTTTGCATGTGCAACAGCAAAACAGCATGGAGTGAGGTGCCTCTGTGTTGAAGCAGCTTCTGCACTTCCTGGAATGGCTTGGACCCAAGATTGTGCAAGGTCTGAGTATGATAACACTTGCAGGTAGCAGTGCTGTGTCTGGGGATGAGTACATGTGAAGACCAAGAGAAACTTTGTTTTTATCCGGTGTGTCTTTTGAAGTGAAGTCCCATTTGCATACACACTCACATGCCCATTCAGGAAACTGTGGAGCATGTGGCTACCCACCCACGCAACCCTAGCATCTTTGTCACTGGCTGTCGGAGCGGCAAGGTGCGTTATGCAGCAGATTGAAATAGCTTTCCTGTGACTGCCAGGCAATGACAGTACGCATAAGTACCATACCTCACATACCATACACAAAAACACACACATGTACACATACATACATACATTCATACATACATACATACATACATACATACATACATACATACATACATACATACATACATACATGCATGCATACATACATACATACATACATACATACATACATACATACATACATACATACATACATACATACATACATACATACATACATACATACATACATACATACACACATGTTTCACTTGTAATATTGATCCAAAACGCACTCAATCACACACGCTCTCTTGTACTTGGTGTGTAACATTTGAAGGCATGCCTTGCTGCTTGTGAATATAGGTCCGCGTCTGGAACATGGACACGCGCCAAGTAGAGAGGGAGGCCTCTGTTGGCTTTCCGGTAGACGGCTGTGCCTTTGCCAATGAGGATTACCCCAGCAAAGCCAAAAGGAACCAAAAGTCGCTGCACGTTGCGTTTGGGAGTGTGGGACCGTACAGGTGCTGCAGGGGTTGGTCTCTGAATTGCAGCAGCTGTGTAATTTTGCATCATGGAGCCTCTGTGTGTGCGTTTGTCTGTATGTGTGTGTTTGTGCATATGCGTGTTTCGTGTGCATGCATGTAGCATGTGCGATATCAACACATTCCGCTCTAGAGCCGTTTCGTTCAAGTGCAAATGCTATTTGCTCCATCCCAGGAACGCACTCTGATGGATTGTAGGGAGGGTGGCCACCGCACTCTTATGTTGAGACCCACAGAGGTACCTCTGCTGGAACCTACTTTGTTCCATGTACCTCCTTAAGTGATGTAGGGAGTGTGCTCTCTGCCTTCTTATTTTTCTTTTTTCTTCTTACTTTGTGGGTGAGGGTTAAGGTGCCTACGGGTCTGCACGCTTTAATGCTTACTCAATGGTTCTATTGTCTGTACGCACATTGAATTCTTTTGCAAGCACATGAGCATGTGCGTGAGCCTGTATACACATGGAAAATTGTTGGGCCTGCAAGCCTTTGCGCATACTCATTAGAATCTTTTGCAAGCTCATAAGCATGCGCATGAGCCTGTATGCAAATGCAATATATTACATTTATGGTAATTTGTCAAGTGATTTGTCTGCTTTAGGTGCACCTTCGTTTTCACACACGCAGCTTGGGAGAGCGGCACAAGATCGCTGTCTTGGATGTTGAGACTCTGCAGCCGCTGAAAGTCATTCCAGAGCCAGTGGCTCAGGTGTGTAAGCATGATGAGCATGCCAGTAGCACAGATGTTTGATGATTTCTTCCTCGATTGGTGTCGAGAATATTTGTATGGGACACGGCATGTCTTGGCCTCAGCCTATTTGCCTGCCTTTGTGCACTAGTAGGTACAAAGATCTTTAAAATGCACTTGCCTGTGGATCCAGCGGGTGTGCTTTTGTAGGATGGGTTAACAGGGATTCGAATCCTGAGGATGGTTTTTAATGAAGGGGTGGGGAGTAACAGCACACCGTCACTGAGCTTGCAAACTCAAGTTCAGAACATTAAAGCAGGCAGGGTGCACCATCTGATCCATCAACATTCTGAAATTGTGAGCTATTGGAAAGTGCAAGGAAAATTGTAGGCAAGCAAAACATTAAATCAGGCAGGGTGCACCACCTGATCCATCGGCGTTCTGAAATCGTAAGCAAGCAGGAAATGTTTGCAAGCAGGTTGCACCGCGTGATCAGCCAGCCTTCTAACCCCTATAGCCCGGCTTGTGTGCATGCTTTTTTGCCGTGCATGCTTACCCAACCTCTTTACAAGCCAGCTGCAGTCGCTGTTTAATTTGAGCACACTCCTATGGCGTATACGCATTGCAGGAGCTGGTGTGCAACCCTGCTGACAGCCTTGGCAACGAGGCAGTGATACAGACACAGGCGTCTGTTGTTAGACATGATCACATGCATGCGGGATCTCCGGGCAAGCCACTCAGAACATGATCACATGCCCGCATGACTTCCGGGCAAACCACTTGGCAAGGCGTCTGTGTTTGCATGCCCTCATCTCAGGTGCAAGAGCTGGTGTATAGCCCCGCCAATGGCCCTGGCATCCTGGCGGCTGGGTGCTGTGACATGACGGTGTACCTGTTCAACGCCAAGCACGAATACCACCTCATAGCCAAGTGCGTGGCAGCAAACACATTTCCTTTCCAGGGCCTGGCTACAAAGAACATGGGCAGCCTGTTAAGCAGGAGCGTGCATGCTACAGAACCTCCATGCTGTCAAGGCTGCGCACAGTGTCCGCAAGCAGTACTAATGGACAAAGCACCTTAGTAGGCAAAGCACCTTGATGGACAAAGCGCCTGCCGCACCAGCTGCTGTATGCAGAGGGAAGGACTCCTTCTCAACTGCACCATGTTATGCAATACGCGTGCCTGAAGCGGGATGGGGCCAAGCACTGCTTGATCCTTTGGCTCTCCAGGAAACCTTGCAAGCAGTGTTTGCTGCCGTGAAGATTACTGGCGTGGATGATGGGTTGCCGAGCACGTGCTGTGAGCCTGGGGGCATGTGTGCTGGCACAAGTTTTGTGGACAGCTAATCTGATAGTGTGCTGGCACAAATTTGATAGTGGACAGCAGACTTTGAAAAGCGTGCCGTGTGCAGCTGGAACTGACCAGCGTGCTTGGTGCATTGGGCGCTTGCGTGTTGCACTCTTGCAGGTGCATAGGCCACAGCGGGAACGTCGAGCATATAGATTGGTCGTACCCCATCAGCCAGCCTGGGTCGCGGCTGCATGGCCAGATGATCATCCAGTCATCAGACACCTCTGGCAACCTGCTGTACTGGGACACAAAGACAGGTAGGCGTGTGCTTGTCATGCCCCTTGATCATCCAGTCATCAGACACCTCTGGGAACCTGCTGTACTGGGACACAAAGACAGGTAGGCGTGTGCTCAGCATGCCCCTTGATCATCCAGTCATCAGACACCTCTGGCAACCTGCTGTACTGGGACACAAAGACAGGTAGGCGTGTGCTCAGCATGCCCCACGATCATCCAGTCATCAGACACCTCTGGGAACCTGCTGTACTGGGACACAAAGACAGGTAGGCGTGTGCTCAGCATGCCCCACGATCATCCAGTCATCAGACACCTCTGGCAACCTGCTGTACTGGGACACAAAGACAGGTAGGCGTGTGCTCAGCATGCCCCTTGATCATCCAGTCATCAGACACTCCTGGTCAGTTGCTGTACTGGGACACAAAGACAGGGAGGCGTGTGCTTGTCATGCCCCTTGATCATCCAGTCATCAGACACCTCTAGCAACCTGCTGTACTGGGACACAAAGACAGGTAGGCGTGTGCTTGTCATGCCCCATGATCATCCAGTCATCAGACACCTCTGGGAACCTGCTGTACTGGGACACAAAGACAGGTAGGCGTGTGCTCAGCATGCCCCTTGATCATCCAGTCATCAGACACCTCTGGGAACCTGCTGTACTGGGACACAAAGACAGGTAGGCGTGTGCTCAGCATGCCCCTTGATCATCCAGTCATCAGACACTCCTGGTCATTTGCTGTACTGGGATACAAAGACAGGTAGGCGTGTGCTTGTCATGCCCCTTGATCATCCAGTCATCAGACACCTCTGGCAACCTGCTGTACTGGGACACAAAGACAGGTATTCGTGTGCTCAGCATGCCCCATGATCATCCAGTCATCAGACACTCCTGGTCATTTGCTGTACTGGGACACAAAGACAGGTAGGCGTGTGCTCAGCATGCCCCACGATCATCCGGTCATCAGACACTCCTGGTCATTTGCTGTACTAGGACACAAAGACAGGTAGGCGTGTGCTTGTCATGCCCCATGATCATCCAGTCATCAGACACTCCTGGTCATTTGCTGTACTGGGACACAAAGACAGTTAAGCGTGTGCTCAGCATGCCCCACGATCATCCAGTCATCAGGCGCCTCTGCCAACCAGCATGTCCCGTGATCATCCAGTCATCAGGCACTCCTGGTCATTTGCTGTACGGAGGCAAAAAGACAGACGGTGTGGGTGTGTTGCGTGGATGGGTGTTGTTGGTTGAGTTTGGTTGTGCATTCAGCGCAGTGCATCCATGTCAACCTGCTGTGCTGGGATGCAAGGACAGGTCGGGGGGGGGGGGGGGGGAGGGAATGGGGGGGCTGCAAGGTACAAAGTGGCTTGAGGCTCCTCAAAAATGCTGGCCTGCATACACCATCTTGATCTGCTCATGGATGACCTTTTGCATGCAGGCTCCTACCCTGCAACCCAACACCGGACAGCCAGGCCTTGCTTGCATCCTTTTGCTCACCTTTGCTGATACGTCTGTATTCATGTGTTCCTGCCATCTGCGCCACTCTGAGCTCATCATGAATAGCTGACCCTGTCCCTACTGTATGCATGGACATTACACCATTGCTTCCCATGCCCGTCCTGCTGCATTTCATGCACAGTTTTCTACAACAGAAGAGTGCCTGCAGCCACAGCGAGATGCCCCTCGGTCTGTGTGTCCACAGCGCTGAACTCATTCTTGGTGCCATTCACCATCATTCACCGTCACGTAGGCAAAATGACTGCCTACAGCAAGAGAGGCACTGAGCTTTGCTCTTGATGCCATTTTGTCACTGCCGTGCAGGCAAGAAGATCGCCTACAACCAGCGGGACGCCCCTTGGTCCACATGGACCACGGACATCGGGTTCAGCGTCATGGGCATCTGGCCGGACTACTCTGACCGCACCGACATTAATGCCACCTGCAGGAGTAAACGAGGATCAGCAACGTACATTCCACCACCTGACCCAAAGGTGAGGCTGTCATGTGCTATTGGCTCCCGCCTTGGATGCATACAGATGATGCTTTGGGACCTCACCTTTGCACCTCATCAGTCACAGCGGCATCTTGAGGCCCTTGCTTTGTTGCCAAAGCGACATGCTTGCAAGCACGCCAGGGAAATCAGGCATACGTGCATGTTGATAAACATGCATGATTGTGCCTGTGCCACAGTTCATACGCGCACACACACACACACACACACACATACACACGTACACACAACAACGCACACACTTTTCTTGCTTACTTGTGACAAAGAGCCATCAGAGCAGACGTTACAGCCTCTCAACACACAGACGGTGCAGCCTGACATGCTCTCACTCTCTCACATATTTGCAACATAAAGCCACCCAAGCACTATGTTTTGCACTCTGACATGCTCTTGCACTCACTCACTCCTGCAACAGCAAGCCGCCAAAGCAGACTTTGCAGCCTCATGCCTCGCACCCTGACACACGCGCACTCTCATTTTTGAATGCCTGCAACAGCAAGCCACCAAAGCAGACTTTGCAGCCTCTGTGCTCCCTGCCAAGGAGGAGGAGTGCGCAGATGCAGTGCCTGAGTGTGGGTACCTTGTCACAGGCGACGACTTCTCCACCGTCCGGCTGTTCAACTACCCGGTGGTCTGGGATGATGCGCCTTACAAAGCGTTCAGGTGTGTGGATGTGAGTGGGTATGGGAGCTGTTGTGTGTGGGTGTGGGTGTGTGGGGGTGTATAAGCATGCGCTGTGCGAGCCGCTTGATGCGAGTGATGCCGCCCAAATGCATTCAGGATCCCTGATGGTTTTGCCTTGCCCTACATATGACGTGTTTGCTGGAGCTTTGAAAAGCACGTGATGTGAGTGATGCTGCCAATGTAAACTCTGAATCGCTGGGCGCCTTGCTTTGATGTGCTTGCCTTCCGCCCTCAGGGAGCATGCCAGCCATGTATTGGGCGTGACATCTTACTGTGACAAGCACGCTTTTTGCTGTGCATGATATGTGCGTACATGTATGTATGTATGTACGTATGTATGTAACATCCCGCACCTTAAACAAAATGTTTATTTTATGCATCCCACTTCAGCCCTACACCCACTTGGGTATTTCTTTGTTGGTATCTGTCATGTTTACAGTGGGGCAATCAGCCCCTTTTTGCCGTGAAATTTATGAGTTGCGTGCACAGGCTGCATACAGTATGCAGCATACTGCTCCAAAAGTTGATGACCTGCTCAAGAAACACAATTCCTTACATCTGCGCTTGTGCTTTCTATTTACTTGTGTGCCTCCTCAATAAGCCGCAGTGCATCTGCTCACTGCTGCTTGATCTGCTGCTTGAATTGCTTGCCTCCTCCTGCTGCTGCTGCCGCCTCGGTACTGGGAGGGGGCTGCAGAAAGCCTCCCTTCTCCCAGCTGTCGATGCCCCCCTGGCGCTTTACAGCCATTGTTTTCTGCCCGTACCCAAACAAATGCTCAAAACTAATAGTGTTCTCATCGACGCACATGATATTGTCTATCTGTGCTGAGACAAACAGGCTGTGTAGCTCGGTGTGTATAGGGGGCATGCAAGCCGTTCGGTGCACAGGACATCACCCGTCCTAGCTGTGAACCAAAGGCGTTTTGAAGTGCACGCCATGTGCGTGTGCTGCACATTGCATACTGTGCGCATACAGGGGGCACGCAAGCCATGTGGTGCACATGGCATCATCCATCTCTGCTGTGACAAACCAACTTTAAACTGTTTACCGAGCAATCCGTGTGCGTACATGCAGAGGGCATGCCAGCCATGTCATGGACGTGCGCTTCAACTGCAACGACACGCGGATCGTGAGCGTAGGTGGTCTTGACCGCGCCATCTTCCAGTGGCGCACGGCAGGCATTGCGCTGCAGGATGCTGAGGAGGACAAGGTATGTGATGGGGACATTCCACTGCAGGATGGTGAGGAGGACAAGATGTGTGATGGGGACATTGCATGCAGGATGGTGAGAAGGACAAGATGTGTGATGGGGACAATGCATGCTGGATGGTGAAGAGGATAAAGTTGGTGATGGGGACATTGCATGCAGGATAGTGAGGAGGTCTTTGTGCCAACTTTCAGTGGCGCACTGCAGGTTACAAGGACAAAGTGAGTGAGTGGTTGGGAAGGGGGGGTGAGGTTGCAGAGCATGTGCATGAAGGAAAACATAGGTGTGCAGCGTTGTTGTGGACTGCAACTTGCAAGTATACTTGCGATCCGTACTATCACTCTTGGGCAGCCAGGTAGGTGACATGAAAACTGATCTCATATAAACAAGCTGCAATACATGAACACGCCTGCGTGAATGGCAGGAGAAGGAGTGCAGGACTCCTGGTACACGGCATACAGATTTGCAGTGCAGCGCCTGCAAATGAGCAGATTTTGCAGTGCACAGTTCATGCGTGTGCGCCCAGAGGCACAGGTCCTCTCTGCACCTCTGCGCATTGGATGCTGCACCTCATTATTCCGGTACAACAAAGTGAGTGTAGCACAGCACTCTGTCATGTAGCACAGCACTCTGTCGTGTAGCACAGCAATCTGTCGTGTAGCACAGCACTCTGTCATGTAGCACAGCACTCTGTCGTGTAGCACAGCACTCTGTCGTGTAGCACAGCACTCTGTCGTGTAGCACAGCACTCTGTAGTGTAGCACAGCACGCTGGGGCAATTAGCAACACTCCTCTGCACTTCTGCTGCCTCATCCTGTGCGCATGGTCTAGGCAAAAAGTGTGCACAAGTGTCCTTGAAACGTTGAACGCTGCCTCATCCTGTGCACATGATACCGGCTGCATTGTGTGGAAGCCCCCTTTGAGAATTAAAGGCTGCCTCATCCTGTGCACATGATCTCAGCTGCAGTGTGTGCAAGCCCCCTTGCCTGCACAGACCTGTACGCCATGCTCCCAATCAGGCACAGCGGACAGTCTGAGAAGACGCCATTGTAGAGCACACATGTGCGAGTTTAGCAATCGTGCTCGCCCGCTCACACTGGCACCCATGCTTTGCAGAAACTGCTGGCCGCCTGGCAACATGCCATTAAAGAGCGTGGGGCACAGGACAGCATGTTGGAGGCTAAGCCGGGCGTGGAGTGGCAACAGCTTGATAAAGACGGCAAAGTCTGGGGACCCAAGGCAGTAAAAGAACAGATAGACGAGGAGCTGGAAAAACAGGTGGGTGTGCAGTGTGAGGGTGGTGTGAGGGTATGTCAGAATGTGGGGGAGGGATGCTCGTGGTTGTGCTGTGGGAATTGGCCCACCTTGATTGCACTATGCCTGCTTTTGCACGCTTTCCACACAAATGCAAGTGCGCGCTCATGAATCATATCCTTAGGGTTGTGTGTGCTGCAATTCAAGAACACTGCTCGGCAGTCATAGATGCAAACTTTCACATGAACAGTGCTACATGCTCCCAGGTATGGCGCGCGCACGCACGCACACATGCACACACACACACACACACACACACACACACACACACACACACACACACACACACACACACGCACGCAAGCACGCACACACACGCGCACACACACACACACATGCACACACACAACACACACACATACCAGGCAAGCATGCGGCAGTTCACCAGACAGGCTACGCGCCCTGGCTCCGCCCTGTCCATCTCCCCCAACCGCACTTCAGACCGCCAAGCCTCACGCCTCATTCGGCCCAACAGCGCTGGCCTTGGTCCGCAGCTGTCCCCCCAGCACATGCCATCCAAGCAACTACTGAAGACCATGTCCACGTCCCAGGTGAGAGACATGCCCAGTGCACACGGTATTTGCAAGGACATGATTAGTCAGTGCTACGCCATGAGAAGCCTGGTCCGTAGTCCTAGCGCATGCCGTCCTAGCATATGCCGTCCCAGTGCATGCCGCAGTCCTAGCGCATGCCATAGTCCTGGCGCATGCTGTGGTCCTAGCGCATGCCATAGTCCTGGCGCATGCTGTGGTCCTAGCGCATGCCATCCTAGCATATGCCGTCCCAGTGCATGCCGCAGTCCTAGCGCATGCCATAGTCCTAGAAGCTGTTGGAGTCCATGTCCATGCCAGGTGAGAGCCATGCCCTGGAGCTTTGTTTGTTGCAAGCAAGAGGAAGAGGCTTTGCGCAGTATGAGGCTGGGCAGTGACACGCCATGAGGGGCCCTGGTCCACAGCTGCCCTTCTAGCACATGCCGTCCTGGCTGTTGCTGATCTGTACGTCCATTTTCCCAACAAAGCGCTAAATTCCGCAAACATGGAAGTTTTAAGGATTTGTTCTAAAGAGGAGGAGGCTGTCTTTCCTTTGGTCCAGCAGTAGCATGGACCCTAGCGTATGGCCTTGCGGAAGGTCCACAGTCAAATGGTGATCCGCATTCAGATGGTGTGGAACTTTTAAGAGGCAGTGGGCATCATGTGTTGCGAACGGTGTGCTAGCAGCAAGTGAGCGCGAGAGAGAAAGGAAGAGCTGCTAGGACTTACCTTCAGAGAGAGAACAAAGGCGTGTGCTGAATGAGCTGCAAAGGCACGCTCCACACTCGCGTGCGCTTGTCGGGCATGGCACGCAATGTTACACCATGCATGGCCTGTGTGGGTACTAAGGGTGGGCATGCTTGATCCATGGTTCCAATAGCAGGCCGCTTTTGTGTGCCTACAAGCACACCTGTGGTGAACTTGCCTGTATTTTCATTGTTGATGGTGTAGGGTGGAGGTAAGGTGAGGTCATGATAACGGACTGTGGGGGAGTGGATAGTGGTGTGCGAGTTTGGCTGGTGCAAGCATGTTTGCTTGGGAGATCCACTTGTCCCTCTCTTTAAAAAAAAAGGAAATCAAGATCCTCATGTGCCTGAATTGCAGCCAGGCAGGTAACGGGCAACCTGCGTATCTATGATGTACAATGTTGCTGTCTGCTGGAGCAAGCTACTTCGATCTTTGAACGACAACCCAGGACTCTCCTATTTCCCCCTACACCCTGTTCCTCTCTAAACACCATAACTGGCTTTATCAAATCAAATGCTGAATGCTAGCTCCAACAAAGCTGCCTTCAGCAAGCAAGGTGTGAGAGCCTCCTGATTTGCCTGGTGGATTATGTTTGTTCCGTATGCAGGTCCTAAAGCAAGTCTGCCCCGAATGCCCTTTTTAATTGCCTTAAAGGTTCTCTTCTTGGCTTCTTAAAGGACCAGAATGGCGAAGCTGCTCACCTGCATATTTGCTCTTCCCTATGCGTCATGTCCTCCTCATGCATGTACCCCTTGTGTCACTCATGCACTCTGCATGCATGTACTCCTCGTGCCACTCATGTACCCCTCATATGTATGTTCTCGTGCCACTTATGCATGTACTCCTTGAGCCACTCATGTACTCCTCATGCCAATCATGTACTCCTCATGCCACTCTAGTATTTTTAGATTCTCCTGGATTTGCATATCGGACTGGCATTCCCAGTGATCGGTTGCATGTTTCTGCTCTTGACTGCATGTGCTCCCTTGTCCAAATGCAAATGCCAGACGCTGTTCTGTCTGGTCACCATGCCTCCGCATCAACTACGGCTCCTCTGTGTTTTGTGCAGCACACCAAGAGTCCTGTTGCCTTGAGGTATGGTGCAAATGCGGAGTCCCCGCCGCCCACGCCAGGGGCTGTGAGGCCTGTGCGACAAATGTGAAGCGGATCAATCAATGCAAGTTGGAGACCTTTGCAACACAGCGCAGAGCCTGGAGGCTGTACTGGCCTTGAAATGAGTGCGTGTGAAGTGGGGCGACGAAAGTCCGTTTTGGACAGATTTTTATGCCAATCCAGGGGACTGACTTGTTCCAAAGTGCAACAAGAGCAAAAGTGTACTTTAATGTGAAGGGATGAGTAGGGTGCTTACGCAATGCCAAGCATGACGGAGTGATGCTGTGTGCAGAGGAGGATAGGGCAAGCTGCAGTGCTAGCAGGACCTACACGTACAAGTAAAAATGATGGAGTCAAAGCTGGATATTAACCAGCGTGCATGGAGGAAAGAATCATTTGCCAGCCCTGGCACTACCACAGGAAGCCCTACAAACTAAACCTCCAACCTTCTGATGGCAAATGGGTTCTTTTGATGGAAGAGCCCGCCTTAATCGCTCTATCCTGCATGCATGGGCTGATTTTTTGGTAAAGTAGGCCATGTTCGCGCATTAAATGGTCGCTATTGAGTGGTGATGTAAAAAGTTGAAATTTTTTATGAAATGTTATAGTCATGCCTGTCATGCAACAGCAGAACAGTGATGCAATGAAGGTGTTTGCAATGAAGGTGTGCAAAGTAGTAAAGACTTCCTTCACTCTAGATATCCATCTTCACTTTTTGTTTATATCCATGTCCTTTTCCCACAAGGGTTCCATCCAGTATTTTGTGAAGGTTGGTTTAAAGTGCTCACTTCAACTTGAAGGAGAAGCTGCTTGACTTGTGACGGTCAAACTGTGTGTGCGCCAGAGAAACTACGTTTAAATGCTCAGCATGAAAGAATCGTGCTGAAAGTATGGAAGAAAAAGGAAACTAAAGGCTGTTCGGAAGTCCTTTTGGCCCCTGGAAACTCTCAAGGGAAAGCGGCCTGGACCCCGCTGTGGACCTCACCACCACCACCACCACCCCACAGTACCAGGATAACTGGAGCGCGCTGACCCCCGTGACTCAGATACCCCCCTCAACTAATGCAGGGCAAGGACCTGAAAGCATGCAAGGGGCCTCACAACATGGGCACTTGCGCAAGAACTCTGCAAACACCTTCAAGGCAAAGAGTCTTCCTCCACACTTGATTTGCGGGTAGGACTAGAAACACCGCACACACCCTTGGCCAATTCAGTGAGTCAAGGCTCGATACGCAAAAGTCTAAAGAAAAGTCTTTGCCAGCCGAACGTCAGCCAAAAGGCCGCATGCACTAAGGAAAGGCTTCCGAAAAGCTAGGGCTTGATCTGCAAAAGGGAAGGGAAGGGAAGGGAAGGGTGACATAGCCGTACCTGCCTGCGGGGGCAGCTTAGCTGGAGCAAAACGTGCCTGTTACCAAACCAGTCCAATCTAAAAACAATACTAGAAGCTCAGGCACGGCACTTCAGGCGTGCAGACACGAACTTGGCAAATCCAAGGAGATCAGCCTGGTTCATGAAGTCTCTAAAGCGTGATGCACTGCTTGATCTGCGAAAGCCTAGCGGATGCAAGCTTCATGCCCTTTCTGTACAATATGTGCAGTAACATACCTCGGCCTGGCAAGCGCGCCGTTGAAAACAAAACTCTCACCATCACCCCCCTATCCCTGGAGCTGTGTGCTGCCAGAAACCCACCAGACCCACATAAGCTTCCCTCTTACCTTCTGATGAGGGAGACGCATGGCTTAAGACAGCTTTTTGAGACAGTGCGTCCCCTTTTCCTTAATTGATGCAAGACGTGAGAATTCTCACTGCCTGCGTAGTTTTCCTTTCCTTTCTCCTTTTTCCTTTGCTCCCTTATGTACAGCATACGCACAAATTGATCGTAAGTTGTTGTAAGCAGCAACCTGTTTTCTTTAGAAACCAAGCTCTGGAGTCAGAACCTTTCCTTTTTATCGTCCGGCGAAGGGGACACAATGGCCATAATGCTTACAAAAAGGGTGGGGGGGGGGGGCGACCTTCAGCCAGGTCGTTTGGTTGACCAGCTTGTGGCTGGTCTAAGCCAGCCAGAAATAGATCCACAGACACAAAAAGCAAGGCTTCGTGTTTCGCTGGTGCAGGAAATGAGAAACACACTTGAGAACTCACTTGATGCAGCAAAACAGGTTGCGTTACACACAAATCCTGGAAGAAAGGCCCTAGAGGGGAAGGGAAGGAAAGGAATTCCCTTGCTCCGAACATAACTCAGTTGGAAGAGTGGCAGACTGTAATGGTGTACCGCGCATGTCATCTGCAAGTCCCCAGTTCGAACCTGGGTGTTCGGAAGTTCTTTTGGGCCTTGGAAACTCTCAAGGGAAAGCGGCCTGGACCCCGCTGTGGACCTCACCACCACCACCACCACCCCACAGTACCAGGATAACTGGAGCGCGCTGACCCCCGTGACTCAGATACCCCCCTCAACTAATGCAGGGCAAGGACCTGAAAGCATGCAAGGGGCCTCACAACATGGGCACTTGCGCAAGAACTCTGCAAACACCTTCAAGGCAAAGAGTCTTCCTCCACACTTGATTTGCGGGTAGGACTAGAAACACCGCACACACCCTTGGCCAATTCAGTGAGTCAAGGCTCGATACGCAAAAGTCTAAAGAAAAGTCTTTGCCAGCCGAACGTCAGCCAAAAGGCCGCATGCACTAAGGAAAGGCTTCCGAAAAGCTAGGGCTTGATCTGCAAAAGGGAAGGGAAGGGAAGGGAAGGGAAGGGAAGGGAAGGGTGACATAGCCGTACCTGCCTGCGGGGGCAGCTTAGCTGGAGCAAAACGTGCCTGTTACCAAACCAGTCCAATCTAAAAACAATACTAGAAGCTCAGGCACGGCACTTCAGGCGTGCAGACACGAACTTGGCAAATCCAAGGAGATCAGCCTGGTTCATGAAGTCTCTAAAGCGTGATGCACTGCTTGATCTGCGAAAGCCTAGCGGATGCAAGCTTCATGCCCTTTCTGTACAATATGTGCAGTAACATACCTCGGCCTGGCAAGCGCGCCGTTGAAAACAAAACTCTCACCATCACCCCCCTATCCCTGGAGCTGTGTGCTGCCAGAAACCCACCAGACCCACATAAGCTTCCCTCTTACCTTCTGATGAGGGAGACGCATGGCTTAAGACAGCTTTTTGAGACAGTGCGTCCCCTTTTCCTTAATTGATGCAAGACGTGAGAATTCTCACTGCCTGCGTAGTTTTCCTTTCCTTTCTCCTTTTTCCTTTGCTCCCTTATGTACAGCATACGCACAAATTGATCGTAAGTTGTTGTAAGCAGCAACCTGTTTTCTTTAGAAACCAAGCTCTGGAGTCAGAACCTTTCCTTTTTATCGTCCGGCGAAGGGGACACAATGGCCATAATGCTTACAAAAAGGGGGGGGGGGGGGGGGCGACCTTCAGCCAGGTCGTTTGGTTGACCAGCTTGTGGCTGGTCTAAGCCAGCCAGAAATAGATCCACAGACACAAAAAGCAAGGCTTCGTGTTTCGCTGGTGCAGGAAATGAGAAACACACTTGAGAACTCACTTGATGCAGCAAAACAGGTTGCGTTACACACAAATCCTGGAAGAAAGGCCCTAGAGGGGAAGGGAAGGAAAGGAATTCCCTTGCTCCGAACATAACTCAGTTGGAAGAGTGGCAGACTGTAATGGTGTACCGCGCATGTCATCTGCAAGTCCCCAGTTCGAACCTGGGTGTTCGGAAGTTCTTTTGGGCCTTGGAAACTCTCAAGGGAAAGCGGCCTGGACCCCGCTGTGGACCTCACCACCACCACCACCACCCCACAGTACCAGGATAACTGGAGCGCGCTGACCCCCGTGACTCAGATACCCCCCTCAACTAATGCAGGGCAAGGACCTGAAAGCATGCAAGGGGCCTCACAACATGGGCACTTGCGCAAGAACTCTGCAAACACCTTCAAGGCAAAGAGTCTTCCTCCACACTTGATTTGCGGGTAGGACTAGAAACACCGCACACACCCTTGGCCAATGCAGTGAGTCAAGGCTCGATACGCAAAAGTCTAAAGAAAAGTCTTTGCCAGCCGAACGTCAGCCAAAAGGCCGCATGCACTAAGGAAAGGCTTCCGAAAAGCTAGGGCTTGATCTGCAAAAGGGAAGGGAAGGGAAGGGAAGGGAAGGGTGACATAGCCGTACCTGCCTGCGGGGGCAGCTTAGCTGGAGCAAAACGTGCCTGTTACCAAACCAGTCCAATCTAAAAACAATACTAGAAGCTCAGGCACGGCACTTCAGGCGTGCAGACACGAACTTGGCAAATCCAAGGAGATCAGCCTGGTTCATGAAGTCTCTAAAGCGTGATGCACTGCTTGATCTGCGAAAGCCTAGCGGATGCAAGCTTCATGCCCTTTCTGTACAATATGTGCAGTAACATACCTCGGCCTGGCAAGCGCGCCGTTGAAAACAAAACTCTCACCATAACCCCCCTATCCCTGGAGCTGTGTGCTGCCAGAAACCCACCAGACCCACATAAGCTTCCCTCTTACCTTCTGATGAGGGAGACGCATGGCTTAAGACAGCTTTTTGAGACAGTGCGTCCCCTTTTCCTTAATTGATGCAAGACGTGAGAATTCTCACTGCCTGCGTAGTTTTCCTTTCCTTTCTCCTTTTTCCTTTGCTCCCTTATGTACAGCATACGCACAAATTGATCGTAAGTTGTTGTAAGCAGCAACCTGTTTTCTTTAGAAACCAAGCTCTGGAGTCAGAACCTTTCCTTTTTATCGTCCGGCGAAGGGGACACAATGGCCATAATGCTTACAAAAAGGGGGGGGGGGGGGGGGCGACCTTCAGCCAGGTCGTTTGGTTGACCAGCTTGTGGCTGGTCTAAGCCAGCCAGAAATAGATCCACAGACACAAAAAGCAAGGCTTCGTGTTTCGCTGGTGCAGGAAATGAGAAACACACTTGAGAACTCACTTGATGCAGCAAAACAGGTTGCGTTACACACAAATCCTGGAAGAAAGGCCCTAGAGGGGAAGGGAAGGAAAGGAATTCCCTTGCTCCGAACATAACTCAGTTGGAAGAGTGGCAGACTGTAATGGTGTACCGCGCATGTCATCTGCAAGTCCCCAGTTCGAACCTGGGTGTTCGGAAGTTCTTTTGGGCCTTGGAAACTCTCAAGGGAAAGCGGCCTGGACCCCGCTGTGGACCTCACCACCACCACCACCACCCCACAGTACCAGGATAACTGGAGCGCGCTGACCCCCGTGACTCAGATACCCCCCTCAACTAATGCAGGGCAAGGACCTGAAAGCATGCAAGGGGCCTCACAACATGGGCACTTGCGCAAGAACTCTGCAAACACCTTCAAGGCAAAGAGTCTTCCTCCACACTTGATTTGCGGGTAGGACTAGAAACACCGCACACACCCTTGGCCAATGCAGTGAGTCAAGGCTCGATACGCAAAAGTCTAAAGAAAAGTCTTTGCCAGCCGAACGTCAGCCAAAAGGCCGCATGCACTAAGGAAAGGCTTCCGAAAAGCTAGGGCTTGATCTGCAAAAGGGAAGGGAAGGGAAGGGAAGGGAAGGGTGACATAGCCGTACCTGCCTGCGGGGGCAGCTTAGCTGGAGCAAAACGTGCCTGTTACCAAACCAGTCCAATCTAAAAACAATACTAGAAGCTCAGGCACGGCACTTCAGGCGTGCAGACACGAACTTGGCAAATCCAAGGAGATCAGCCTGGTTCATGAAGTCTCTAAAGCGTGATGCACTGCTTGATCTGCGAAAGCCTAGCGGATGCAAGCTTCATGCCCTTTCTGTACAATATGTGCAGTAACATACCTCGGCCTGGCAAGCGCGCCGTTGAAAACAAAACTCTCACCATAACCCCCCTATCCCTGGAGCTGTGTGCTGCCAGAAACCCACCAGACCCACATAAGCTTCCCTCTTACCTTCTGATGAGGGAGACGCATGGCTTAAGACAGCTTTTTGAGACAGTGCGTCCCCTTTTCCTTAATTGATGCAAGACGTGAGAATTCTCACTGCCTGCGTAGTTTTCCTTTCCTTTCTCCTTTTTCCTTTGCTCCCTTATGTACAGCATACGCACAAATTGATCGTAAGTTGTTGTAAGCAGCAACCTGTTTTCTTTAGAAACCAAGCTCTGGAGTCAGAACCTTTCCTTTTTATCGTCCGGCGAAGGGGACACAATGGCCATAATGCTTACAAAAAGGGGGGGGGGGGGGGGGCGACCTTCAGCCAGGTCGTTTGGTTGACCAGCTTGTGGCTGGTCTAAGCCAGCCAGAAATAGATCCACAGACACAAAAAGCAAGGCTTCGTGTTTCGCTGGTGCAGGAAATGAGAAACACACTTGAGAACTCACTTGATGCAGCAAAACAGGTTGCGTTACACACAAATCCTGGAAGAAAGGCCCTAGAGGGGAAGGGAAGGAAAGGAATTCCCTTGCTCCGAACATAACTCAGTTGGAAGAGTGGCAGACTGTAATGGTGTACCGCGCATGTCATCTGCAAGTCCCCAGTTCGAACCTGGGTGTTCGGAAGTTCTTTTGGGCCTTGGAAACTCTCAAGGGAAAGCGGCCTGGACCCCGCTGTGGACCTCACCACCACCACCACCACCCCACAGTACCAGGATAACTGGAGCGCGCTGACCCCCGTGACTCAGATACCCCCCTCAACTAATGCAGGGCAAGGACCTGAAAGCATGCAAGGGGCCTCACAACATGGGCACTTGCGCAAGAACTCTGCAAACACCTTCAAGGCAAAGAGTCTTCCTCCACACTTGATTTGCGGGTAGGACTAGAAACACCGCACACACCCTTGGCCAATGCAGTGAGTCAAGGCTCGATACGCAAAAGTCTAAAGAAAAGTCTTTGCCAGCCGAACGTCAGCCAAAAGGCCGCATGCACTAAGGAAAGGCTTCCGAAAAGCTAGGGCTTGATCTGCAAAAGGGAAGGGAAGGGAAGGGAAGGGAAGGGTGACATAGCCGTACCTGCCTGCGGGGGCAGCTTAGCTGGAGCAAAACGTGCCTGTTACCAAACCAGTCCAATCTAAAAACAATACTAGAAGCTCAGGCACGGCACTTCAGGCGTGCAGACACGAACTTGGCAAATCCAAGGAGATCAGCCTGGTTCATGAAGTCTCTAAAGCGTGATGCACTGCTTGATCTGCGAAAGCCTAGCGGATGCAAGCTTCATGCCCTTTCTGTACAATATGTGCAGTAACATACCTCGGCCTGGCAAGCGCGCCGTTGAAAACAAAACTCTCACCATAACCCCCCTATCCCTGGAGCTGTGTGCTGCCAGAAACCCACCAGACCCACATAAGCTTCCCTCTTACCTTCTGATGAGGGAGACGCATGGCTTAAGACAGCTTTTTGAGACAGTGCGTCCCCTTTTCCTTAATTGATGCAAGACGTGAGAATTCTCACTGCCTGCGTAGTTTTCCTTTCCTTTCTCCTTTTTCCTTTGCTCCCTTATGTACAGCATACGCACAAATTGATCGTAAGTTGTTGTAAGCAGCAACCTGTTTTCTTTAGAAACCAAGCTCTGGAGTCAGAACCTTTCCTTTTTATCGTCCGGCGAAGGGGACACAATGGCCATAATGCTTACAAAAAGGGGGGGGGGGGGGGGCGACCTTCAGCCAGGTCGTTTGGTTGACCAGCTTGTGGCTGGTCTAAGCCAGCCAGAAATAGATCCACAGACACAAAAAGCAAGGCTTCGTGTTTCGCTGGTGCAGGAAATGAGAAACACACTTGAGAACTCACTTGATGCAGCAAAACAGGTTGCGTTACACACAAATCCTGGAAGAAAGGCCCTAGAGGGGAAGGGAAGGAAAGGAATTCCCTTGCTCCGAACATAACTCAGTTGGAAGAGTGGCAGACTGTAATGGTGTACCGCGCATGTCATCTGCAAGTCCCCAGTTCGAACCTGGGTGTTCGGAAGTTCTTTTGGGCCTTGGAAACTCTCAAGGGAAAGCGGCCTGGACCCCGCTGTGGACCTCACCACCACCACCACCACCCCACAGTACCAGGATAACTGGAGCGCGCTGACCCCCGTGACTCAGATACCCCCCTCAACTAATGCAGGGCAAGGACCTGAAAGCATGCAAGGGGCCTCACAACATGGGCACTTGCGCAAGAACTCTGCAAACACCTTCAAGGCAAAGAGTCTTCCTCCACACTTGATTTGCGGGTAGGACTAGAAACACCGCACACACCCTTGGCCAATTCAGTGAGTCAAGGCTCGATACGCAAAAGTCTAAAGAAAAGTCTTTGCCAGCCGAACGTCAGCCAAAAGGCCGCATGCACTAAGGAAAGGCTTCCGAAAAGCTAGGGCTTGATCTGCAAAAGGGAAGGGAAGGGAAGGGAAGGGAAGGGTGACATAGCCGTACCTGCCTGCGGGGGCAGCTTAGCTGGAGCAAAACGTGCCTGTTACCAAACCAGTCCAATCTAAAAACAATACTAGAAGCTCAGGCACGGCACTTCAGGCGTGCAGACACGAACTTGGCAAATCCAAGGAGATCAGCCTGGTTCATGAAGTCTCTAAAGCGTGATGCACTGCTTGATCTGCGAAAGCCTAGCGGATGCAAGCTTCATGCCCTTTCTGTACAATATGTGCAGTAACATACCTCGGCCTGGCAAGCGCGCCGTTGAAAACAAAACTCTCACCATCACCCCCCTATCCCTGGAGCTGTGTGCTGCCAGAAACCCACCAGACCCACATAAGCTTCCCTCTTACCTTCTGATGAGGGAGACGCATGGCTTAAGACAGCTTTTTGAGACAGTGCGTCCCCTTTTCCTTAATTGATGCAAGACGTGAGAATTCTCACTGCCTGCGTAGTTTTCCTTTCCTTTCTCCTTTTTCCTTTGCTCCCTTATGTACAGCATACGCACAAATTGATCGTAAGTTGTTGTAAGCAGCAACCTGTTTTCTTTAGAAACCAAGCTCTGGAGTCAGAACCTTTCCTTTTTATCGTCCGGCGAAGGGGACACAATGGCCATAATGCTTACAAAAAGGGGGGGGGGGGGGGCGACCTTCAGCCAGGTCGTTTGGTTGACCAGCTTGTGGCTGGTCTAAGCCAGCCAGAAATAGATCCACAGACACAAAAAGCAAGGCTTCGTGTTTCGCTGGTGCAGGAAATGAGAAACACACTTGAGAACTCACTTGATGCAGCAAAACAGGTTGCGTTACACACAAATCCTGGAAGAAAGGCCCTAGAGGGGAAGGGAAGGAAAGGAATTCCCTTGCTCCGAACATAACTCAGTTGGAAGAGTGGCAGACTGTAATGGTGTACCGCGCATGTCATCTGCAAGTCCCCAGTTCGAACCTGGGTGTTCGGAAGTTCTTTTGGGCCTTGGAAACTCTCAAGGGAAAGCGGCCTGGACCCCGCTGTGGACCTCACCACCACCACCACCACCCCACAGTACCAGGATAACTGGAGCGCGCTGACCCCCGTGACCTTTTTTTTCGGTGCCCATCATCACAGTTCCTTCTCATCTAGATTTGCAGGTCTTTCTGTCTGCCATCCCATTTACGACGAGGATCATCCTAGCATGATGCTACGACTACAGTCTGGCGACATGGCCAGGGTGGAGAAAAAGAAGCCCTTTATAGGTGGGAGTCCATGGGAGGCTCTTTCCTTTAAAGCACGCGGCCGAACGGCATGGGTAGATCTTTCTTTCTTTCTTTCTTTCTTTCTTTCTTTCTTTCTTTCTTGCGACATGCTATAAAAGGAAAAAAATACGTAGGCAGAGGAAACTCTCTCTACATCAATTAAGGAAAAGGAGACACATTGGCTCAAAACAGCCGTGAGTCCCCTCCACCACAAAGCTACAGAAAAGAAAGTGTTAATGGGGACGTGGAGGGCTAGTGGAAGCACCCGGCTCCAAAATCTGGCTGCAAGAAGTATTCTTGTTTTCAATTGCACGCCTAGTGGTAACAAGCTTGTTGGCATACATGACAGAATGGGCATGAAGTTTGCGAGCAAGTTTATTGGCGCATTGGTGGTCAAGTCCCAGTTGTTTGAACTGGTTAAGGGTGTGCTCAGTGTAGCAGGTCCCACCAACACCCAAAAGGATGGTGCGGAGAGTCACAACTTTTGCATTAATGAGTTTGCATAGATCCGCATGCTGCCGCTGTGCCGCCTCCAACTGATGTCCAGGCCTCGTGTCTTCACAGTCCTTGATTTCAATCAAGTGCACATGCCGCGGGTTCATATTCAGTTGGTGGGGTTGCCTCACGCGGTTGGCTGTCGTGGTCCTCTGTGTGGGGTTGTGTCAGCTTCGCAATGCATGATGTGAGTGATGTGATTACTTTCAGCTAAGTTGCCCCCAGCAGGCAGGTACAGCTATGTAACCCTCTCCTTTTCTTTTGGAGATTTTATCCAACACATCAACTTTGAAGCCTTTGAGCATAATCTAACTCGTGCTATTACAAACACCAGACCGCGACAAGCATGCTTTTGTCATCCCTTCTTTCCACTGGAAAAAATTGGACTGGCAGTCCAATGTTTTTGAGTCTAACATTCTTTGGCCAGGTCTGGTTACAGGCCTCAGTGTTTCCGCTCAGCTGCCCTTGTCTGCGGATATAGCAACGTACCCTTACCTTACCTAGGTTAGCTTGGTTTGGTTTCAGGCACCTTTTACTTTTTTTATTCCTGCCTATAGCGTCATGCACATGATGCTCATTCCGCATACAAAACTTGCTAGCACCAAACGCGCTCCCAAGAAGGCTTCTACCAAATCCCAGCACCTAGATCAGGCATGGGTAACTGCCAGCAAATCTCCTTGTCCCCATGTACCTTCTTTTTTCCTCTTGGTGGAGGGGATACACGGTGCCTCGGCCCTAGGTATCCTCTCCTCTTTAGTTGATGTGGGGAATTTCTCGCTACCTACATCGTTTTTCTTTCCTTTCCTTTTGCAACAAGGCCTGGCAATAAAGACAACTCGTAGGTTCCTTTTGTGCCTGTGCACTTTCAGAGGGCATGATGTCGAGCTTGCTGTCATGGCAGTATACCATTGTAGATGAACAGCAAATTCCCGTCGTCCAGCGAATGCAAATACATAACCTAGCATCCAAGACGGTGGTGAAAACACATGTGAATTCTATTCACCAAAAGGCATGCTCAAAGCCTGGCCAGAGATTGAAGCTCTGGGCCATTCCTCCACCGAAGCCGTGCACAGTACCATCCCAGCCAGCGAGGGCCTGAACAAGTATCACTTCCTCAACACGCGTGCGCCGCCCCAGCAAATGTTTGGTAGTCATCCAACCTTTTCACCTGCTCCCCAATGATCTTTTTAACTCCTTCCTCGGCCACCTCGGCCGCCTCGGCCACCCCTACCTCCCCGTCCACCTCTTCCGCGCCCCCCTCTGTTTCCTCCACGGCCTCCCCTTCCTCCTCGGCCTCCCCTTCCTCGTCCTGCGTTGTTGCTGTTGCGCCTTGCCTGCAATCAAAGAGGGAGACAGAAGAAGATTGGCATGCGATGTCATAAGATCAACAATTAGCATCCACCAAGGTATTGAGGCGCAAGAGAGCATTGATGAAAGGAAATGAAACATCCACATCCACATTGGCAAAAGCTCTCATCATCAGCAAACATGCGTTCACATGTGTGTATGAAACATCATGTTCCACAAAAACGACTCTCCGCACTATTCAATTACATGTAACATGTAAGGAATTAATGCAGCTTCAAGGCCAACCTCATGCATCTGTTGCTGCTTCACCTAGCCATTAGCTCCATACGCTAAAGACAGACCACTCCCAGCTCCAGGGACCAGAACGTCCTGAGCTGCAAGAGCTGGCAGGGTTACTACAGCACGCTTCTACTATTTGTGGATAGCTGGCAGAGCTAACTGCAGCCGCAGCAACACACAGGCGTGGATGCACCCACGCCTCTGTGCCAGACGAATTGGTGCTTCATAAGGCCACACACCATATGTGCATGGGACGTGCACACACGTCCCATGCAAGCCTGCGCACAGAGCTCTCACGCTTGCAAGAGTGCCCTCTATATGAAAGAACTGTGGCCTACATCGCATCCCAGCTGCAGACATGCCTGCACTCCTGCCGCACTCACCCGTTCGTAGAACTCCTGCTCCTCCTTGCCTTCCACCATCTTCAGGTCGGCTTTGACGCCTCCGATGCTGCGCTCCGCCTCAGGCCGCGCGTTGAAGCCAGAAAGGGCCTCGCTTGCTGCCTCGGGCGTGCGATAGCGGACGATGCCGCCCTTTTTTTCCTGCAGCACCACATCCCAAGGAGCGCAGAGTGAATTTTGAGGAGTAGCTCCAGGAATTTGCGGCCACACAAAGGCCCTAGCTAGCTTGCTAGTTAGGGAATCTCTCCTCAATGCACACAGCCTGACTTAGGCGTGCGTAACCTTTCCTTCCTTTTAGGCCCTGATAGGGATCCACATTTGCAGGGCTGCCCTGAAATGTATTTTGACCTCACAAGATAAGGCAAAGCTAAGTCAGGTACTGCACGCACTGCACAAGCCGTCCCTGAGCTCACACCAAATATCAGCACTGCAGAGTTGCTCTTCACTCACCAAGGCAGGCAAGATCACGCACTGCACAACCCACTTTTGAGCTGCTCTTCAAAAAAATGAAGCATTATGGCATGTGCATGTGCATCCAGCTAACACGACGCAAACAAATCAAGACGTGTTACGGGGAGGCTACACAAGCGACAACACAAGCAGCCTCACACAAACAGCACCCTTGACACGTGATTTGACTGAACCGCGGGTTAGATGCTACAGTAGGTTTCCACAGGGGGCTATTTGAGGCCCCAAAAGATATTTTTTCGTGTGCTCCCTGCATAGGTGCCCCATAATGGGTACCTTTCGAACACCCTTTGCACCACCTTATCCATTTCGGACAACGTTCTGCAACAAATCGGATGATTTTAAGTGATTTGGAGTCCTTGTATCAAAAGAATATCAATGCAAAAGTTTCCTTTGTTCTGAGCATGCAGGATTAGCATAGGACATGGAGGTAACGGAAACATGTCGTTGGGAGTGAAAACTGGTCCCATGGTGGAGCTGTGGGCCCTTTTTGGGTGACCTGAGGCCAGGTGAGTGATCTGGAATCTTCTGATTTGAACAGTTTTTGGGCGAACATGATAATTTGTGGAACAATAATGGTCAGCATGGCTAGGTTCGAAGAAGTAGGAAAAAGAGCATGTTTAGCACAACAAGCCACTTGACCTCCTCTGCTAAATTTCAGCTAGAAACAAAAAAACACAGTTGCCCTGCCCCACGGCAAAGCATACCCACCTGACCAAGCTCCACAAAGGCCACCTTCTCTCTGCCCCCAAAGACTTCTTTAACCTCAAGTGGCCCCATGTTGTCAGGCAAAGCACCCTCCAGGCTGAAAGAAAACAAGCAGCCTGCGCGCGTGATGAGCAGCACACATGTGAGGTTGCAGAGGGCTTTGACGGCCTGTGCAAGTGATGAGCAGCACGCACGTGGGATCGTTTGGGCTGAGACAGTCTGCATCACACATTAGCACGTGCTTGGCTGCAATGTGAGAGGAGCTGCAGGCACAAGGTGTTTGAATTGGACGAAAGGCAGCACACATATACATAGAGCCATTATAGAGACATTAGGCCCAGGGCCTCCTGGGGAAAGGCCAGCACAAGGCAAAAACTTCCTTTGCCTCTGCCAAATGTCAAGACAATATGTTAAGCAGGCAAAAGGTCCACCTTTGAGTCTGCGCGCCACCCATTAGGACCTAATTCAAATTCATTCCTGTTTGTTTGAAGCAGACCCTCCCTGGAGGGTTTCAGTTTGAAGGCATCCACCACTTCAACTGTTTTTGTTTGTTCAAGGCACCCGCCGCATGCTTGAACTCATATGCTGGACAACTTAATTGAAGGCACTCACGACTTGGACTTCTAACAGAATAAAGAGGCAGCCCCACAGGCTCAAACTCCTCTCATGTTACAAAACAGAGAGACAAGGTGCGCCAGGCTTGGACCACAGCTTTAAGGGGGCGGTTGGCGATCACTTTTGGGGCTTGAGCAGTGAGTTCACCTTTAAAACAAGTGTTACAAGTGTTGCAAGGGTCTTGGGTGTAGGCCTACCCAGAGTTAACGTTTATTTTCCTTCACCTATAAGTCTGACAGAGCGAGGGAAACATGGCGCACCTGGTGTGAACTGCACGGGCTTCTCTTCCTGCTCCTCCATCTCCTCGTCCCCTCCTTCTGCCTCAGCTCCCTCTCCAGCCTCGCCTTGCTGCTCCTTTTTCTGCATCTTACCACCACCCTGCCACACCACAAAAAGTGCATATGTACACACACAATCTCAGGGGGTGAAGACACGTTAAAGCTGCTGAACTCCACACAAAATGATGTGTCACAGCTCCCGCTCTTCCCAATCATCCGGCTGCACCACCCATTCAATAACAGTTCCATACATGCTGCTGCAGCTTCGCTGACTTGCTGCCCAAATTGTGGATGCATCTGGCAAGTGTCTTCTGGCTATAAGATGTCCAATGCTGGGCATGCCCCCACCTCTTGTCCCATTATTGAGATGATCACCCTTTTGCCCCAAGCGTCTCTCAGCGCTACCAAACCACAAAACAAAGCCTCCTACCTTTGTCCCATTCTCCTCCCCTCCCCGCTTGACAAGCGTCTTTTTCATAATCCTCCTTTATGCCGTAGCCAAGCAGTCATGCACTCTGACTGAAGGCTTCTTCCTGCAGAGCATTTGTTTCTCTAACCCATTCTCGACTGTGCCATCCTCCTCTGTCCCATTCTCCTCCTGCCCTTGTTTCTTGCTTGGTGCAAGAAAAATTGGAAAGACTACGCCAGCCAAAAGGTGGCGTATATCAAGGAAAGCTTGCTCTGACCTATGTTCCTACCTCTGTTCCGTTCTCCTCCCGCCCTCGTTTCTTGCTCTCCTGCTGCTTGCCAGCAGGTGGGGCTGCTGCATTGTCCTGCGTGACAGTTTGGTGTGACACACAGTATTTGGAATCCAGAGCACAAAGCGATTGCATTAATTCTTGCTCCCTTGCTGCTTGCCAGCAGTCAGGGAGTGCTGCAACCTGCAACGGTGAAGAGCGCAGCAAAACACAATACAGGGTGCGAATTGCAGAATCCTAAGAATTTTCTCCTTGGATCTTAGTGGCAAGCAGCAGATCGGGCCCCTGCACGGCATCGTATTTCTGTGTAAAAGACAACCTTGGGAACTTGAATGAGGAGAGTGGTTTTTGCAATGTGGAGTGAAGAGGAATGAAGACATGCTGCCAGGCCAAAGCAGCAACACACACAGTGGCAAGGAGACGAGCACATGCTGACCTTGATGTATGCGCGGCGGCTCTCCAGAATTTCCCCTCCAGCTTTGCCGCCAACTCCATCGGAGAGCTCATCATTGCTGGCCGCATCATCCTCGTTTTCTTTAGGCTGCAGCCAGCAAGACACACATGACAAAATTTGCATGTATGCAGCCGGCATGTCTGGAGTAGCCAACACACACACAGCAACGAGGTGGCACTGGCGCATCCCCAAACAGCAGTGTGCATGCATGGTATACTGAGGAGGCGCCTGCTTGTGCACCACAGGTGCAGAGCCCAGCACATGCATGCAGCTTCACCGCCCGCCTTGCCTGGCAGCCACGCTTTGACTGATGGCTGCTTCCTTGTGACCCTGACGAGCTTAGCACCACCCGACTTTGTGTGAACCTTTGTGACCCTGATGAGCTTTGCACCACCCAACTTTGTGGCCCTTTGTGACCCTGACGAGTTTTGCACCACCCACATTTGTGATCCCTTGTGGCCCTGACGAGCTTTGCACCACCCGACTTTATGATCCCTTGTGACACTGACGAGCTTTGCACCACCCAACTTTGTGATCCTTTGTGGTTCTGCTTAGCTTTGCACCACCCAACTTTGTCCCCTTGGCCTCATCATATTTGTTGTGCGCAGTGTTGTTGGCTTTGTACGTCTGCTTCTTCACCACTGTACCCTTGACCTTGCACCTACCTTGGCCTAACTCACCTTGGCATCACCAAGGTACTATGCACCTACCTTAATCACCTTAGCCTTGCACTCACCTTTGTCCCTTTGGCCTTGCGCTCTGCAATCTTGTTGGCTATGTATGTCTGCTTCTTCTCCAGCCGCAGAGGTGCGTTGGCGTACTCCAGCTTCTGGCCCAGGACCTGCGTGTGTGTGCATGTTAGGATTTGGTCGGCTATGCATGTCTGCTTCTTCTCCAACGGCAGAGGCACTTTGGCGGGATCTAGCTTCTGGGCTAAGATCTACATGTACATGTAAGATGGTCTGTACATAGTCTTCATGTACATGTAAGATGTACATTTGCCTGTGGGGCATATCCAAGCATGAACTTGAAGTTTGTGTGCACATTGCACAGAATGGGCATGGAGCTTCCGTGCAAGTGATGTGCCTCTTCAGAACAGTAAGATGTGACTGACGCTGACATGTGCACCTCAGCCACCCATGCATGGGACTTTTGTACTTAGGATTGCACACACACACACACACACACACACACACACACACACACACACACACACACACACACACACAAATCAGAGTGCAAGCTGCTTCACAATCATGCACAGCACCTCCTCCAAGCTTGCATGCAAGCTGCACAGCGTATGAAGAGCTGTATGATGGAACCATGAGACCATGTTCCTTGTGGTCAAGAACCGCATAGGTTTCCGTTCAGGATCTGAAGCCTGGCCCATTGTTCTGGGCATTCAGGATGGCCCAATAGATTAGCTTCTTGTTGTTATGCATTAAACAAGGGTTGGCATTCGCATTGCAAGCACGGCCCTGCTCAAGGGAGGCTTTTTAGTGAGCTAGCAGGTGCTTTGCTTTGTGATCCTGGTAAGTGATAGGACAAGGTTTGATGCAATTGAGTGGTAAAGTGTTCAAAAAGCGTTCAAACAGTGTTTAAAAGGTTGCGGACTGCCTCGAGCGTACTGCTTTGGCCTCTGACAAGATGTGGTGACCAAATGAATCCAGGAGCCCCCATCAACAGGATAGCAGCAACCCTGATACATATATAACAACACCACTGCAAAAGAAGGCAGTGACAAAGAAAGGTAGAGAATGAGGAATAACACAGAGGGCGTCAGAAGACACACAGGCCCAGAGCAACAAAGGAAGAGCACACACCTTCTCAGCATCCGCCACACTTGCAAACTCCACGAATAGAGAGCCCTTGAAGCTCTTGCTCACGATGTGGCGTCTCATGCGCACGCAGTTCACGGGCGCATACTGGGCAAAGAACTCTGTCAGCTGCGTGCGCACGCATGACATGGGATGCAAGCGCGGTTCACGGGTGAGTGCTGGGCAAAAGATCCTGTCAATTGCACATACACACAACACATAAGATGCAAATGCAGTTTATGGGTGCGTGCTGGGCACAAAATCCTGCCAACAACCGCACATACACACAACACATGAGATGCAAATGCAGTTTATGGGTGCGTGCTGGGCAACACTCCTACCAGCGGCTGATGCATACACACAGCATGAGACAAGACCAAGGACACGAAGACCCTTGCTTCATTCCATGCCGTTATGCTGGGCCGGCCATCCATGTGCAGAGTGCAGGGAGTTTTGAATTGAGGAAAGAAGCATGCAGGGCCTCTGCTGCCTCTTGTGAGCACGAAGGTTGTATGGCGACCTTCACATGCGTTTGACAAATCTCATGTAGGGCGACTCCTAGACCTACAAGTGCCTGGTAGACTTGCAACCTGGTGGTACACAGTGCAGCAACATGTGCTGCTTCGAGCACATCCTTTGAGACTCTCCACACAGCATTGGCACACTGTGCTGATGTTGATGCTGTCATTTCAATGCTGTCTTTACAGCACCGATTTTGTACCGATGCTGCATCGAGTGCATTGGGGGTTGCCATAAAGGATGAGCCCTCAGCAGCAAGGTTGGCAGTCATGGGGAGCGATTGCCTGGAAGTGGCCTGCCTTCCCAAGTCGCATAACACCATGGACCTCTCTCAGGCGCCAAGCAACCTGGTCAAACCTACCTTGTCAATGTCGACATCCATGGGGAAGGGCTTCACGTACAGGCTGCGGGCATCCACCTCCTGGGACACAACCTCTGAGTTGCCCAAGGGCTGGGAAACAAGGAAGTCAAGAAGAGGAGTGAGGTAAAGAAGTCAGGTGATGACCGAGTGGAGGTAAGGAAGGAAGAACAGACACATAGTGAAGGAGTGCAGCAATGATGACAGAATGGATCAGGGAAGGAAAGAAGGGTGTGAAGGGATGAACATGAGAGTGTTGGTGTCCAGTGTCAGGACTCTCGGGCATGACTTAGGGCCCACAAGACCATTGTTGCCCAGTGTCAGGACTCTTGGGGTTTTCCCAGGGCAGGGCTGCAGGCCCACCAAAAATAGGTGCCCCAACATCCCACGCCATGGTAGGTGGACACCATGAGCAAGGCAGCTCGAGCCTGGAAGGCACTCTCAATACGCATTGCGCTGCATACAAGCAAACACGGACATGTGAACACAAGCACCTGAGAGCTCAGACATACACGTACATGTTTGATCTACCTCTGGAGCTCACCATTCCCAAAGTTGAAAGCATGATGACACCGTGCTCTTGACTAAGACAAGTTTGAACAAGAAGTGTCCTTACAACTAATCCAAAGTTGGATTAGGTTCGAAAAGGTGCAACTAGACTCACAATCTTGCGCTTCACGCGGGTGCCCTGCTGGTTGACCTCCAGCGCCTGAGACTTCTTTCTGATCACGCCCGCTACTGCTGCCACGACTGCCTCCGGCACGCTCTTGGGATCAGCGTTATTAATCTGGGAATGGCCAACAGCACGTTCAACGTGCAAGCACATACAGACTTGAGAGCAACCCCATTTTCAAAGCATTCAAATTGGTTATTGCAGCAGGGATGGTCCCTGCTGTGCATGGCAGGTATGCGGCAGCCACTGTGGAATGGACTGTGAGAGGAGTATGGCAGCCGAGAGGAGCATGGCTCGAGGCACCTGCAGAGCCGGCAGGTTCAACTGCACATGGTACCTGCTTCCAAAGCAACAGATGCTCACCTTCAGGAGCTCCCGCATGCGAGCGAACGCAGCGATGATGTTGAGGTCCACATCTGTTATGGAAAGCGGAAGAGGCAGGCAGGGGCAAGAGCGTCAATTGTTTCCTAAAATGGACAGGGCTACTCCTGCCTAAGTGCAGACCCACGTGCAAGCGCAAACTGCATTATTGTGTCTTGGCATGCATGTACAGACGTGCACAACAAATGGTTGCCTCGCTACTCACATCCCTCAGGATCCTCTGCCACCTTGCCCTTCAAGAACTTATCCTTGGGCAAGTTGGAGTCGCTGAAGTAGAATTCAATCTGCAGGCAGGATTGTCGACATTCAGTGACATGCATGGCAGAAAGCTGCGACTCCACGCCAGCAGGCTTGCATGCCCACCATGCTGCAAAAAATCCATGCATGCAGTCAAATACACATGTGAGCTGCTTGGGCATGCGGCGTACCTGCTTTATGAGCTTGGCCTCTTGCTGGGGATCAAGGGGGACTGGAGCAGCTGGCTGCTGGCTGTTGCTCTGCTGGTTTTGCGGCTGTTGCTGCTGCTGCTGCTGTTGCTCAGCAGGTGGAGGCTGCTGCTGTTGTTCAGCAGGGGGAGGCTGCTGCTGTTGCTGGGATTCCGCAGGCGGTGGAGGGTTTTCTTGCTGCTGCTGCTGTTGCTGCTGTTGCTGCTCGGCAGCTGGAGTTGCATCGGTGCTGCTCATAGTGTTGTTTTAATTTTTCGGATTAATTTTGCACGGCTGAAAAAGAATCATGTCGCAAACAGTCTAAACAGACTGGAACTGAAAAAGGTTGTTTTTGTTTCGTGCTTTCGTTGTTTAACAATGTAAACACAAAAATGGGTTGTAAGGAGTGAGTTGGTCTTTTTTGGGGGTATGGGAACATGAGTCTTCTGTACAAATAGCCTGGTGCACTGAATGAGTCACCAGGCACCTGCTTCTGCTGAGAGGAGCAGCTTACTCAGCACGCTGGCCCCCTTCATTGCCGGTCCTGTTGCAGGAGTATGCTCTCGCTTTGTGATATGTGGGTGCAAAAACACAACATGCTGGTGCCAAGCCCAAGCGCTGTCAAGTTGAAATGAGCGCAAAAGGGAAATGAAACTCACTTTCTAGCCAAGCACGACTGTTCAGTGTGCCAGCCCCGAACGCATGAAGTCCTGGATGAGACTTGGCTTGCACTCAAATTCGCGCAGATCCCAGTGACACCATCAAGGCTCGACTGCAAGTTCAGGGCTCCTTGGGAAGAAGCAAGTCCCAGTTGTACAAAAGCACACTAGATGCAGCCTCGCAGGTGTGCTCATGTGCAAGGTGGTGGTACAGCAAACCTGGCTAGAAGCATGCCCTTTTCAGGCATGCATACAAGCAAGCACTCAAATACGCCACATGCATGCACGCAGATGCTTCGTCGAGAAGGTTTCAAGGCCTTCTATCGCGGATTTGGGGTGGTTGTGGTAAGCTCTGAATGAAGCTTTCTTGCTGTGTGATGTTGGCAAGCCTTTTGCTGCCATGGTTTAAACCTGAAGCTTTGACCTGACATGGTGTCCTAGGTCGGCAATGTGCCCGCCAACATGGCCTACTTTGGTGGCTACGAGCTGGGAAAATGGTTGCTTCCAGGTGAGAGAGAGAGAGAGAGAGAGAGAGAAAGAGAGAGAGAGAGAGAGAGAGAGAGAGAGAGAGAGAGAGAGAGAGAGAGAGAGAGAGAGAGAGAGAGAGAGAGAGAGAGAGAGAGAGAGAGAGACGGGGCAGACACTTCTGTGTGCAGGGGAAGCAATGTGTAGGTACCTTGACACACCGATCTTGGAAATCATTCCGTTGTCCGGGATCTGTATAACTCTAAAGATGCATTCTATTTTTAGGCAGCTTCAAGGTGAGAGCCAAGCAGTGCCAAATTCAGCAGGCTGGTTGAGCTCAAACGGTTCTTTTTAATTGAGGGGAGGACAGTGTATAATGGTATCGGTTCAGGATCTGTAAGATGGCCACAGCAACAATAGGAACGCAAGTCAAAAGGAAAAAAGTAGCCTACAGGGTTCAGGAGGCTGGCAGTGGTGGCAGTGGACAGTATAGGTATGTAATTGTTCGAGACGAAAGTATGATTGGACCTCCAAGGGGCAGAATGACTGCATGCAGACAAGAAGGTGGTTGTGTTTGAGGATACAAGAGAGTGCAGTCCAATTGGTGAGAACATATTTTCTGGGAAATATGAGCCTTGATCCCATGGGGCTGTTGAGAGCTGGCAACGTACGGCTCCATAAAATATCCTACGCCAGCAAAGAAGCTGGTGCAATAAGGAAAGTTTCGCAGCACAACTCCTTCAAGCCCCCTAACTTGGCTCCTGATGAGCAGTGGCAGCAAGAGAAGCAGCTGGAGCTAAAATAGAGAGGTGAAAAAGAAGGAGTGCTTCAGGACTCAGCGGCAGTTTGGGCAGCCGCAAGGACAGCAAGGGAGAGGAGAGAAGATGAAAGTGAAGGAGAGGGGGAGAGCGGTGCAAGCAAAGAGGATGGTGGGGATAATGATGATGAAGATGAGGAGGGGTGAAGGGAAAAGAGGCTGTAGAATTTTACTAGCTAGGGCATGAGTGCGTCAATGCATGGAACCTGGAAGCATATACCAGAGCACATTAAAAGTATTGAAAGCCCCTTGAGTGTGTTTCCTGGCCTTGGTCAGGCTAGACCTGCTCCAATTTCATCATCTTGTCATTTTGTGCCATTCAAAGTGTCTGTGGGTGCCATCAGCATGATGATGCAGGACAAAGCTATAAGCACATGAATGCAATCAATAGTCAAACAAAAAAAATTCTTATAATTAAAGAATCGTTAGGTTCGTGTCCTTTGTACTGGAAATTGGCCTGTGATTGGAAGATTGTTACACTGGGCCAATCACCCCTTTTTGGTCCCCCAATGCTAGCCCTAGGTGAGAAGTTGGCTGTCCACATTGAAAAGTGACAAACCACAATTCGAGCATAGATCTGGATACGATTACCTAAGTCTGCAGGCCAGGTCTCATGCATGCTGCTTGCCTTTGTGGCTATGCCCTTCTCTGCCTTTCCGGCTTCACAGGACTTCAGCATTTAAGCAAATGACAGTTTGCCATCATCTGGAAAACAGGGTTGCTGGCCTGCGCGCAATTTGCATGTATGTGGCTGACTATGGCTGGCTTTGGCTCCTTGATAAGCTACAGCATGTGATAAGAGGTTGTACTAACAAGGTGGACATTTCTCTGCAAAAGTCACAGCATGAGCAATTCTCTGGAAAGCCACAGCGTGCGCAGGCCTGCCAGTGTCAGCCACCAGCCCAATTCATGAGCGTGCTGATGTGCATGCAATGTCTGTGGCTGACTGTGTAGCCGACTGTCTGTGGCTAGCTTTGGCTTCTGGATAAGCTACAGCATGAGCAGATTACAGGTTGCATTTTAACAGGTTGCAGGTTTTCAGCGTGAGCAGTCCTGCCAGTGTCAGCCACCAGCCCACTTTACATGCCTGAACCTCATACGCCATATGCGCCTCAATTTATTTCCTCAGGCTACAGGTTACAGGAGCAAGGGGCCCTCTATTTGAATGCCTGCTAGCCTCATTCCTTTTCAAGTACCTCTGCAGCAGGCCCGTGCAGTTGGTTATATGCTTCCTCCAAGTGACCCTTGACCCTTGTCAATACATAACATTGCAGTTAATGCTGTTTAATGTTTAAAGTGTACCAAGAACTTGCTTCTGCAAGACTCTTGATAGCATGCTGGCGGAGGCGTCTGCCTGGCTTGCCGGTCAAAATTGGGTTCAAGACATTGATTTGAAACCGTGATGGCCCCCATCGCCCTCCAAATTGGACCCCAAATCGGAAAGCAGACTGAGAGCAGTCACACTGCACTGATCTCCCCCTCCCTGAAAAGTGAACCCTAAACTGGACCCCTTAAATAACATTGTGCGACAAGGTCCAGAGCTGTACGGAGAATTGTTTGGAGCAGTGTGTGGTCCTGGCCTTCCTCTGCAAATCCTTCTGAACTGTTCTGTGCTGCATTTTTGAAATGGACATCAGCTGTTTTGTGCCCATTGGGCTTGGCCTGCAACGCATGGCAACTTTTGCACGCAGCTGCTGTTCTAACTTCCCACGTACTCGAGCTTCTCCCACGTGTGCGATGGCAGATGGCAAACAAAGGACATAGTCTAGGTGAATTAATCATGCGTCATGCTCTTTTGCTCGATCCCCTTTTGAAGACCGCTACAGCCTTCTGAAAGCATGGCCATGAGCGCAACCACAGGTGGCCTGCGAGAACACATGCGGCAAAATTATACCGGGATGCGCTCTTTTGCTGTTGGTCCTTTTTTGCAGACCGCTCCGGCCTCCTCAGCAACATGGCCACAGGCGCAATTGCGCAGCTCTCGGGAGGCCTGCTGTTCACGCCTGTGGACATCATTAAGGAGCGCATGCAGGTGAAAGCTCCCAGATTTGTGAATTGTGCGTTTTGTGTGTAATTGGGGGAAATATCTTGCCATCATTTCCAGCTGGTTCAAATCCCTCGTGCTTGTTTTCAGGATGAGCTGGTACCCCTTTGGCAAGTTAATGATAACTACATGTATCTGCGGGTTTGTTGACTCTCTGGAGAGTCAGGTATCAGGTCCAGGCTACTTTGGGCTGCAAGTGCAGAGCCTCCTCGCAAAGTGAGCAGCTAGGTGCTAGGTGCTAAGTGCCTGAAGCAGCCCTGTCTTCAGTCTAAAGGTGTGGGGCAAAGTGATCAATTTCGAACGAGGTGAAAAGAAAAGAAAAATAAAAAACTACGTAGGCAGAGAAAACTCTCCCTACATCAATTAAGGAAAGAGAGACACATTGGCTCAAAGGTGACCAATTTTGCAGGAAAGATGCGGGTGGCTTAGACCATGTCAATGCCCGCAGCGATGCAGCAAAATCAATGGTCCATGCATGTGGTACCATGCATTGTGTTTCACTGACCGCAGCAACTATTGCAACCTGGTCGCAGGTCCAAGGCATAATGCAAGGCCATTTCTCGTACACTGGCTCCTGGCATGCCCTCACATCGTTGGTGGGTGCATCACTGGGCTCTGTTTCCTTGGGCTCCATCTCCTCTTTTTTCTATGCAAATGATGACCAAAGATAAGATGAAAAGTCTGGAGGCTACAAGCTGTTTTCTCTCCCTCAACTCCCTCGCCAAGGGTCTGTCACCAGGGTCTGTCACTGGGGTCTTGAGCTTCCAGCTTTACCAGGCTCTGTCACCAGGATCTGTCACCAGGATCTGTCACCAGCGGTCTGTCACTGGGATTTTGAGCTTTCAGTTTACCAATCCCTGTCACCAGGATCTGTCACTAAGGGTCTATTACTGGGATTTTGAGCTTACACCTAACCAAGCCCTTTCACGAGCATCTGTTACGAGGGGTCTGTTACTGGAACTTGAGTTTACACTTTACCAAGCCCTGTCACCAGGATCTGTCACAAAGGGTCTGTCACTGGGATCTTGAGCTTTCAGTTTACCAAGCCCTGTCAACAGGACCTGTCACCAAGGGTCTGTTACTAAGATTTTGAGCTCCTGGGTTCAAGGATTAAGCTAGACAATTTCTCCTTGCATCATCCAACATGCTGAATCTCCAGCAAGCTAACTGTCACACTCTACAAAGTCAAACAATTTCAGTTGACAATGATCATCGCGTGTGAGACCTTCCAATCATAGCTCCTGACTTTGTTATCTCATCACTTGAAAGCCTCTCCCTGGGGTCCACTCCAGGCAGTTATGCAGTGTTTGAGGATGTGTGCTATGGACTTACTAGCTGTGTTCTCAAAGCAGCCATCTGGCGCGCACCAAGTGCGCACCTCAAATGCAGGACCTGAACCTTGATGTGGATTACCTGTGCTGAAAGCTGTTATCCTCCGCTGCCGCTGCTTCTGCCACTGCAGCTGAAAGACCGAGGGCCGATGGGGCTGTTTCGAGGCTACTGGGTAAGGGCACTGCATGTGAATGAGCATGCTATTGTGATGAATGCTGGGTATGAGTCGTGCATGTGAATAAGCATTTGATGGACCACTGGGCTGTTTTGAGGCTACTGGGTAAGGGCAGTGTATGTGAAAAGAAGAAAAAGGACTGCCCCAGCCTAAAAAGTGTCGCGTCCATTAAGGAAAGGTTAAAAAGAATGTGCATTGAGCATTTGGTGGTGAAGTGATGTATTAAGAATGTTAATGAGCACGTGATGGTGGATGTGAATGAGCATGTGATGGTGGATGTGATGTCATTAGAATGTGGATAGCATGTGGTGGATGTTCAATACCCGCTGTGCCTTAACTATCCTGCTCTCATCTCAGTGGTGCACTTTTACCTTAAAGGATCTCAATCTGTCAGAGCGTTCTTTTGCACATCCTGATAGGAGTTTGTGGTAATTCCTTTGACAGCAAAGTCGCTCGTCGCATTGCACCTTTGGTTGTGGTTGTGGTGCATGAGGTTGAATGCGCTTGCTGCTACGGCTGAGCTGCAGATTTGCATTGCTCTCTTCATGTGCATTTGTCAAGAGGCTCGGCCCTGCTCTTTGATCCCTGGGCTAAAAATGATCTGCTTTCTGACCCCTGGGCTGAAATTTTTGGACTAGCCATTCTTATCAAACCCAAGCCAAACCGCACACAAGCATTCTACGGATCCAATGCTTCCATCAAGGCGTAAATCAACAAAATAGACACTTTCTTCCTTTGCCAAGCTGTTTCCATACTGTTTTTACTTGGATCCGCCTGGGCATCGCTGCCAGGGAGAGTGGTACAGGTATTGCTCCTACTTCCGCAGACAAAACAGGCACTGCAATATGGGCACAGACACTGCAACAGACACTACAACGCAGGCACGATAATTGGCACTGCAACACAGAAAGCACAACACACAGGCACTGCTCCTAAACTGTGGCCGCAGGCCACGAATGCTGTGTGGATACCTTGGAGCGTGTTGCACATTGCGGCATATGAGCAGTTCAAGGGCCGGGCCGCAGACGCGTACCCTGGAATGCAAGAGCCTCTAAGGTTGCCACAACATGCCCTTCTTTTGGAAACTAGCTGTGTCCGAGTACGCTGCATCACACCACACCAAGGCATTTGTGCACGGCTTTCAGTGCCTAGGTGGCCCCCAGCATGTCAGGGATTGGCTGCACAGGCCTGCATGGGTGGTTAGTGGATATGCTATGTGCGTGGATTGGAGAAGAGGGAACCTCCCATACAGCCAGAACTTTCCCATCCTGCATTGGTCAGCATGCTTTGTGTTGCAACATTGTTGCAGTGTTTCTGCATGCTCATGCTCAGGTCACCAGATGATCTGCCCCCCTGGGTTCTTGGCAGCTGCTCAGCAGCTTCAGCCAGCCTGGCTGCTCTGGCCACACAGCCCATGGATGTGGTAAAGACTCGGCTGCAGGTGGGTGACCTCTCCAAAAGGAAAGAAAAGACTAAGCAAGCCAGGTCAGGCTGCGTACATTAAGGAAATTTTCCCTAACTAGCAAGCTTCCTAGGGCCTCACCAAAGAGTCACACAGGACCAGCCTAAACTAAGCTAGGAGCCGATAGGCAACAACTAGTGAGGGTTTGGCAGTTCGTCGGCCATGTGCCTGCAGGCGTGGACTCTCCTCCGCCTGCACTGCACTGCCTTGCCCCAGTGACTCTCCGACCAAAAGAAACCTGCAAGTATACTGTGTGCCTGGTGTATATGACATTTGTCAAGGATTGGAGTGCATGGCTACATAATTGAAAGGCTAATTTTTCTGCATTATTTCTGGTAAGGCCCAGCTTAAACAGAGGAGCAATGGTGCAGTCATTATTGATAGTGCTTGCCACACCAAGTAAGATGGTGTGCAAGGTCGCCGTGTCGCCTTGTCGTTTCTGTTTGGATTTCTATGGCAACGGGTGCGGAGCCTGGAAATGGAAACCAGCATGCTGGGCAGCAGCTGCAACGGCATAGCTGCTCCTCTAAAGACATTGAATTGACTTCCATGCCCCTGAGATGACTCCCATCTTTTTGGGTAACTCACGTAGTGACTGTGCTGAGTTCCCGTCAATGATAAAGAGTGAGAAGCTGGCCTTCTGTTCTGGAAATCTAGTCCAAGGTCAAAGCTGCCCACTCCCTGGTTGCTGGTGCTGGTCGGGACCCTTCTCAGCTTCAGAATGAGGACCAGAACGCATGAATTTGGAGCTGATGCCAGGAATCTCGCAGAAACGGTATTGCCAGACAGGTGTAGCCTTCAACTTGCTCCCTTCAATTGCACCAAAATGTCCCTGCCTGCATTAAGGTGCCTGTGCCTGCATCCCTCTTTAATGCCCCCTTTTTTCTCCACTTTGAAATTAAAGCCTGTCATGGCATTTTTTTTCATGGTGCTAGAGGTGTCAACTCGCAAGTAAGCACTGCTCCGGTGCATTTTCTTCTGACAGGTTACACATTATGTTCTCACGCTTATGATGACACACGTGTGAGTGAAGGCGTGAAATCAGCATCATGACACACAAACTGCATACACACACATGTAAACACACATACACATACACACAAGCACTTGTGCGTGCGTAAACACGCGCGCCACATGCGCACATATCTGTATACAATGCCACAATGCCCAGGTCCTGAGCGCGACAGGAGCGTCACAGCCTACAGCCATCGCACTTGCCAAGCAAGCTTTGCAGAAGGAGGGCATGCAGGTACAGGAACAAAAGCAGAGCAACACAATGTCTTACAGCAACGCCGGAGGGAGCAACTGCATAGCAAGTAATGATTGGTCTTGGGACGTTTGAACCAGATGGGGAGTGAACAGTCTGGCATGCTCAGAATTGTGATCTATGCCATGCGTTTTGGTCCACCAGCTTTGACTGCAGAGCATTACCTGCCTGGATTTCCTCACAGGTGTTCATGAGCGGTGCCTTTGCTCGGATCCTTACACTGGCTCCAGGTGCGGAAGGAAAGGAAAGGAAAGGAAAGGAATGGAAAAGGAAGGAAGGAAAGGAAGGAAAGGATAGGGTTACATAGCTGTACTGTTTCACCAAAGCTACCCTTGTAGGCTGGTACAGCTTTGTAATCCCTTCCCTTTCCATGTGTGGGTCCTTGAGCGTCCTCATGCCAGAAAGTCTTCAACAGAGCATCTTTGGAAGCCAAGTGTTTGCTTGTGTGTGTGTATGTGTTTGTGTTTATTAGTGTGATTGAAACACCAACGGGCCAGGTTTTCAATTCTTGGTCATATCTAGACATCCAGATGGCAGCTGAACAGCGCGCTGTCCATTGAGCTTTTGTTCTATTAATGCATGTCTGTGCTTTTAAGTGTGTGCTTGTGCAACTCATTCTGCTACTTCAGGAGCGTCCTTGTCCTGGATGATCTACCAGCCCTTGATGGGCATCCTCACAAGGGAAGGGTGAAGTGACCTTTTTACTGGCAGTCTCTCCCCTGTAGTTGCTCTTCATTCATTCCTTCTACCTTGGGGGTGGAGGTGGAGAAGCAATGGCACTTGTCCAACCATCACCTTTTTTCCGCATGATCATTCCATTGGCTTTGCCAGAATTCTTATGCAAATCAGACTGCCTTGGACAAAACTGCTGCAGTCAAGGTACTGACCTGCCATGAATGCCTCGATCTTCAAAAGGATTTGCAGTCAGTTTGTTTGTGCTGGGTATTCCTTTACTTGGACGTGGGAGCTGGATAGGAGTGGGAGCACGAAGGAGCTCCGAGTGTTGCACTTGTTTGCTGAGAAGCTTATGTGTGTGTGAAACTGCTTTCAGCACATCATTGTTGTACAAGAATGGGGCAGTGTGAAATGGAGGTTTGCAGGAGGTGTAGTGTTTTCCCATGCAATGGAGATGGAGCATTTCCTTTGGTAAATGCAATGATGTTTGAAGGAAAGGGTTGCATAGCTGTACCTGCCTGCGGGGGCAGCTTAGCTGAAGCAAAACGTGCCTGTAACTAAACCAGTTCAATCCAAAAGCAATACTAGCTAGAAGCTCAGTCACTGCATTTCAGGCATGCAGACGCAAACTTGGCTAATCCTAGAACATCAGCCTGGTTCATGTGTGAAAGAGTGTGCCAATCACGATTATTGCATGATGCCGTTGGGCTTCCACTCAAAGGTTGTGACTGGAAAGGCGTAATGATGAGATGTAGCACGAGACACCAGAAGAAGCTGTCCTGTGAGCCAGTTCTTTGGGGCCATCCCTCGGCAGGCCTCCAAATGACGAGATCAGGACGGCCTGCGTGGAGTTCCAGTTTCCACCTTTTTGACCTGGATTACAAGTTATAAATTGCAGGGAAAACTGATTAACATATTATGAAGAGTTAGAAAATTTTTGAGGAGATAGCCTATCTTTTGAGGAGCTTTTCACGCATTGCACCCACTTTGCGAGTAAACTGCGCACGTGACCTACAATGACCCCTCTGCAGAGAGGAAGACAATGCCCTTCACATTCTTTCAGGGTGTGAATACCCTTCTTTCAGGGTGTGAATGCCCTTCACATTCTTTCAGGGTGTGAATAGGGTATTCCATCACGTCAAAAGTGGTAACCAAGCGCTACAATGTTGCCAACTTGGTTGAACATAATTCTCCTTAAAGTTCTCCATCAAGTCCTTCAAGTAAGTTAAAGGTGTCAGCAAAAGCCCTCTTGGAGCAGGGCTTGCCTCCATGGATATAGTCAGCGAGACTGTCTTGCTTTCAGAACCTGCAGGTCCTTAGCACCCACAAAGTAAGTTACTGGTTACAGGAAAAAGGAGGCCTTCAGTCAAAACGACTGGGTGCTAGCCTGTTCATTGAAACAAGAAGTTCATGTAAAAAGGATAACGCTTGTTGTTGTTCTGAATTGTGATTCACTTCAGAAGAAAAACACGTTGAAGGACTTTACAAGGTGAAATGCTGGCAGGCAAGGAGCAATCTGAGGAGAAGGATGGGAGAGAGGGAGGAAAGGGCCAAAGAACAAGGAAGCATACTTGAGCCGATGAGAGCAAACCTGGGGGTGAGTGCATTTGAAAATAAGATGCTGTTCATCCTGCCAGAACAGTGTACATCATCTTGGGCATCACACAAAGATCACAGGTACGAGAAACGGCGTCATTCTATGTAGCTTGCTCAACTTTCAGGATATAGACATGAAATCAAAACCGGGCCATGCTGTGAACAATGAGCTTAGGTAGGTCCAGGTATAGGTATTTGGGCATAGTGTAAGGGGAACATGTGACATGCGCTTTGGTTGGGAGAGCACACTAGTGATGATAGGTAAATTAGTTGCTGTTCAGGCATCGAGGATGACAAGAGGAAGGTTGCCTCCAGTATGCCCAGTAATGAGACCTGGGATCCACTACACGCTGACTCAAAACCAAAGGGTTAGCTGACATATTTTCTGTTTGAAGCCATGAGCATGATCAAATAGTAGAAACCTCCCTGAATACAGAAAAAGAAAAAGAAAAGAAAAAAATCACAGAGGCATGAGGAAACTCCCTACAGTTGAGGAACAAAAGAACGTCGGAATGTAGGAAAGCATTACCGACCCCCTTACCACAGCTTACCACCGCTTACCAGACATGGCTTACCAATTAAGACGGATTGATAATTGAGCTGGTAAGCCATGGCTTACCATTAACCCATGGTAAGCCAAGGATGGTAATGCTTTTTGCTATGATTTTGGGTCCAAATTTATTAAAAAAAGCATTACCAGAGCAGGCTTAACGCCGATTAACTGGAAAGCACAGGCTTACCACAGCTTACTACTAATCCGGCTGTTAAGGCTGGGTTGAAGCCTTTCCACCAGCTTACCAGAAAGCTGGTACCAGTAAGCTTTGTATTTATGGCTTACTCCCTAGCTTACTAGAAAGCTATCCCAGTAATGCTTTTTTCTATAGTTTCACTGATTACTGATTAAGCAAGCCTGGTAAGCCTGGTGCTGTGCTTTCCAATTGGCTTATCAGAAAGCTGGTACCGGTAAGCTTTGTGTTTACGGCTTACTCCCTAGCTTACTAGAAAGCTATCCTAGTAATGCTTTTTTCTATAGTTTCACTGATTACCGGTTAAGCATGCCTAGTAAGCCTGGCGCTGTGCTTTCCAATTGGCTTATCAGTAAGCAGACCTTGGTCTATTGTTCTTGGCTTACTGGAAAGCCATTTTGGTAATGCTTGCAAGCATTGAGGTGCATTAATTACTGATTAAGCAAGCCTGGTAATCCTGACGTTGTGTTTTCCACCTGGCATTTTCCCAGGGGTCCGCAGGTGTGGACGCCTCCACGGCCCCCGCGGGATGCATCCTGTGTATTCAAACACACTTCGTTTTAGTTGCAAAATCGCTAAGTGCTGAAGTTGTATCTGCTCCCACAAGGTTGACCGGCCATGCAAGCGCGCCCTTCGCACGCGCACACCTGCAGCAACGAACACAGCATGCTTAATCCTCGATGGTGCGAGCTGCAGCGCAGACAAAGGGAGAGAGGAGCGAGTGGTGGTAATCATCGGCGGGGATTGCTTCTCCTGCTCAGCCTCCTCTTTTCCCTGCACGCACATGCACAGCATCAGTAGATGTAAGTGGTGCATACTCTATCATGCTCAATGCCCATCTGTGCAAGGAGCATCCTGTGGAGGGCAGGGAGGGGCATCATGCTGCAGTCATGCAGTTACCAATGCCACACAGTGGTGGAGCTGGCCAGCACCATATGTAGCTGCTCCAGCTGTGCCTTGGTTCCAGCGGGTGACAGGATTGAGGAGAGGGAGGAGCGGAGAGGGAGTTTTGGGACAGCCAAACATCTGCAGAAGGGTCAATCGCAAAGCAGCGCTAGTGTAGGCCTGGATATTATTAAACAAGTTGTACATTCTCGTCACCAGACGCACTTGAAGTCGCGAGCTTCATAAAAAGCCGCTAAGTGCTGCACACCGAAATTCCAGCGAGAAGTGCTCTTCCTTCACACATCCACCAGGGCCTTTCCTGCATTTTTCTTTAACCTGTCAGGTTGGTATGGCCAGCAACTCACTGGGGGGAGAGCCTGGGCTTTCAAACAACCACCCTCATCATTACAAGGCTTATCAGTGGCTTCCTATGGCTTACCTGGTGCAATACTATGTTTGCAAGCACGCAGGCTTACCGGGTGCGTTACTATGAAGCAGGTCACCCATGCTGCATTTATAGAGCATTACCAGGCTTATCAGTGGCTTTCCATGGCTTACCAACCTGCAAGCACGCAGGCTTACCGGGAGTATTACTATGAAGCAGGGCATCCATGCTGCATTTATAGAGCATTACCAGGCTTATCAATGGCTTTCCATGGCTTACCAATCTGCAAGCACACAGGCCTACCGGGTGCATTACTATGAAGCAGGGCACCCATGCTGCATTTATAGAGCATTACCAAGCTTATCAATGGCGCCCATGGCTTACCAATCTGCAAGCACACAGGCTTACCGGGTGCATTACTATGAAGCAGGGCACCCATGCTGCATTTATAGAGCATTACCAGGCTTATCAGTGGCTTTCCATGGCTTACCAACCTGCAAGCACGCAGGCTTACCGGGTGTATTACTATGAAGCAGGGCATCCATGCTGCATTTATAGAGCATTACCAGGCTTATCAATGGCTTTCCATGGCTTACCAATCTGCAAGCACACAGGCCTACCGGGTGCATTACTATGAAGCAGGGCACCCATGCTGCATTTATAGAGCATTACCAAGCTTATCAATGGCGCCCATGGCTTACCAATCTGCAAGCACACAGGCTTACCGGGTGCATTACTGTGAAGCAGGGCACCCATGCTGCATTTATAGAGCAGTACCAAGCTTATCAATGGCTTTCCATGGCTTACCAATCTGCAAGCACACAGGCTTACCGGGTGCATTACTATGAAGCAGGGCACCCATGCTGCATTTTTAGAGCATTACCAGGCTTATCAGTGGCTTTCCATGGCTTACCTGTCTGCAAGCACACAGGCTTACCGGGTGCATTACTATGAAGCAGGGCACCCATGCTGCTTTTTAGAGCATTACCAGGCTTATCAATGGCTTTCCATGGCTTACCAACCTGCAAGCACGCAGGCTTACCGGGTGCATTACTATGAAGCAGGGCACCCATGCTGCATTTTTAGAGCATTACCAGGCTTATCAGTGGCTTTCCATGGCTTACCTGTCTGCAAGCACACAGGCTTACCGGGTGCATTACTATGAAGCAGGGCACCCATGCTGCATTTATAGAGCATTACCAAGCTTATCAATGGCTTTCCATGGCTTACCAACCTGCAAGCACGCAGGCTTACCGGGTGCATTACTATGAAGCAGGGCACCCATGCTGCATTTATAGAGCATTACCAGGCTTATCAATGGCTTTCCTTGGCTTACTGACAATTTGAATAGCATTTATGTGAAAAGCATTACCAGGCTTGCCATAGGCTTACTACGCTTACCAAATTGGTAAGTACACGCTTACTGATTCACTTACCTAGCTTTAAAAAACGAGCATTACCAAACTCAGATTACCAGCCGATTAACGCTGGCTTAATCAAACAGTAAGCCAGGGCTTACCATCTCGCTTACCAGTCTGGTAAGCGGACAGTAAGCCTGGAAAGAGGGGTCGGTAATACTTTCCTACATTCCGACGAAACATTGGCTCAAAAGAGCTGAAAGTCCTCTCCACCACAAAGCTGGAACAAAGGGCTAGTGGGGATCTGGAGCCAGGCCAATAATCACGTGGCTGATGCTGGGATCCCTAGCGCAGGCCCTGGCGGAAATCCCTTTTCTCATTTATTTTGGTTAGCCAAGGAGGAAAAAAGGGACACAATGCTGGCACATCCACAGCTCCTGCACCCAATCCTAAAATCACTTACATCCCCAATCTTTAAAATGCTCTCAAGTCTCACATGCATACAAAACACAGACCTGGATATGCCAATCCCAAAGCAGGCTACTTCTCTTACTATCAGAGCTTATTACCTTATGTTAACAAGAGAATCAGCAATGCCTTTAGAAACATGCCTTGTGCATCCTCACCTATGAAGCGCACCATTTTACAATATCTCACGGGTACCCTTTATAACCAAAAACATGCGGTTCGCTTTAAGAGGTCCACTTACCCATTATGCCCTCTCCCAGGCTGTCATCAATTAGACAGCGCACTCCACATGCTTTCAGGCTGCCAAAACCATATCATCTCCAGCAAGAAAACTGAACGCCACAATGTTGCTGGAAGAATGATCATCAAAGCTCTTAGCAAAAGCCCTTTGGGGGCAGGCTTGGTTAACGTGGACATAGGGAGTGGTGATAGGTTGGCCCAGCACAACCTTCAAATCCCTGCACATGCATCAAACAGAATTATACCCCCTTACCTTTTTCCTATAAAATGTTCTAAGAGATCTAGACTCACATCCAGTCGTCATGATGCTATACTGATTACTCCCTATAAAGCCAAACCCACTCCTTCTTCTACTTCTTCCACTCGCTCACACCATACGTTACGCAGCAGACACAACCCAACACAGAGGACCACACGAGCCAACCGCGTGAGACAACCCCACCAACTTCATGCAAACCAGCGGCATGTGCACGTTATCAAAATCAAGTATTGTGAAGACACGAGGCCTGGACAGCAGTTGGAGGCGGCACAGCGGCAGCATGCAGACCCCAGCAAACTCATTAGTGCTAAATTTGTGACTCTCCACACTATCCTTCTGGGTGTTGGTGGGACCTGCTATACTGATCATACCTTGAACCAGTTTAAACAACTTGGACTGGACCATCAACGGGCCCACAAGCTTGCTCAAAAACTCCATGCCCATTCGGCTCAGTATGCCCATAAGCTTGTTACCACCAGACGTGCTATGGAAAATAGTGATGCTTCTCACAGCCAGGTTCTGGAGCCGGGTGCTTCCAGTAACCCTCCAGATCCCCATTAGCTTTTTCTTCTTTGTAGCTTTGTGGTGGAGGAGGCTCACGGCTCTTCTGAGCCAATGTGTCTCCTTTTCCTTAATTGATGTAGGGGGAGTTTCCTCAACCTACGTAGTTTTTCTTTTCTTTATGGAGGATTGCTGGAAGCACCCAACTCCAGAACTCGGCTGTGGGGAGTATTTTTGTTCCCAATTGCGTGCCTGGTGGTAACAAATTTGTGGGCATACTGTATAAAATGTGCATGGAGTCATACGTAAGCTTGCTAGCTCGTTGGTGGTTGAGGGCTAATTTCCCTAAATACATTTTTTTTCGTGGTTTCCCTGACAAACAGAGGCTAACATCTAGTCGCCCTGACGCAATATTGTTTAAAACAAAGTGCCAAGGACCGATTCCTTTGATGGGTAGAAATGTAGAGGTGGGGATGGGAGGGAACAGGGAGCACTCAGCGCCAGCAACAGCCACTCCACCTCCTTCACCCTAGCCAGCTCCTTCCAGGACAGAGGTACACTGGCAGCCATCTGTGAAGGGCAAATGCTAAGAAGAAACCAGGGCCAACAATCAGCTTGAGGCCTCCAAGCAGCAGCATCGTAATCTCTGTCACCATCTTTCAAGGGCCTCGGCTCAAGTCACCCTTCATAGAAAGAAAAGAAGAGGAAAGACTACGTTGGCAGTGAAACGTTCTCCACATCAGTTAAGGAAAGGGGGCCACATTGGTGCACAGACCATATGATCTCCCCACCACAAAGTTCAGACTGAGAGAAGTACGGCAGGCAGAGAAAAAAGACAGGTCCAGCAACGAGACAGAGAGCAAGATGATAGCTGAAAGACTGGAGTTCCAGATCTTCAGCAACAAGCAGAGTCAGCACTGTCAGTCTTCCAACCAAGGAAAGCCATGCCCAGCAGCTATCTGCTGAGCACAACCAAAGTCTGCATCCTAGCAGACTAGCTAGACTAGCTGCTAGCAGCTGCTGACCACAAGCAGAAGCCTGTGGAATAGCCCTCAGAGCACCAGTGCCGACACATTATGTGCACGCCCTGCCCGACCCCAGACCACAGGCATCACCCTCCACTCGCCTTTTATCATCCATGCCTCTGCTCGAGTTACCCTTCATGTTATTCTGTTAGGTGTGAGCGGGGTCATCCACACCCCTCCAACTTTGGAGCCCCTTAAAGAGCATGGTCTTGACACTCATTAAGTCACTAGCTTGCTCTGAAGCTTCTGCTCATTCTGTCCAGTACGCTCATAAACTTGGCTAGAAATAGGCGCGCTCTTGAGGGGGTTTCTCTCAACCCTTATCACCGAGATGAACTTGGTGATCTCAGCGAGGTCAGGCACAGGCAACTGCTAGAAACATTCCTGATCCCATTGACTTCTATCTTTTGTTTCTCTTGATAAAGGGGATACACGGTGCCTTGGCCCTAGGTATCCTCTTTCCTTAATGGATGTGGGTAGTGTTAGAAAGAAAAGAAAAGAAACACTATGTAGGCAGTGAAACACTCCCCACATCAATTGGGGAGTGTTAACACTGTGTAGATTTTCTTTTCTTTTCTATTTGACCAATCAAGATAAGATGTTGGTGCATATATATGGTAGATAAGAAAATATTAATGCAACCGGCCAATGGAACCATTGCCCTAAGTTAATGAGAGTGCCTAACCCTGGCTAGTTTCCAAGCCATGCCTTGGTGATCGGGAATATCTCAATGATCACGAAAAAATCTTCCTTCAAATAGTTTTACAACTTCATCTTTTATGAAGAGTTCTATTTGTGTTACCTGTGGGATTGAACCCTACCCTTCCTGAGCTAGGACGTACACTAAAGCCACTTGTTCAAATGGGAAGTAGCAAAGACGTTTTAAAATTGTATCTAGTAAGCATGTGCTCCTAAGCTAGGGAGAGAAGACGAGGTGCCCAACAACCTTTTAGAACTAACCCCGATCGGCCCGTGCTAGCAGACAAAAAAAGCGTAGCCATGGAGCAGCCACCACATGTGAGCATCGAGAACAGAGGAGGTTCACAGCAGGAGGGCTTAGCTCCCGAAGGACCAAGCACGAGTGGAGCAACTGCAGGCGCGGAGACGAAATGTGCGTGGGCAAGCCTTCTGATGGAATTGTTGCTGGGCACTTGTGCCAATGGGCAGCAGTGCGCCCGCCCGTCCTACGCCTCCTCGACGGGCATGCTCGACGGTCTTACCCAGTTATGCGTTTTCAGTTCCCAGCTTCTGCCTGAACTCAGCACTGCCTCGCACTTCCGCCCCTGTAAATCGCAGTATTTCTCGGAGGCCTGAGCTTCCAGACGAGCGAGGGTGAGTGCGGGGATGGACTCAGTGTTTTTGTGGCCTTGCACACCTTGTTTCGCCCGACTCCTCCCTCTGCTGCGCGCGTGCGTTCCACCCGTGGCTGTGCTCTGCACCCCAATTGCAGAGGATTTGAAGGCGTACTTCTCTAAATTCGGCGAGGTGGAGGATGTGGTGAGTGTTGGTTCGTGTGTGTGTTGTTTGCCAATTCAAGCAGGATGAAGGATTGATGGTGGTTATTGCTCCACGACCTCACCCCCACCTGATGCCGATCCTGCCTCAGCACGCACCACCCCTGCCATGCCATTCTACCTCAGGTTGTCATGAAGGACCGGATCACCAAGCAGCCCAGGGGTTTCGGGTTCATCAAGTTCAAGGAGCCTGAGGCAGCCCAGGCAGCTGTGTTGCAAGGCCCCCATCAGATAGACGATAGGTACATCCAGCCATCCCTGATTGCTGTGAGGAGTAGCTCATTGAGCTGTGTGCTTGTCTAAATGCACCTCTAGGCTGTGCACCAAGCGCACTGTCCCCTCCCCTTCCATCATCAAGTTTGTGTCATTTCACCACCACACAGTCGCATGCCTGCCTCATTTGAGCATACACCCCGGTGGCATGCAGCTGTTGCATCTTTTTATGCAATCAGGCACATCAGCATGCATGCATCCCAGGCAACTAGAGCTGGCTGCATGTGTGTGTGTGTGTGTGTGTGTGTGTGTGTGTGTGTGTGTGTGTGTGTGTGTGTGTGCGTGTCTGCGTGTCTGCATGTGCGTGTGTGTGTATGTGAACAAGAGGTCGCACTGGCATGACATTTTACCAAAAAAAACTGGGTGATTGAACCACATCTGAACGGCTTAGCACTTCAATCAGGGAAAGTTTGGTCCCCCATCAGTTGACCAATGAAGGCATGCATGCCTTTTCTGCCTTGGTGCATGTCAATCTTTCAATTTTTAGTCCATGCACATGGGCTACTGACCTCTACCTTGTCGAGGGCGGCGGATTTCCAAAGCAGAGAACCCGTTCGCCAGTATCCCACTGTTCCTGTAGGCATTCATAAGCAAACACTTTCAAGTTCGCTCCGCAATGTTAAGTTGCCATTTACAGAACATGTTGCGTTTTATGCATGCTTTGCTTGTGCGAAGTCATCATTATGAATTTGGGGCCGTGCTTATCGGTAACTCGTGCACATGCTTGGCATTCTGCAGAATGATTGATTGCAAGCCCTCAGTTCCTCAAGGGCAGGGTGCTACTGGAGCAGGTAGCCGAGCTCGGAAGGTGTTCGTTGGCGGACTGTCTGCTGAAACCACTGAAGGTGTGTGATGGTTGCCTGCATATTCATTTACTTTTGGGCTTAAATAGTTGTTCAACAAAAGACTTGGAAACAGGAAGAAGGCACAAGGAGGTGCCTCATGTGCAAGTAGGATGGTGAAGCCCCTTATTTCTCCAGCCTTCCATTCCAGAAATCTGAATTTTGGCTTGCAAATCAGGCTTGCTTATCAACATTCGATGATTTCAATGGTTACACTAGGGGGTGACCTTCAATCAGGTTGTGTGGCTGCTCGGTTTGTGTCTGGTCTCAGCCAGCTACAAATAATCCATGAGCTTAGACATAGAAAAGAAATGCGTTGTGTTTCGCTAATGAAAGAAATGAGAAACAACCTGAGAACTCGCTTGATGCAGCAATAAAGGTTGCCTCTCAGAGAATTCCTGCAGAAAAGGTTCAAAAAGCATGTTATATTTGCAGCGCAAAGAACAGACTTGTTCAGTACAGTTAAAAAGAACATGTAATTCATTTTTGATTGCAAGTTTGATTGCAAGAGCACCTGTCATACACAGCTGTTTCATCCTGCCAGACAGCCGATCCAGCTTTTTAAGTATGAGCGCAAAGCCGGAACCTGCTCACGTTATGCACAACTTGCTTAAGCGAAGGCAAATCCGGAAAAAGATACCAAGGCAGGGGTACATTGACTTGGCGAGGGTTGCTTGCAGAAGGAGTAGCAAACCAAGCTTGGTAGGGAGCAATTTTAGTGTTGTTTCCTCTAAGATCCACTGACTCTGCTTCCCTCCAAACCCCTTGCAACCTGTACCTCAAGTCAGCTGTAAAACTAAGTAAAATCATTAAGGAAATAGTACCTCTTGACCTCTTAGCCTGTTCAAAGATTTCAGAACTATGCGATCCTTGGAAGGTTTGCATTCACTGCGCTGTCCAGCACCTGCAATCCTTAAATTGTGTTTTCAAATTGGCTTGCACAACATGGCGTTAAGTACTGCTATTCGTACCGAGAATGCTATTAGAGCTTGACTGCAGCCCTGAATTAATAATACTGCAGCGGTTAATGCAGTACATCAACAATCCAAGAGGAAAATGGAGGACAAAGCAGCTGTTTCCATGACAAGGTGTGCCAAATTGAGCATGGGCTGGTGTTGTTCCGTCCTGCCAATTCCATTTGACTTGGTCTTTAATGGTGTTTTGTTCTCTGCAGATGAGTTCAGGTCCCATTTTCAGCAATATGGGCCTGTAGCGGAGGCGCAGATCATGGTTGACTACAATAGCGGGCGATCTAGGGGATTCGGGTGCGCTCAACGGCCTGTCCTGTACACATTGAGCATTGATATGGTCAGATGATATACACACACCGCCAAGCTTCTGGCCTTAGTGCTGGGCTGCTTTTGTTCCTGCACAATGCTATATTGGAAGTTCATCTTGGTAAGAACAACGTTCTGGGACCTATTTGCCCTGTACAAACTTGCATGATTTAGCAGGGACGGGCCATTCATGATTTGCAGTTTAGAAAGAAAGGTAAATGAAAGCCAAAAATTGCTAACGGCAAAACTAAATACATGCTATAGTTCATGATTTACCACCTGATTCTCCCTCATTTTCCACCTCACCTCATCAGTGCCATGCTGAGTTAATGCAACATAATCTCACTCAGGGCCCTTATTTTCTTGTCTTATTAAGTATTCATGGCTTGGGGTTGCAGGGGGGATGGTTTGAGGTTTGTTTGGACCCACCTTGGGATTCCTCTCGCCCAAGACCCTCCTTCCCAAGATGGCTCATACGATCCACGTATATATGTAGAAACTCAAACTCTACATGTACAAACGTGGATGGTAACTTTTAAATTCGCAAATGACCCATCCCTGGTGTTAAGGCTAGGTTGTAGCATCCTCTGCAAATTCCAAATGCAGCATCTTTGAAATAGCACCACATCCTGTGTCAATGCCCAAAAGTTGGTGTGCTGGTTTCGACACTCAGACCAATCCAGCAAATCTTAGGCATTGACACATGATGTGGTGCTATTCAAAAGGTATTGAATTTGATATTTGCAGAGAATGCTCGCAGAGGGTGCAAAAAAACTGTCATCTTACTTATGCAGAAGAGCATGGGAGGTTGCTGTTTGCTCCTCAGAGCTACATTTCATCTTACGTTTGCCTCCCATTTTCTCTATGTCTAGAGGTCAGGGGTCATGTTTTTATGAGCTTTCTAGAGATTCCCAAGCTGGTGGCAAGGTTGAATGAAATTTGAGGGTAATTCAACTGGGACTGAGCCTTGTATGGTCTGCAGCAGGCATGCCCCGTGCCCATGTGAACTCAGTTACAAATTGGAACCTGGAAATCGAGGAGTGTACGAGAAACTGTATGAATGCCTACAGCCTACGCCCTCAAGCATATGCCCCATGCCCATGCAGATTCAGGTTTGTGACCTTTGAGGATGGGGAGTCTACTTATGCCTCATGTCAAGGGTTGGTTGGTAAAAGAGGCTTGAGCTTTTGGCTCTTTTGAGCCTCCTTTAGCCTCTTTTGCCAATTTCTCTTTTCCTCTGCACCCAACCCAGCTCGTGCTAATGCGTACTTAAGCAAGCCTCATGCCCATGTTGACGCAGGTTTGTGACCTTTGAGGATGAGGAGTCTGTACAACGAGTGTTTGCTGCGGGTCCCATGCAGCAAGTGGGGGCCAAGCAAGTGGAAGTGAAGAGTGCAACGCCCAAAGGCTCAGGTGGGTTGAGTGCAAGCTGTGCAACGTGCCTGCTCTGACGGACTGGAATCTAGGTAGAGATTTTTCGGGGTTTCCTAGATGGTGCTTGGGTGGGTGGATGGTGGTTGGGTTACAGATAACAGGAGCAGGAGGCCTGCAGTCTAAGTGCTGATTGCTAGCTGGGAGGTTGGATGGTGATGAGGGAATTTCGAACCTGGCAGCAATGCCGCTGGCAAACCACAGGCTCCCCTTGCTTCATGTGTGTATCCGAGCATACAAGAGCTGCGCCAGGGTTGCCCCATCTGCAGGTTTGACAAATAAGCATGCCAATTGTTCGAAGGGGGCATTGTCTGGCCCCGATCCTCCCCTCTCATCTCCCACCTTGGCCCTCCCTGCACAAGTGATGATGGGGAAGGACAACGGTCTGTCAGAGGGGTATCAGAGGGCTTAATGACTTATGAACTGCCTGTTAAAAGTTCTGCAATAGGTTGAAAAAATATGAGCTCTTAAGTAGACCTAAATTCTCAAGTTGAGCGACCCTGAGCTGCAAAATTGCCGCACTCCTTGCTTCACACACGTCTCTAGGCAAACAAGAGCTGCACAATTACCAAAAGCTCAGACACGCGGCAAATATGCAACTTTTGAATGCTTGGAAGAGCTTTATTTGGCAGTGTTCTGTTTATAAGACCACTGAAGCTCCACAAAAAAAATGCTCAAGGCTAACACAAACGTGGCGATCCTCATGTGACAGCCCTTTCTTGTTTCGTTGCTCATACTTTTGTGTGTGCAGGGCCGCAAGCACAGCACTTGGCAGCAGTGATGATCCTTATGTGATTGCCCTTGCTTATTGTTGCTCATGCTTTTGTGTGTGCAGGGCCACAAGCACAGCACTTGGCAGCAATGATGATCCTTATGTGATTGCCCTTGCTTGTTGTCGCTCATGCTTTTGTGTGTGCAGGGCCACAAGCACAGCACTTGGCAGCAGTGATGATCCTTATGTGATTGCCCTTGCTTGTTGTTGCTCATGCTTTTGTGTGTGCAGGGCCACAAGCACAGCGCTTGGCAGCAGCTGGTGGCAGGGGAATGGGCGGCCTGTATGCTGGCCGAGGCGCTGGGCGGGCCAACATGTACAACCAGATGCTCGCTCAGCAGAGCTACGGGATGCCGGGTTATGGTGCGTATCCACCAGGTCCGTGCGGGGACGAAAGAAGTCAGACAAAGATTATGACCTGTAAACAACTCCTGTACAAGTTCATTCTTAGGGCGCGGCCAGCAAGCTGAAAGTGTGTTAGCGGCCTGAGTCTAAACAACAGCCAATCAATGGAAAGGAAAGAAAGGGTTTTATGTTCTGGGTTTTTAATCACAGCCGACCAGCCAGGGTTATACATGCAGGGTAAATATACAGCCATTCACAGGTGTGTCATGCTGCCAAAGCCAACAGAGGGCCACGTCCAGCCCGAGATGCTAGTAGGTGTGAGGCTGCTTCAGAAAGCCGCAAAACGAAAGATGGGTGCAGTAACGTTATCTTGGAAGACATAGCCCAGTTAAAGGTTGCTGCTACCACCCTGTGCCCTTTCTCCTGCTCAGCGCGGAATTCTTTGGTCAGTAAATCAGAGCTGCTGCTATCAGTTATATGCTGGCTGTGCCTGCGTGCACTCTGATACATTTGTAGCTAGCCCACAGTTGTCATTTCCTGTTGCTGGCAGCACTAAGTTTTTGCATGACATTGCAACCTGGCTGTGTTGCTGTGTTTATCTGCCAGCACAGGCTATCGCTGGCTGGGCAAGGTACAGTATACTTTGTTGCTAGAATGTGGTGTTGTTGGAAGCTTATCCACACTCCAGCAACATGCTAGACTGTATAATACCCAGCCAGTGATTGCCTGTGCCAGCAGATGAACACAGGTACACAGCCGTGTGGTTAAGGTTTGGCGTAGAATAGAAGGATAAGAAGGCAAATTACATGTTCAAGTGCTGCTGACAAACACGCCATCTGTCCTGATTCCAGAAGCCATCACACAAAGTGGACTTGGGTGGACTTGAAGTCTGTACAAGGGAATTACTGAGGGATTACAAAAAGCCTACAGCATAGTTCCTGGCTGATTGATAGGGCGCACATGGAATATTCTCATCCACCAAGACTGACGTGGTAGTCTGCACAACAATGATGCTGGTCTCACATGCAATTTTGGTAGACTACCGAGTATCTGCAAGTCAACAGTCTGGGCCAGCATGGAAGGAAAAGAATGGACGTAGCTGGACCTGCTCTTGTGGGCAGCTTAGCTGAAGCAAAGAGAGGGCGTGGACCAGCATGACATTGGGGCAGAACATAACATTAGCGCAAAGCATGACATTGGGGCAGGGCATGACTTTGGGGCATGACATAGGGGCAGAGTAAAATTTGGGGCGGAGCTTGAATTCGGGGCATGACGTATGGGCAAAGCAAACGCTGGGGCGGAGCATGACATTGGGGCAGAACAGGAGTCTGCCAAGCCTCTGCTTGCAGCGAGTCTGCCATAGTTCAGCAGACTGAAAAGAGGTTGAGGTGCAGGCTTGACAGGTTGGAAGATGGCTGTAGCTCCCTGCCTAGCCAGGAACTCCTCAATTGAGCCCATGGGTGTCTCTCTGGTGAACTTCCAAGGAGCACTTCAATGCACATGCACTTTGCTATCCTGTCTCTGACTGTTTTCGCCGCCCCCCTTCACACACACACACACACACACACACACACACACACACACACACACACACACACACACACACACACACACACACACAATCGCACACATGCAGGCTACGGAATGCAAGGCTATGGCGGCTATGGCTACGGGATGAGCCCCTATGGCTACTCCGCAATGATGCCCTTTGGCTACAACGCGTTCATGGGCGCGCAGGCCCCAGCTTTTGCCGGGTATGGGGGCTTCCCTGCGGCAGTGGCACCTGGGGCTGGGGGCTTTGCTGGTGGCAGGTCAGGCGGGTGAGTGAAAGGAGAGGAAATGGTAAGGAAAGGATAGGGTAGGGTAGGAAAGGGTTACAATGCTGTCCCTGCAGACGAGGGCGGCTTGGCCAAGGAGGCTTCACTGGTGGCCAGCCAAGCAAGTGAGCATCGAGAGGGGACTTGCTTGTTATGGCTGACAGGTGGGCAAAGGCTCAGTCCCAGGACTTTGTTCGAGTGTTTCCAGGACTGCTGGGTTGGTGTGCTACCCTTGTGGCGGCAGCGGCTGGGGGTTGGGGTGTAGGTTGATGGTCAATTTGTGCAATGTCTGGGTGGTGGTGCGCACCAATTGCCTGCTGCCTGCTTTCCTCAAACAGCCATCAAGGCCATACATTTGGCAGACGTATGGACAGGTGGGGGGAGCAGGTGCTCAGCGGTTGACTTGTAGCCGCAAAAATAATTATTGACAAGATGTTGAGGGATGAATGAAACAGAAGATCAGCTCCTAGACGCCTTTTTTGCATGGCCAGTTCCCTGGCCAGTAAATTGGCCAGCAAGTTGGGCAGCTCTTGCACGGTCAGAGGTTGTTCTAGGCAGTGAATGTTCTTGGTGCGTGCTTGTCTTGGCGCTCTCTTATTTAGGGGTTAGGATCGCTACAGTGGCCCTTGCAGCGCAAATGGTTGCTGTCCCTTATGCACATTGCTTCATCCTGCATTCATTTTTATGACAGTTCTAAGGCCAAGAAGCCCCACTCATCCCTTTTTACTGAAGTTGTAAAGCACGTTGCATCCTGCACGCTTGTTTCATGCGCCCCCAGTTGGTTCAAATCGCTACGTCAATTCCCAGTCCTTGTTGTCGTCAATGTCTCCCATGTCCATGCAGGCGACGTGCACCTACGGCTCGCCCCCCTGCCCCTGCATAAGCGAGGCTGATTTGTTTGTTAATTCTTTTTCGGATGACAAGAAAATCAGGGTGCAGAAGGAAGGCGTCAAGCGTGCTGGCTGGTCCCTTGTGTCTTGCAGAACTGGATGCGTTTACGCAGACATGTAGTGCGCGTATTTGCGAGGCCTGTTGAGAGCATGCAGGACAGGCCCAGCGCCTAGGAAGGAGAGAGGGAGGCTCCTGTGTAGTGCACTCTTTGAGAGCATGCCTGTAACTGCTATGAGAGTGAGCGGAAGAATGGTACGCATGACTTATTGCCTGCATTTGATTTGCCTGCACTTGCTGCTATGGAATTTGCTCGCACATGCAATCCAGGCTGATGGCCTGTCGGACTAGTAACCCAACCCGCGTGAAGTGTGTTGTTTGCATATGCTTGCTTTCCATGTGTTCCATGCATGTGCCTGCCAGACACAAGTAGGCGAGAGCGAAAATGCCTGCCTCCTTTGTAGCAGCATGCCTGTGTGTGCTGCCTGCACCTTGTGCTGTGCATTGTTGCCAGCATCATGTGCACTGTTGCCAGCACTGTGAGCAAGATGCCAGCGTGAGGTGCACTGTTGTCAGCACGGTGTGCTGTGCACGTGTGGTGTGGTGCAACTCAACAAGCGAGCTTGTACCAAAACACCTGAGAGGGGTGTGCAATGAGAGAATATGTTTGTATGTTTGCTTATCAGCTTATCAATGCCTATTTGGGCTCGGGACATTGTTTGGTGCACAAGTGTGTGGCATCTCCTTGCACCTCAGCTGTGCTACCTGTGTCCCATGATGCTCTCATCTCTCCCTACACATGTGTTTATCAAAAGAAATGCTGAGTATGGTATGAGAGGTCCAAGGACTGGAGTGTTGGTATCAGCAGCACCTTATAGAGTATTGAGCTATTAGCACTGTCATGACGCGAGACACAAGACCTGGGCATCGACCGACGTTGACTTCAACAGGGAATGCTGGTGCTGGTGAATGAGCCTTTTACTCTCCTGTGTTCTCGTGTGTGTGTGTGTGTGTGTGTGTGTGTGTTTGCACGTGCGTGCGTGCGTGTGCGTGTCCGTGAGTGTCCATGTGCAGCGCGTATTATTCCTAGTAGTTCCCATTAATTTCCAGCAAGGTTTGTATTTACCAAGCGCCATGAATGGATGCCAAGTTGTGGCCATTGCTACACAAGGCCTTTTCGTGCTTGTATGCCTTATGAACATGCCTTCCGTCTAAATTGTTGGACCCTGCTTGCCCTAGCGTGTTATAAGCAGGGAAGTGTGTTGTGCCCACCTACGGCCTTTTTTCAAAGGAGGTCAGTGGGCGTATGGCTTTGATGTGCGGCCAACATAAAAATATCTAGCACAGATGCTGATATAAATGTTAAGGCAAGTGTGTGAGGTGTTAAGAGGAAAGAGAAAAGTTACATAGCTGTACCTGCCTTCGTGGGCAGCTTAGCTGAAGTAAAGAAGGTGCCTGTAACCAAACCACTCCGAGCTGGAGAACATGGACAAAACATTGCAGTCATATCAGGCATTTTTTTAGCTTACAATGAGTTACAATGGGGTTTGACCTTCAGCCAGGTAGTTTGGCTGCTCGGTCTGCTCAACTGTTCCAACTGCACAAAAAATATCCATGAGATCGGAAATAAAACGTTAAGTGTCATTAGTTTGTTTCTGCAAGAAATGAATAGCATCCTCAGAGCTAGCTTGAGAATAGTAGAAAGTGCCTGAATCGTCCAGAAAAATACCATAAGACGAGGGGAAGTCAGAAAATAACTGTGCATGAGCCCTTCGAAGAGAGCACACAGAAGCGCAAGAACAAAGGAACACGGCATGCTTTTCATCTTGGAGTCCTTGTTCACATTTATCACAAGTTGATGTGTGCTCCTGCCAAAGTGATGTCTCAACTCTTAAAGTATGAGCATGTAAGTGAAAAAGTGCTATGTTTCTTAGCGTGCGCTTGCCCAAATCAAGATGCAAATACCTGGGGACAGAAAAGGGCGCACCATGAACAGACAAGGGTCTCAAAGGAAGTGCCATCCAGTGATGATGTTTGGCTAATTTGTTCGTGTGGTCACCATGTTCTGCCAAGGCATCAGCATTCCACACACCTCGCAGCCTTTTCCTCAGATCAACAACAAACTCCCTCATGACTATAGGCTGCCCTGACCGAACACAATGAGTAAACACGTTGCACCTGTCCAAGCCTGTGCAGGCAGCAAAAAATTCTGAAGTCCAGCATTCATGGGAAAGACTGCTCATTTCAACATCTGCTTGCAGTACCTTACTGAGTGTAGTGCTGTTGCTGCGCAGTAAAGCATTGTAAAACCTAACTGCTGCACGAAACCAATAGAACTGTAAAGGTTCATGCCCACACTCGCGCAGTACAGACCAATTAGGAGTGGTGCGCTTTACCCCAAGGATACGCTTCAATAAGCACAGATGTACAGTTTGCAAAGGACAGTCCATTTCAGCTCCTTCTTTCATAAATCTAGTGCCCCAAATCTGGCATGCATACATGCTAGCAGGGAGAGCATATGCTTTAGTCAGCCAGAGCATGGTACGCGGCCTATCTGTCAGGCGGTGCTCAGATGCGAATTGCCTTATCCGTCTACAACCAGCTAGGAAAGGGGCACACATATACTCAGCAGTGGCTTGCGGGTTGCGTTGTTTTGTGAACAGCATGCCTAAATACCTAAAAGAATATGCACACGCCAAATGAGCTCCACCTAACGTGAAAGCTGGCACATTATCACCCTTTGAATTGAAGTGCACAATCTCAGACTTGGCAGTTTTGATCACCAACCCTTTCCGCTGAGCATACGTATGTAGCCTATCTAACATCAGTTGGAGCTGATCAGGAAGGTTACTAGTGAGGCACAAATCGTCTGCATACAGCATGTGGGTGACTCGAACGTCCCTAGTGCCTGTAATAGCCCCTTGCACATTTTCTGCCAAGCAGTCCACGTCATTGATGTACAAGGAGAACAACAAAGGGGAAAGCGGGCAGCCTTGCTTAACTCCAAAATGGGGGCGCACACGAGCTTGCTTGCAGCCATCCACCAAGATATACTCATCATTAGCATACATGCTTTTAATGACAGCCAACAGGCACGCAGGCATACGAATGCGCTGCAGGTGAGTCCAAAGAGCTTCCCTAGGAATTGTATCGTAAGCCTGCTTGAAATCAATAAAAGCTGCATGCAGCCTTGGGGATGCATTTGGGCGCTTGACCTGAGCAGCATGCTGCAAGTGCCGCAAAATGAAAATGGGCTGCAAAGTGTTACGGCCAGGATAGAAACCAAATTGAGTGTCTAGAATCTTGTTTTTATCTTTACACCACCCAGTGACCACCTCCCTAAGAACGTTAGCATACAGCCTGTACAGGGTGCCACTTACTGCGAGCATGCGATAATTCCCTGGGTCCAACACAGAGCCCTCCTTGTAAAGAGGAGTTATCTTAGCCACTTTCCAACAAGCAGGAATCTCAGCCCTCTCCATCATGGCAGCAAACAGACGTGCAATGTAAGGAGCCAAAACATTCATCCTATCCGTGCCTCTACCATTACCTGCTGGGACCCTCTTTTCAGCATACTTAATAAAGGGTGCAGCAACAGCATCAAAACCAGGGGATGTCCTAGCATTCAGCTTACGCATGTGCTCGCAAAGAATAGGGTACAGGGCAGCTGCATCAGGCAGTTCCATCACATCAGGTTCAGGCATCCACCGAGACTCAGCACCTTGACGGAAAAGCTGCTCAGGAGGCGGGTTGTTGCGCCCCAGGGGCACTGCCATATCCCGAGCTGGAGCTCCAGAGTTGCCAGTCCAACGTGCAGCAACCCGCTGTGCCACCCCACGCATAGCTCCAATAACGGACTCCACCCCTCTGCTAATGCTGTCCCACATTCCAGGCCTTCTACTTAAGGTGCTTTCAGGGCAGCTACCCATGGGGCTTGCTTGTTGATCAGGGATGTGAGGAGCGTTTCTTGCTGGACAAGTGGGGTGCCTGCCCACAAATCCGTTGGTATGCAAGGCGGCGTCCTGATAGTGTGTGCTTTCAGGGCAGCTACCCATGCCATGCATATGTGCTGCTTCTCTATTTGAAGGAGAAGAGCAGTTGTTCATGCGGGCACCAAAATGATGCTGTAAGTAAGAGTTCCAGCCGTCCGCTGCAATGGGAGTCTGATGGGTGCTCCTGGGCTTCCTAAGCATTTCATGAATGTCAGGCCTGTGTCTCTTCAGCCTGTCCAAGAAAACTGCTTTCTGGTACTTCTCATAAGCCCGCCGTGCATGCCTTGTTTGTTTTTTGTATTCTTTTTTAAGAAATTGGCGGGCATGCACAGCTTGACCACTTTGCACAGCTTGAATAAACAGACGCCTCTTTAACCGACACTGATCATCAAACCAGACAGGCCTTCTAATCCCATGCTTTTCTGTTCTCTTAAAAACACACGCCTGAACTCTGTACATGCCAACTGTTTGTTCACTAGCAGCTTGCATTATCCAGCTTCTCAGGCAGAAACATGCTGTATCTATGTTGCCAGCATCAAGAGCAGCCTCCAATTGCACCGGCATCTCCAAGTTTCTCTCCAGTTCCTCCACATAGGCCAGTTGCCGCTCATGCTTCCAAGTTAAACTCAAACGACTAATTGGTTTACATTGTTAACCTACAGCCCAAATATTTGGCTGATTGGTTGCTGGTGAAACATTCTCAACCAGCTATCACAAGGTTAACAAGTAAACAAGCTTCTACAAGAAGTTAAAAAAGAAAACTGCTGTATGCCATGCTGTGCTTGTTTCCGTTTTGTTCAAGTGCTGTGTTTTGCATATGCAAGATACGTGTGGCTTTGCTCATTCAAAGTGCTCAACGTAACTGCACGATAAATATCCTTGAAATCGGAAATAAGATCATAAGTCTCAATAGTTTGCTTCTGCAATAAATGAAAAACATCCTCAGAGCTAGCTGCAGAACTAAACAATGTATGCTAGGGAGGGAAGGGTTACGCAGCTGTACCTGCCTGCGGGGGCAGCTTAGCTGAAGCAAAACGTGCTTGTAACGAAACCAGTCCAATTTAAAAGCAATATTAGCTCAGTCACGGCATTTCAGGCATGCAGACACGAACTTGGCTAATTGTAGGATATCAGCCTGGTTTATGAAGTCTCTAAAGCGTAATGGACAGGACAGGATAGGGTTACATAGCTGTACATGCCATGTAAAGTGGGTTTACATTGCTAACCTACAGCCCCAACCTCTAGCTGATCGGTCGCTGCATAGCTGTACCTGCCTACAAGGTCAGCTTAGCTGAAGCAAAAAGGTGCCTGTGTCCAAACCAAACTTGTGTAAATGTCAACTGAAAGTTTTGAGCTGAGTGCAGAAGTGTCAACCGTAAGAATCACACACACTCACTTTAAATGAAACAAGCATGCAAAGTCGTGCATGAAACTCCAAAGGTTGTAGTGTCAGGGAAATATACTTTTGTATTTTCCACAAGAACCTCTTGTGCTTCTTGAAGCGCAGAAAGTTTGAGGACAGCATCACTCTGGAAAATGGTCTAAGAGGCCATGACAAATGTGTTCATGTTATGCTTTATACTTCAGTTTTCAGTATCCACTGTCATAGATGCATTGCGAGGTTTCAAGAAGGGTAACCGCCGATACAGCCAGGTGAGTGCACATGTCAACATAAGGCATCAGTTGCATTGCCTTGCTTGAAGCTCTTCAGCAGTAAAGTACCCACTGCAGTCTCTCCCAAACATGGCACGGGGTTTGGAGGGCCCTTGAGGACCCCCATACACTCCCCCATACCTCCTATTAGGGACCCATGTTGCTTTTATTGCCTGCCAGTCTTGTGTGCTCCAACTCTGGTCTCTTGGTCTGCCGTTTGTCTGAGCCTCTTGGCTCCTCCAAAGCCACCCGCAGTGCGTGTATTTCTTGTACAAGTGCTGCTGCTCTTGCTGCTGGGGAAGGGCAGTGTAAAGCGTGATGCACTGCTCGGGGAAGCAGAGCTAAACAGATGCTGGAACTGAGCGCGTAGTTTTCAAAGTCCTGGGATGGGCAATCCAGGATAATGTGCTCTTTGTCTTGTACAGTATGCCAATCACATTTGTTGCAAATTCTAAGCTTGTATAGGCACCTATAACAGGTGCTAGAACTGAGTGCGCATGTTTGTTACTTTTCCTTCATCAATTAAGGGAAAGGAGGGTTACTGGAAGCACCCTGCTCCAGAACTCGGCTGGAGAGATTTGTTTTCTTTCGCACGCCTAGTGGCAACAAGTTTGTGGACATGCTTAAAAGACTTGGCACAAAATTTTTGCGCAAGCTTTATGGCATGCTGGCGGTCCAGCCCCATTTTGTAAATCACCCTGCCCTGCACTGCCTCGCCCACTGTACCTCCTCTTCCAAAAGAACCCTACAAACAAAACTATGTGACTCCATCACAGCATTTCAGGCACGTTAACACAGACTTGGCTGATCCTAGGATCCCAGCTTGGTCCATGAAGTCCCTCGGGCGCGATGCACTACTTAGGGGTACAGATTTGAACATGCGCTGGAATTAAGTGCTCCTTTTATTTATAACTCAGTTGGTTTGCATTGGGATGATTAGATTGCACAGGGAGACCTTCAGCCAGTCTGTTTGACTAATCAGCCTGTGGCTGGTCCATGCCAGCCAACAGCAAATCCGAAAGCTCAGACATGAAATAGAAAAGCTTCTAATTGCATTACAAAGGACATTAGAAACAGCCTGGAAACGAAGTTGATGCTGCAAAAAAGTGTGTGCAGCTGAAAAATAGCTTGGAGTACTTTTGCACAGACCCTCATACCTACAAATGAAGAGAACATGGGCCTCATCTTGAATTTGCCTGCATGAGCATCAATCACACACAGGAGAAGTTCCATCCTCCCAATACGCAGTTTCCACATTCAAAGTGTGAGCTCTCAACCTGAATCCACTAACATTCTGCATGACATACTGAGGCAAGTCCAGATGCAAATACCCTGGCATTGGGATTAGGCCTTCAGCCAGTAAGTTTGGAGCAGAACTAAACAGACGCCGGGTCTGAGTGCACAGATTGTCAGGTCCTATGAGACAACCTAAGGCAATGCGCTCATCATCTTGTCAAAAAAAGCAATGGGAAATCTACAGTCATTCTGGAAAAGATCAAAATGGGATGACACCCTCTCAAGGTCTCCGTCAACAACCCAAGCGATTACAACGGGAAAAAAGCAGCAGCTGCAGAAGGTGGGCTGATAGGCATTAATGTTTGCTAGGCACTGCTAGCGCGCTGGATACAACGAGGTAGGACACAAACTGGTCAGCAATAACCCAAATAGAAAAGAAAAATTCAAAGACGAAAGGCCCAATCTCTTGCATCATATGAACTCTGTTTATCTTGGAGTTGAAATCACCCTAGGTATCCTCTTTTCCTTAATTGATGTGGGGAGTGCTTACGCTGCCTGCGTAGTTTTCTTTTCTTTCTTTCACCATAAACTTAAACAGGAAGCACCATATCCAACGCATGACTTGTAATTTCAGAAATAAGCTTGATAACCTTGACTCCTCCTATGCTTTCCTACATCAACGCTTGCCATTCAACGTCAAGCGGACAAGTTGTCCGTACTGCCATAATCCATAGCCTTGCCTGTGTGTTTGCAGTCATTACCTGCACACCAGCAGACCTTTTCATTTGGGACTCTATGATGAACAGGATTACCAAACATGTACACAAACTCTGTAACAGCACAGCCTGAGCAGCAGCAAAGATTCATGAAAATTCTGACAACTTTGGACTAGGGCGGACTTCAGTTTGTATGGAATACCATAGACGCCTCGCTTTTGTGCTAACATCCAGCCTGGAGAACCCCTCCATTAGACATTGCACCTTACGCCTCAACATCCTGACAAAGCAAATTGCGGACCTTCATATCTACAAAATGCCTCACCAAACTAGAAGGAACTAACCTGCTAATAAGACGACAGCTCAACTCTTGCATGCATGCCCGCCAGTTGATGAGCATCCACTCAAGCAAGCTCCACTCATGAAACATGAGGTAAACATCATCATCGTTGACTTAAACCTCATCCATAAAGCCCTTTCCCTACATAAACCGCCTCCCCACAATCTCTCCACCCTTATAACCTGCATAATGCAACCCCTAATAGGCCCGGGAAGCAATGGGTGCATGGACTTACATCCCTGTGCAAGAATCATGTCATTACTGTAGCTCAGCTCCAAGCTAATCACTCCAAGATCAACGCTAAATGCAAAACAGCACTCAACAGACTGGCAGCACTGTTTAGTTTCCCCCTGGGAGGTGAATTGAGTACATCCAAAAAATCAATATCTACATACAAAACTGAAGAACACTTGCAATTTGCCTCATCAGCAAACCCATTTGAATGGCCTCATCAATACTGACCTCAGTGCGGAACCATATTCCTTCATTGATACCTACCCCGATGTAGGCTCCCAACCAAAAAGCACCACTTCTACACAAGTAGTGCCATCACCCTAACCTCGCTCCGCACCTCACTACAGACACAGTCATACTGGACGCCGCCTCAGACGTGAAACCATGCCACCTTGTCCGCCCCAATCCTATAGAAGAAATACGTCCTATTACACAAGAAGTGATGACTGCCAAAGGAACACAACCCGCAGAAGATCCACCCAATAAAAGAACTCGCTCCAATTGTAAACTGAGCATAGATCCTACACAAATAATCCATATACCAAAAAGAAAAGGAAAGTCTACGCAAGCCAGGTCCAGCTGCGTGCATAAAGGAAAGGTCCCCTAACTAGCAAGCTAGCTAGGGCCTCACCGAGGAGGTTCACAGGCCCAGCCTAAACCAAGCTATGAACCGATGGGGAATAACTAATGAGGGTCAGGCGGGTTGCTGTCAGCCATGCGCCTGTGGGCGTAGACTCTCCTCCATCCATATGTCAACACAAATAGCTGCTCCTAATCCTAAAATTATGACGTCCACTTGACAAGATCCACCTGCAGGAAGGCCACCCAGCAAGCGCACACGCTCAACAATGAAACACACCTTTACACCCATGTTTCGACCTCTTTGCCAAAATAATCCAGGAGCAAATGCCAATCAAAACGCTCCAAATTACATCCCAATACAGCCAAACTCGCAATGCACAACAGGTACCTGCACCAGACAGGCAACACCCGCAGCCCTCCTACTTGTCCAGACACTCCCCACAGCCTAAATACACAAACCAACTAACATAAAGACAAGAAGAAAAATGCTTCACACACTTTTGAGCCAATGTATCTCCTTTTCCTTAATTGATGCAGGGAGAGGTTCCCTGTCTACATAGTTTTTCTTTTCTTTTTTCTTTTCTTTTTATTTTCTTTCACACAGCGGTAGACATTGCCCCTCTTGCCGTTAACCCCCTCGGCTCGCTGAACCAAGGCTCCGAGGTCCGCAAAACCTAAGTCCAGAAGCTTGCAAAAGCAAAAACAGCCAGCCATGCCATCAATGCTATTTATCAAGAAAAAGAAAAAGAGAAACATGCAGGCAGTGAGAATATTCCATACATCAATTAAGGAAAAGGAGACACGTTGGCCCAAAAAGCCGTGAGCCTCCCTCACCAGAGGGTAATAGGGAACTTCCATTGAAGCTAGTGTGGGTCTGGAGGGTTCCTGGCAGCATGCGGCCCCAGGGCACCAGAGTTTGTTGAGTGTTTATGTTTCCGATGGCACATCTGGTAGAGGTAAGTTGTGCGCATATAGCACAGAGTGGGCATGGAGCTTTCGTGCAAGTTTGGTAGACCTTCGTGTGTCAATTCCTAGGATTTAAAGCTGATCCAGGGTATGGGCAGTATAAATAGTCCCACCCACGCCCAGGAGAATGGCGTGGAGAGTGGTCTCGGCACCTTGGAGTTTTATGCACAGTTCACTGTGTTGTCGCTGTGAGGCTTCAAGGGTTACAAGGGTTACAAGGAAAAAGGCCTCAGTCAAGACATTTGACTGCTAGCCTGCTCATAAATACACATGAGATCATGAAGGAAAAAAAGAAGTCGCTGTGAGACTTCTAGCTGGGCACCAGGCCTCGTATCTTCACAGTATTTCTATTAAGTGGTTTTGGGTGGTCAATTCATGAAATTGCCTGGCTGGAGTTGTGCTGCTCCTTGCATCTTCCCATACTGCAAAGTACCCAAGGTGTGTGTAGCGGGTGTTGCCGCTGCTAATTGTGATAAATGACAACGAAGACAGGATGACTATGTAACCTCCAGCAAGCATACATATTTGCGTCTTTTATACTTCCCATAAAGCGAACCGAATTTGTACCTCTGACACTTCCATATGAAAGGACGTCAAATTGACACTGTCATTGACAGTGTCAATGAACACGTTTGCACGTCACAGTCGACTGCATGTACTTCTTGTGTTTTTGCGTATTTTATTTTGAACAGTCACCTCTACAGTGAGGGGGAAGTGTGTGGTCTGTATGGGTTAGTAAGGCAAGGAGTGATCAAGGTAGCATCAGGGCGGCTGGTGTTGCGTCTAGCTAGACATATAGCTATAACTTGACCAAGATCAGGCACGGGCTACTGCTAGAAACCCTCCTGATCCCCATTGACTTCTTTCCTCTGTTTCTCTTGGTGAAAGGGAAACAAGGTGCCTTGGCCCTAGGTATCCTCTTTTCCTTGATTGATGCGGGGAGTGTTTTCACTGCCTGCGTAGTTTTTCTTCTTCATTTTGTATCCCCATTGCAGTGCTAATCAGCAAATTGGAGAGAAGAAGTGGTTTGGTTTTGGTGGGAGGCTTTGCAGCATCTTGAAAATCCAATAATATAAAAGCTTGAATTGGTTGGGGCTGAGTTGCCAAAGCGACAGCGCAAGTGATTAGCTCCTGTTGATTAAAGACATTTCAGCTCATGATCATAGGGTGTGAAAATGCACACGCATTTCTGCAATTATGTGAAAAATGTTGCTGTCATATCTTAGCTGGATCTTCAGCAACACCTACAGAGGGTGTGCTGCAGCACAACTGAAGTTGTACAGACACATGTGCTTGATCCATCAAAGCCTTCAGTTGCAGCGAGAAATTTTCACGCCAAGATCAACCATTTGGATATTATGTAGGTTTGATTTTATATTTGACAAACCTTGACAGTCATCGAATAGTTCTTGACTTCTCATGCCCATCCTCTCGTATGCACGTCCAGGTGGAAAAGTTATGGAGAGACAGATTTATAGAAAACATCTTACTCTATTTCCTCCATGAAATGAGTGATGCTGTGAGCACGCCAGCTGGGTCGTCTGTCTTTCTCTAAGTGTGTTTTGTGTGAAAAGAAGTCATTACATTTAAATCCATCGTCTATTTTGGTAAGCTTGAGAATTGATGTGTTGAAGAAATTGGTTGCTCATGACAGACGGAAGCAACCTGGTCCTCAGACGCTTGGATGCTGCAGACTATCATAAGGGTGGGGTTTGCTGCACACATGAGACTCATGCATGAACAAAGGTCTCCTTATAGAACTCTGTAAGGCAAGCCATTGCTTCCCTGTCCTCACCTCTCTGCGCGCAGGCTTTCTGCAGCTGTTGGGGCAACTCTCTGTTGTGGGGGATGTTTCTGAGGAGCAGTTCCAAAGTATGTGTCTCAATTGAATTTTTGCCTGCATTATGTGTTGCAATGAACACGTGGGACCAGTTGACAGCTGATGTTTTAAGCTTGCTGAGCAAGCCCCCCTTCCCCATACAGGCCGCTTCAGCGAACTTTCTGGCAATCCAGATTACTACACGGTTGTAATAGAAGGTAGATGGATGGAAGGCTGGATAAATAAATGGACCCAAAGACATTCATGCAGTTGACCTGAAAGGCTGCCATTCATTGTCGTGTGGATCCCATTTAGCACTTGTTGCGATGAAAGACCAAAGTTAAGGCCCTGTCATGCCTATTTGCATGTTGGCATGGGCCAACGCTTGCCAATCAGGCTTTATTGAAGCACACTGCCTCTATCAATGCTGACATAATGAATTTGGAAGTTTAAACCCTGAAAACACGTAGACCCTACCAGGGAGAGATCAACCTACAAAGAGTGCAGATGGCTTGAATGTACCCCTAGCCAGCTGATGTATTTGCTCTGTTGCTTTGATTGTAAGCTGTTTTTAGCCTGCCGCAAAATGTTTTCCCCGTGTCTTGTTCATGCATCTCGCCTATGAACATGAGCCAGTCTGTCAGAAGCCCTCCCACCTTTGTCCTCTTTCTAGACCAAGGAGCGTCCAAGATTGTTGCTACGGCATCGCTCATAGTTGAGCGCAAGTTCCTGCGCAGCTGTGGCAAAGTAAGGGGTTGTAGAACGCTATTAAAGAGAAGTCTGCAACTTTATCACAGTCTGCTTGTGCTCTCTAGATCCTGGGCCTTTCTGACAAAATCCAAAGCAAGGCTCACCCAACAGATTCAACTTTGTTTGGCCAGCACTTGGTTTCTCTGTTCAGCAAATAACTCGAAGATGCAGCCTGTCTAAACTGCTCCCCCAAAGGAGCTGGTCCGCTTAAAGGTTTCTGACTTTGTCATTCGAATGTTGGGCATGCTTTAAAACAAGCCCCTCATGCAAGAACCACCTCCTCCTCTCGCGTTTGTCTTGTACAGTGTGGCCACATCGAGGATGTTGTCGTAGCTGATTCTTACCGAGGCAAGAAGCTAGGCCAAAGGTGGGTGATGCCTCTGCTCTTACGTTTGCAAGCCTTAGCGGCAAGCCGTTCCATGACCTGCTCCTTGTACCTCAGCTCTTCCAAGGACCCAAGTGGCATATTTAGTGCATGATGTTTGCACCTTGACCCCGCATGTCTCCTCTGGTCACCATAAACTTTGCAGTGGTCACTTTAAACTCTTCTCTGGTTGCTAGAATGTTGCTAAAATGTCGCTAAAATTTCTTCAGTTGCTCCTGGAGATCTTGCCTTGATTTTACGTAGTACATCTCATCTGTTGGCCTCTTCCTCTCCCTCCATGTCAGGGTCCTTGCTGCCTTGACAGACACAGCAAAAGAGGCAGGATGCTACAAAATAATCTTAGACTGCAGTGAGGATAATGCTCCTTTTTACGAGAAGTGCGGCCTTTCCAGGAAGGAGATCCAAATGGTGAGACATGAACATGTGTGTGTTGTGCGCGCGTGTGCGCGTGCACTGGTGCCAAGATGACCTGATCGTTCCAGCAAATTCACTTTATATTGGCATCAGTAACCTGTGCAGGGTTACAGAAGCTTAAAGTTGCACACATGCGTTGGGACCCCCTGATGGATACCTGCCAGAACAGCATGTCATCATTCCAGTATGTTCAGGAAGAAGAGTAGAGCTTTGTGTTGTGCCAATTGTTGGGGCTGCAGGCCACCATCCCTGGATAAAGGCATCTTCATGAAGAGGCTGGTCTACTCCTTGCTAAATCAGGGCAAGGATTTCGTCCTCCATTCTGCTCTGCATCAATTTGCTTGGCCTCCACGCAGTGATGAGCTGTGTGGTTACTTACTAGCACAGAAGCACAACTTGGAGTCCTGTTTTGGTAGATTGCTGTGTTCCCTCACTGTCTATCGTGTCCATTGACTCATAATATGTGGCCCACTTACATTTCCAGACACTAGGTGAGAGGCTCACTTCCATTTCCAGACTCGTGACTAGAGGCTTGTTTGCATCTTTCAACTCAGGACAAGAAGCTATCTCATTTCCCTCGCCATGACATGAGGCACGATACCATCCCCAGACTCAATACTTGTGGCAAGGGGCCTGCTTTTGTTTCCCTATTCGTGACGGCAGGCTTGCTTTTCATCGTCACTTTGATGTCTGACTCATGTCACTGACTCATTGTCACTTTGATGTCTGGAGGCTTTGCTTGCATTTCCAGCCAAGGCCATTACACTCAAGCTGGACTTGCCTTTACACTCAAGCTGGACTTGCTCATGCGCCTGTGCAGGTGAAGTACCTTGCGACGTGAAAAAATAAGTTAAGTACGCTTGGTAGAAAGGGGCAGGAACTTGTGGCTAGCAGCTGTTTCCTCCTGCTGCTCTTGTAAGCATGCGGCAGTAAGCCTCATGCTGATTTCATTAATGCTCCTTCGTTGGTTTGGGAAGCTAGTTTTGGAATGCCGTTGAAATTCCACGCAAGCATTTCTCCTGTTGGCGGCTCAGTTACACTGATCAGGCTGAAGGAGGGAAATGCGCCCCTGGGACAATTAGCCCTGCTTTGCGTGCTTGAAATGTCAAACTGGTCGCTGCAAAAATGTCTGGAGCTAGAACTTTAAAACGGCCTATGCCTATCCTTCACTGCCATTGAGCCATCACCAACAGACTATCAATGCACAATGGCAGGAGCACTTGGCTCCAATGATACGCCAAACATGATGATCAGTCTTTGCACTGTCTTGTCTGCTGCACCATTGGCTCCAATGATACGCCAAACATGATGATTAGTCTTTGCACCATCTTGCCTGATGCACGATTTCCTTACAGATTAGAGGGATATGGTTGCCAAGAACGGCACAGAACGGTCTTGTGATATGCTTCATGCAGGGCATTTCCTTGTTTTCATGTTGACCCCTCTACAACCAGGGGGACAGCTACCAAAGTATGGATTTGCATGCTTCTGATTTGTAACGACAGTGCGACTATTGACCTAAGTAATCTGCCAGTATAAAGCTTGCCGCCTTGCCTCCTCTGGTTTAGACGCCCTGCTTTTATCCTGTGCCAAGTGATTGGGTTTAATTTATAGGTCCAGGAAGGACTGACAACTCACTGGATTTAATGTGCTTCTATTCCATGGGGCTCACTGTCAGTGTCAGCGCTGACTGTTATGTCTTTCCTCAAAGCATGCTCGTTCAGGTCTTGTGTTGACTTGCACTTGAAGTTCAGGGACATTGGAAATGGTCAACAGCCATGAGTTGCATTCTGCTGCTATTGCTTGACTCTTCCTTACCCTTTAAAAGCGGTACAGGTTATGCCATTTCCAATCCATTACTTTCTGGTTAAAAATCGTCATGGTCTCGGGCTTCAATTCAGTGTTACATATTTCGACAGAAAAGAGAAAAAAAACTACGTAGGTAGAGGAAACTCTCCCTACAGAGAGGGAAATTGACTTGTTTGCAAAATAATTTTCTCTTCCAAGATTATAAGCAAAAAAACTATCTGTTTAAGCCGCTGACAACTGCCAGGCTGAAAGGAAAAAAGAAAACAAGGCAAAAGAAGAGAATATTATATAGAAGGAAAAAGGAAGGGACTCAGCAGCATAGATTTTTGAAGGTGTTTTTGGAGATGCTCAGGCACAATCCAAAATGGACCATCTGTGACAGAAAGTACCACCGTAGGTGACCTTGGAAGGCGTAGTTCTGAATGCTTGAATCGCTGTGATTTGTTGCCCTTGTTCTCCAGGTCAGGTTGGTTTGGTTACAGGTTACGGGAAAAAGAAGGCCTCCAGTCAAAACGGTTGACTGCTAGCCTGCTCATAAAAAAGCAATAATTCATGTAGAAAAGAAAAAAGCTTCAAGTTGTTATTGCTTTGATTTTAGAAAGAAGAGATGTGATAAGACTGTACATGGTGAATGCCAGGTACATAGGTTGGTTTGGTTACAGACACTTTATTTGCTTCAAGAAAAGAAAAAAAGAAAAGAAAAAACTACGTAGGCAGAGAAAACTCTCCCTACATCAATTAAGGAAAGAGAGACACATTGGCTCAAAGAGCCATGAGTCTCCCTCACCAGAAGATGAGAGGGGAGTCAATGTGGATCAGGTGGGTTTCTGGCAGCACGCTGTTCCAGGGCACCAGTGTTATGAAGAGTGTTTTTGTTTTCAATGGCACGTCTGGTAGAGGTAAGTTTGTGCGCAAATTGTACAGAATGGGCATGGAGTTTTCTTGCAAGTGTTTCAGATCTCTGTGAGTCAATCCCTAATTTTTTTAATTGATCAAGGGTATGGGCAGTGTAGATAGTCCCACCCACACCCAGGAGGATAGGGTGGATAGTAATCTCTGTACATTGGAGTTGTTTGCACAGTTCACTGTGTTGTTGCTGTGAGGCTTCTAGCTGGGCACCAGGCCTCGTATCTTCACAGTACTTGATTTCTATTAAGTGAATATGGCGGGCTGGAGTTGTGCTACTCCCCATACTGCGCAGTACCCGGTTTGAGGGTGGAGTGGGTGGTCTGTTTGGGTTGGCTAGGTGAGGAGTAACCAAGATTGCATCAGGGCGGCTGGAGTTGCGTCTGGTTTGCATAGAAACCGTGGGTTTGAAGAGGTTGAGAGGTACAGCACGATTAAAGACTTGCTCAGGGACTTGCAGGTCGTGCTGGGCCAAACGGCTTGCATTGCCCGCATCCAACTGCACAAGATTGGCCCCATAAGAGCCTTCACTGATCCGTTTCAAAATCATCCTGCAAGCAATATTGTGACGCTCAGTTACCATGTTACGAATGACAGGGCATTGGCAGCCAGATAGGATGTGGAGAGCGCTATCCACGTGATGGCACTCAGGTAGGGGGCATGTCAGGCTAGTGGATCTTTTATATCGGACCGCATGTTTCTGATTGTAGAGGGTGCCTGTGCGGTATTGGAAGACAGTACGTTTTATTCGGGTTGAGAGACCGGGCATGTTCCAAAAGGCATTGCTAATTTTCTTGCTTATGTGAGGTAGTAAGCTCTGGTAGTAAGTGTAGTAGCCTGCCTTTCTGTCAGCATAGCCCAGCTTGTGTTTAGCATGCATATGGGATTTCAAAGCATTTTTAAGGTCTGGGAGGTAGCTCAGACGAGGAGAAGAAGGGTGGGATTGAGGAGGCCTAGGATTTGCCTCTTCACTAGCCAGCCAGATTGTATTATCGAAGGGATTTCCTCCTGGGCCAGCGCTAGGGAGTCCAGTATCAGTTAGGTTGCCATCTTTGAGGGAGGCCTGGTATTTAGCAACCTGATCTGCGCATTCATTCCCAGCTATTCCAGCATGAGACTTGACCTTGTAGAAAAAGACGTGATCTTGAGAGGCTCGGGCAAGGTTTGATATCTTCTTCAAAACATCTCCTTGCACGTGATGCCTATGCTTTTCTGGATACAGGATTTGCTTTCTGAGTTGATGAAGTGAGCTAAGGCTATCTGTGGCAATATGTGTGTAATCGTGAGTGAGCGCAGCAGCAATGGCAGCGAGCTCAGCTCTTCCTATGATATTGGTAATACCAGCGCCATTAGGTTCAACTAGGTTTTGTGAATCACTCAGAGGGTGGTACACACCTGCCCCTATAACTGTCTTGCCATTCTGGACCTGGCAACTGCCGTCTGTGTAGGCCCAAGATCTCCAATCTGCAACTTTAAGCTGGAGGTTGGGATGGGACTGACAAGGAGCATTAACAGTATTGTCTGGGGCGGATCTTTTGGGGCTCTTGGAAATCTGTATCGTGTCTAAGGGGAGCTTTTCACGTTTTTTGATCCCGGGCATCACTTCATGTCTTGTATTCTGGATGGGGTGGTTACTAACATTTCTAATACATTTTTCCATTCTGATGGCTTTGGCTAGATCCTGAAGCCAGTTACAGTTCTGGTTATTCAAGTGGACTCTTGCAGCCGTATTCCAGACTGCGATAATTTGTAAATCCCAGGTATGCTTGGGTAGGGCAGTTTCCTGGCTGACCCAGGATTGGGGTTTGTCATAGGTAAATTTGTTTTTTGGAATGGTCCCGAGCTTGTAGCAAATGTGTGGGTAGGCATTGAGGAGTTGTGAGTAGGGGTTGGTTATCATATGCCTGCAACTTGCTGGCAGAATCATGAAGGTGGCTGTAGCCTCTGTGTTAAGGATGGCAGAGTAAATAGCATGTCGTAGTGTTAGTTTCATGGACTTCTCATCATAGATGGGATGGCAGATAGACATCCCGGAAAATCTGGAGGAGAGAGAATTGTAGTGGGCACCAAACAGAATGTCGCGGGGATCAGAACTCCAGTAGTGGTGGTATTTGCTTCAGTTAAGCTACCCTCGTAGGCAGGAATAGCTACGTTTTCCTCCGCTCATGCGTTTCCATGTGTTTTCTTGGAAGGAACTCTGCACACCTTGCCCTGTCGGTACGGACTTTGAGTTACAATGAGTTACAATGGGATTTGATCGGTACGGACTTTGATCTTTCCCTCGATGCATGCAGCCAAACTGCTAGGTACTGTAGTGCAAGCGGAGAAAGTAAACTCACCTTTTACAGGACTTTTCTGGATTGCCAGAGTTTTGATATGCAGAACATGGGACAGGTACTGCACTTCTTACCAGAGTTCGCTGCCTCATGTGAAAATGAGCATGGCAATGCCTTGTGGGTCATACTTTTTAATACCTCACAGGTACCGTGCAGGTACCCTCTACAACCAACGCTGGAATTGCGGGAAATGAATGCGCAGATGCCATTGCTAAACACCAGGCTATTCAGAACGATGACACCCCTGCAAACACAACCTTCCCCTGCGTCAACCTTGGAGGTAATCCTTTCCATGACACCACCTGGCTTGCCTTTGAGGAAGCTGCCCGCTCCCACGTAAACACGCCCTGACTCACCTGCCCTGAAGCTTAAACACTTCTCCAACCTTTATGATGATCTGAAGACGTATATGCATATAGAATCTGGACACAGGAAGGCCAACAGCGAGACAGGATATGGAAAAGGAAAAGCTACGCAAGCGGTAAACACCCCAAGCATTGATTAAGGGAAGGGGTCATCCTGGGTACGAACACTTTGATAGACCACCTCACCGCCACGAGGGATACTACTCTTACTATCAAAGTGGGTGTAGCACAGTTCATAAGATCAACAATACCTTCTGGACCATGACAACTCTTTCATTCACAATGAAACAAAGCGTTTTCAAATACCGCACAGGTACCCTATTCAATCAAAAACATGCAGTGCGCTTCAAAATTTCCACCAGTCTACAATGCCCCTTTGTAGGGGGCCAGACAGTGCCCTTCACATCCTATCAGGGTGTAAGCATTCCGCCTTGTCAAATATGGTAAGAAAAGAAAAACTACGTAGGCAGAGGAAACTATCCCTACATCAATTAAGGAAAAGGGGACACATTGGCTCAGAAGAGCCGTGAGTCCCCTCAAACACGAAGCTATAAAAAGAACACCCTCATGGGGATCTGGAGGGTTATTGGAAGCGCCCGGCTCCATAACCTGGCTGCAAGAAGTATTCCTGTTTTCAATAGCACTCCTAGTGGTAACAAGCTTGTTGGCATACATGACAGAATGGGCATGAAGTTTGCGAGCAAGTTTATTGGCGGGTTGGTGGTCAAGTCCCAATTGTTTAAACTGGTTAAGGGTGTGCTCTGTATAGCAGGTCCCACCAACACCCAAAAGGATGGTGTAGAGAGTCACAACTTTTGCATTAATGAGTTTGCAGAGGTCTGCATGCTGCCGCTGTGCCGCCTCCAACTGCTGTCCAGGCCTCGTGTCTTCACAGTACTTAATTTCAATCAAGTGCACATGCCACTGGATCACATTCAGTTGGTGGGGTTGCCTCACGCGGTTGGCTGTTGTGGTCCTCAGTGTGGGAGCAGGAGGTAGAAGGAGAAGAAGGAGTGGGTTTGGCTTTATAAGGAGTAATCAGTATAGCATCAGGACGGCTGGAGGTGAGTCTAGAGCTCTTAGGAAAATTTCTTGGAAAGAGGTAAGGGGGTATAATTCTATTTGATGCATGTGCAGGGATTTGAAGGTTGTGCTGGGCCAACCTATCACCACTCCCAATGTCCATGTTAACCAAACCTGCTCCCCAAGGGCTTTTGCTAAGAGCTTTGATGATCATTCTTCCAGCAACATTGTGGCGTTCAGTCTTCATGCTGGAGATGATATGATTTTGGCAGCCTGAAAGCATGTGGAGTGCGCTGTCTAATTGATGACAGCCTGGGAGAGGGCATAGTGGGTCAGTAGACCTTTTGAGACGAACTGCATGTTTTTGGTTATAGAGGGCGCCAGTGCGATATTGTAAGATGGTGTGCTTCAAGGGTGTGGATATACAGGACATGTTCCTAAAGGCTTTGCTGATTTTCTTATCTACATGTGGTAACAAACTCTGATAATAAGAGTAGTAGCCTGTTTTGGAGTTGGCATATCCAAGTCTGTGTTTTGTATGCATATGAGACTTGAGAGCATTTTGAAGATTGGGGAGGTAGGTGGTTTTAGGATTGGGTGCAGGAGCTGTGGATGTGCCAGCATTTTGTTCTGTTTTTTCCTCCTTGGCTAACCAAAATGAATGAGAAAAAGGATTTCCGCCGGCGCCTGCGCTAGGGATCCCGGTATCAGCTACGTTATTATTGGCTTGGCTTGCTTGATATTTAGCATTAGCATCTGCACATTCGTTACCAGCAATGCCAGCATGCCATGCTGAGCTCAGTGAGATTTTACTTTTTAGAAACAAATATTGGTTTGTGAGTTGCTAATGAGGGTAGATATGTTTTTTAGGACATCCCCTTAAATATGTTGTTTGTGCTTCTCTGGGTAAATAAGTTGTTTATGTATTTGATGAAGAGAGGTGAGACTGTCTGAAGCAATACGTGAATAAGAGTGCGTGATGGCAGCAGCAATTGCTGCTAATTCAGCTCGACATATGGTGTTGGTAATTCCAGCACCGTTGGGCTCGACAAAACTTCTGCTGTCAGTGAGAGGGCAGTAGACGCCTGCTCCAATTTCTTGCATGCCATTCTGGATTTGGCCACTACCAACTGGTAACTGAGTGACACAAGATTGCTAGCAGAATGCTCCTCAAAGCTATCAGCAAAGGCCTTCTTGGGGCAGGCCTTGCCTCCATGGACATTGGCAGCGCAGATCGTCTCGCTTTGCAGGACCTACAGATCCCTGAACACTCAACAAATAGAACTCTAAATTTATTTTCCCTCGCCGCTTCCCTGGCAAAGATAGGCTCACTTCAAGTCGCCCTGATGCAATTTTAGTTGTCCCAATGAAAAGAGTGCCAAGGACAAATTCCTGGTATCCGTTGAGAAGTAGAGGGGGGCGGGGGGGGGGGAACAGGGAGCACTCAGCGCCAGCCGCAGCCTCTTCACCTGTTTCCAAGGCCCTTCACCGTAGTCAGCTCCTCCCAGAACAGAGGCACGTCCAGCTTGTGAAATACTGTGAAGAAGCCCAGCCCAAGAATCAGCTTGAGGCCTCCAAGCAGCAGCACCACAATCTATGTCGCTATCTTTCAGGGCCTCTGCTCAAGTCACCTTCCATACCATTCTGTTAGGTGTGGGTGGGGTCATCTACACCCCTCACACTTTGAAGCCCCTTCAAGAGCTTGGTATTGGCACCCATGCAGCCACCAAGCTTGCTTTGAAGCTTCATGCTCATTCTGTCCAGTGCGCTTATAAAACTGCTAGCACCGTACGCGCTCTTGGGAAGACTTCTTTCACCTCTCATCGCCAAGATCAGGCATGGGCTACTGCTAGTAACCCTCCTGGTCCCCATTGACTTCTTTCTTTTGTTTCTCTTGTTGAAGGAGACACATGGTGCCTCGGCCCTAAGTATCCTCTTTTCCTTAATTGATGTGGAGAGTGTTTTCCCCGCCTGCGTAGTTTTCTTTCCTTTCTTTTCTTACAACCAAAAACATGCGTTCCGCTTTAAAAGCTTCACTAGTATTTTATGCCTTCTCCCAAAATGTCATCTCATATTGTTAGCACTCTCCACTTTCTCTCAGGTTGCTAATGCCTTGTCATCCATAACATGATAACCCAGCGTCGTAACACTGCCAGCATAATGATTTTGAAAGTGATTAGGAGGCTCTTATGGGTCAAACCTTGTGCAGTCACTGCATGTGGCATATGGATGTAGGCAGAGCAGACCGTCTGGCCGGGCATGACCTACACATCCCTGGGCAAGCCTTCAATCATATGATGCCCCTGCACCCCTTTAAAAAGTCATCAACTCTCATATCTGGTGAATTGCCTGCCTGCCAGGCACAGTGCGTGCCCTTACCTCCATGCCTAAACTTCAACTTAAAGGTATTCCAACCACCAGGTGTTCCAACCAATCTTGAAGGAGCATGGTACAAACCTTCTCTTAGAGGCCCCGGGGGCTGAAAGACTATAGCTTGCCAAGGGAAGCAGCCCCCCTTGGCTAACTCCTTAACGTCCTACCATCCTTTTATTGCCGTGGACTTGAACCATAACTTAACTCCTAGGCTCTCCCAGTAATACTACAGAGAGTAATACTGGGCCAGTATAGCCTTGGACCTTGTGCCTGTTTCTCTTTCTGTCTTGGTGTCTTAAGAGGTGTGATCTTCCACGTGAGCCCTTTCCCTTCTTTCTATCTATCTTTCTCTTGCCCTCCCAGCTTTTGCGCCTGCTTCTCTCGCCTTCCCTTTCTTTTGCAGTTTCTGATCATCATAAAAATGATGATCATTTTTTGCAAAATCCCTCCTGGAAAGTCGCGACTTCCTTGGGTAAGTGTAATCAGGAGAAACAAGTAGAATTCTACGCTAGATGAAGGCCAGCATGCATTAAGGAAAGACTCAACGGTTAGCGCTGACACTAACAGTGAGTCCCACCAGCCGATCTATGCTATGGGCAACTAAGCCATCCGTCCAGCCATGCATCTCGCTCTCCTTTGTTGTTTATTTGAGAGGGGTGTCACACATGCCATACAGTGTAGAATGCTGATGCCTTGCCAGAGCACGGTGAGCACACAAACAAATTAGCTAAATATCAGCACTGTGTGCTTAGGTCTGGTTTGGTTGAAGGTATCTCTTTTTATGCTTCAGCTATGCTGCCCTTGTAGGCAGGTACAGCTATGTAACCCCTTTCCTTTCCTTTCTTTTCCTTTCCTTTCCTTTCCTTTCCTTTCCTTTCCTTTCCTTTCCTTTCCTTTCCTTTCTTTTCCTTTCCTTCCTTTCCTTTCCACTGTGTGGCACTTCCTCTGAAACTTTGTCTATTCATGGTGCGCCCTTTCCTGTCCCTAGGTATTGTATTTGCATCTTCTGGTGGGGCCCTTGCTAGCTTGCTAGCAAAGGGACCTTTCCTTAATGCACGCGGCCTGTGGCCTGCGTAGACTTTTCTTTCTTTTCTTTTTCTTACATCTTCAAATTTACATTGATAAGCACATGCACGCCACTAGTTCCCGTTGCACTTTGCCCAAGTACTTTTACCTCAGCAGGTCGTACGCAGCGTGGCCCGTTTCCGTCTCCGTGTCCATACTTTAAAAGTTGGTCTACACATGTGTCTAAGGCATTTAGTGGCGTGCGCAATGGGGACATGTTTCAACAGAACATGCTGAGTGCTTCTGAGATTCCCATGCAGGATTTTTTATGGGATTTGAGGTACAGACAGCAGAAGGTTTGGAGGGAAGCGGATGCCCTCAGTCCCCGAGAGGTGAACAGGAAAGCAGTGGCTTACCATCATTGGTGCGGAAAACCTTTAATTTAAACAGCACGTACAACCTTTTGTATCCCATCATATTCATTTAAGGATCTGGATAAAGGATTCATGAAAGTGAGTAGGTTTAGGCTTCGTGCCCACTGCTTGAAGGTCGAGTCCTGTAAATGGCTGGATGGTTCAAAAAGGAAAAACAACGTAGGCAGTGAGAACACTCCCTACATCAATTAAGGAAAAGGAGACACATTGGCTCAAAGAGCCGCGAGTCTCCCTCACCGGATCTCTAGAGGGTAAGAGGGAAGCTAGTGTGGGTCTGATGGGTTTCTGGAAGCATGCAGCCCCAGTGCACCAGAGTTTGTTGAGTGTTTTTGTTTCCGATGGCACATCTGGTAGAGGCGCCCTGATGCTCTCTTTGTGCGATCTATACCAGGCAGACGAGCCCATCTTGATCCTTCCAAGATCCCTCCTCAAGACAGGGATATCCACCTTGTTGAGCTGAAATTCTGACCAGACACCAAACCCTCCGTTACTTTGGAAATTGCAACTGCCCAGCATGCCCACACACTAACCAGACTTAAAAACCGCAGCTCATAAAACCCAAACAGGAATAACAAGTGACCCTACATATCATCCTGATCGGTGTGGCTGGCACCATTCACAATGAGTACACAGTCAAACCTCTTGTCAATTTAGGCCTAACCAAGCATGAAGCTAAGTCCTTAGCTTCCAAGCTGAGCTGTCATGCCAAGCAGAGACTAACCACTATCATTAACACCAGACATGCTCTTTGCTTACTGGGGGCTTCTTTGGGGGGGGGGGGGGTCGCTGGGCGTGCAGAGGTGGATACAAGGAGAAGAAGAGTCTTGGCACCTCGGGGCATGGTCGACAACTCGCCCGATCCTCATTACTTCAGATTCTTTCCCTCTCCTAGGCTAGCTGTAGCTAGTGTAGTTTTGAGGGACCTCTGGTGGGGCCCTTGCTAGCTTGCTAGTTAAGGGACCTTTCCTTAATGCATGCGGCCTGTGGCCTGCGTAGACTTTTCTTTGTTCTTTTCTTTTTTCTTTTTACAAAAGGTAAGTTTTTGCGCATATTGTACAGAGTGGGCATGGAGCCTTCGTGCAAGCTTGGTAGACCTTCGCAAAACAATCCCTAGTTTTTTGAATCGATCCAGGGTATGGGCAGTATAGGTAGTCCCTGTAACGACCATAATTGATTTTTCAACCAGCGCTGTGTTTGCAAAGAACTTGTTTGCCTAGGTCTGTGCATGCGCACACATCTTGATAGACTTTACTTACTTAAGAGGCTAAAAGCCATATCTGCACCCTTGCATGATTTGAGACACCGTGCACAAGCACAATGATTTGACTAGTTGCAACAATTGTTGAGCAGGCTTGAGACACTTTGCTTTGAGATTGATAGGTACCTTTGAATGTCATGCTATCCTAGGCTGCTGAGGTAGCCAAGACTGAATGTGTCACCTTGTTTGCAGCATTCTACCCTTGCAGATGCATGCAGACATGAACCTTGACTGTGCTGGGTTGGAGTTGATGAACAGACTCGAGGCAACATACCAGTCTGTCCTGTTTGGCTTAGAAGGCTCTGTGGATGAGTTCCAGAGACTATGGTTGGAGACAGAATAAGGCTGCTAGCTCGTATTGCTGACGCTGCATACCAAGTTGGTTAAGTTGAAGAGACACATCAAGCCATCTTTTGGACGAACATACTTGTGGATTCTAAATTCTATTTTGCTAGTTGTTGCTTTGCTACGGAGTAAACTTGACATTGCTGACTGTTTGCCTAGTTGTCACCAAATCTCTATTTCAGACCACATATGAAGACTTGCTTTTGTGTGTATGGTCATACCTTGAGATTCAAGTGTCTGGCTAAGGATGAAGATGTTGGTCTAGATTTGCAGTATAAATTGCGCCGCCTTTTATTGTATTTTGTGGTAAGTGTTTTGGTGTGTTTTCTGGCCAATTGCTGTCACACAGTCTCTCTTTGAACTGTGTAAGGAATTGGACCGCCATCTCTGCTGCCCCAGCTCCGTGTACATAAAGGCAAGGAGTCCAGCTATCCTAAGTGCAAATCCCAAACCTGAGTTGCATACGTGTGTTGTGACCAACAGCACCCGTGCTCGAACCACTAACTGTGTTGCCAGCCTGCGCCACACTTCAGCAGCTGGTTCTTCACAAAATTGGTTGTTACAGTCCCACCACACCCAGAAAAATTGTATGGAGAGTGATCTCAGCGCTTTGAAGCTGTTTGCACAGTCACTCAAATATTTGTGATAAGTGTGAGTGTGCTGAAGTCCAAGACTATAAACATGTTCTCTTCTATTGCAATTGCTTTGAGGTGTGTAAGCTGCGCAGAAAATACAAGGACCTCTTTATTGATCTTTTTAAACCATTTCATACTTCTGCCCAGCTTCCAGACGCTGACTTTATTCCTTTCTTGGCGAGCTTCCACACTTTGACTGATCTTGAGATCAATGCTTTTCTAAATCAAGACTCATACAGATTTCAAAATTTTTGTCAGAGTTGGCTTCAATTTTTGATGCTGGATGAGAATGTTTCCCCAGCAGCCGATCAGCCAGAGTCTCAGGCTGTCGGCCAACCCACTTGTAACCTAAGCACATGCTGGGAAATATAGCGCTCTTTTGTTTACGTGCATACACCTTGAGAGTTGAGACTTCACTTTGGCAGAAGCATACATCTAAATGTGATCAAAGAGGACTCCAAAACGAAAAACTGCTGTGAACCTGTGTTCCTGTGTATCCTCTTAGAAGGACTTCTTCACATCTATCCTCTTACTTCCCCAGTTCCCGAGTTCGAGCACACAAGACTGTGCAGGCAATAAAAGCAACATGGGTCCCTAATAGGAGGTATGGGGGACCTCAAGGGCCGTTCAAGACCTGTGCCATGTTTGGGAGAGACTACTCAGGATACCTGACGGCTGAAGAGCTTCAAGCAAGGCAATGCAACTGATACCTCATGTTGACATGTGCACTCACCAGGCTGTATCGGCGGTTACCATTCTTGAAGCATTGCTATGCATCTATGACAGTGGATGCTGAGAACTGAAGTACAACTTGTACTATGTACTCTGCTTTGAAAGTATAACATGAACACGTTTGTCATGGCCTCTTGGATCATTTTTCATAATGATACATGTCATGACGAATGTTAGCCGTTTCAGACTTAGGGCACACACACTGAAGGTGGAGACAGCAGCTTGGGATACTCGGAACACTCTTTTGTGTGATCGCTGTTCTTGTGATGAGATTCAAGATGAGGCTCATGCCCTTTTGGTGTGCAGAGACGCAGATGTTTGTGCTTTGAGAAGAAAGTACGCTTACCTGTTCAACTGTTTCTCTGGTGATTCTTCAATGGAGCAACCATTTTTACAACAAGCCAGTGTCCAGGATGCTTCTGATTTCCTCTTGCAACACAACAACAAGCTTTTTTCGTTTGTTTCTGAGCTTATGGACGTTATGTTGGCTGGCGAGGACCAGTCACAGGCCGATCAGCCGAACAGTCTGGCTGAAGGTCCCCCTGTGTAAATGTAAATCTAAATCATAATGATGCTGCTCTCAAACTTTCTGCGCTTCTTGTGGAATCACGATAGTATCTTTTCCTGACACTACAACCTTCTGGAGTTTTGTGCACGACTGTGCATGCTTGTAGAGTGACTGTGTGTGATTCTGTGTGATTCTTACAGCAGACACTTCTGAACTCAGCTCAAGGCTTTCAGTTGACGTTTACACAAGTTTGATTTGGTTGCAGGCACCTTTTTGCTTCAGCTCAGCTGCCCTTGTAGGCAGGTACAGCTATGCAGCGACCGATCAGCTAGAGATTCGGGCTGTAGGTTACCCACCACAGGGCTGCTACAAACCTGAGAGTGCTCATGTGAATCTAGAGGGTTTCTAGAAGCACTGGCCCCAAGACCTGGCTGTGGGAAGTATATTTGCAATTTCTTTCAATTCATTCATTTAATGACTCATCGGAGATTCCACCTTTTTTCCTCAAACTCACGGATATTTTTTGTGTGGCTGGCACAGTCCAGCAGGCAGAGCAGCCACACTACCTGGTTGAAGGTCAATCCCATTGTAACCTTGTAACCAATACAGACCAGGAGATCGGCAATTCGACTGAAGGCCTTCCGCTTCCAAATCCTTTGCCATTACCGTGCCATTACCGTACTGAAGTGCAAAGCAGAACATAACACATTTACAATGGCATCTTGGACCTTTTTTCAGAGCGGTGCTGTTCTCAAAATTTATGTGCTTCTTGTGGAAACACAAAAGTGTATTTTCCTAACACTACAGCCTTATGGAGTTTTTTGTGCATGACTTTGCGTGCTTGTTTCATTTAGAGTGACAGTGTGCGTGACTTTTACAGTTGACACTTCTGAACTCAGCTCAAGGCTTTCAGTTGACATTTACACAGTTTGGTTTGGTTTGGTTACAGGCACCTTTTGCTTCAGCTAAGCTGCCCTTGTAGGCAGGTACAGCTATGTAACCCTATCCTATCCTATCCTTACCGTGCCTTCCCACGGAATCTAATACACTTGTGCACAATTCCTTTTATCTTCCTGTAATGAGCTGTGAGCATTCCGGTTACCCAAAAAAAGCCAAACAAGGCACAGCTTGATCTGCAAATACTTGTCCTCCAAATGACGCTTGCTTACGTAGAACAAAAGATGGAGGTATAATCCTGGGCCTATGAGAACACCTCGAACCATCTCCGACACCTAAGAATCCCCCCATCCTTTTCACCTTCTCTGCCTATCCGCCTTGAACACAGATAGGTTTATCCGCCTTGAACATCGATCTCAGTTCCTCTCCACTCTCAATTGAAGCTGCTGCAGACAAATAGCTTTGTTGCAACTTAGCATAGCTTCAAAAGATGCCAAGCAGTCATGTGTGGCCCAAGCATCATATGTCTCCTTATCCTCGATTGTAGGGAGAGTTCCCTCTTGCCTACGCACTCCTTTTTTTCCTTTCAGTCATTTGTGGCCCCATCCCCAAACATCAGGCAAAGAACCAGCTTGCATGCAGAGGATTTAAATCCTATAAGCGGGCCAAGACCTCTTCTACCTCTGGCGTGCTGTACAAGTGGTACTTGGGCGCAACACGGGCAATGTCTACGTTGGTGTTGGTGACCTGCAGGATGATTGTGAAACTTGTCAATGAATACCCGCAGGGACCAGCATTTGCAGCCAACAAAACAGCACAGTATTGCGAGACACATCAAAAAAGCAATTTTTGCTGATTGATTTGAGCAGCACCGGTGTTCCCAGGCTGGCTTGGCCTGCAACTAATACGTACCATCATCGCGTTCCAGTGGATTCGGTAAATTAGAAGCTATTTCCAGAGGGCTGTCTGGGAAATTTTCCAGAATGGGCAATTTCACTCCACACCCCCTCCCTTAAAATGTAATTCCGGTCAAGTCCGGGAAATTGATTACCAGAAAGAGCCTGGAATAGCGGCTCATTGGAAACGTGGTTACATAGCCGGTTTCTGACATCCCCGTTATTTTCTAGGAAATGCCAATGCCGTGCGTCCGCAGCCACAGTTTGAATGGCTTCAGTTGAGAACCAATAAAGTTTTTGGTGTAACTTCAAACTTGGGCTCCAGCCCCAGACTTGATTTTCAGCTCAATGCGGCTTCAAATGGCTTCAGGCAGGCACTAGTGCTCATTTACACGAACCAGTTCGAACCATTGCTGCTGCTGGCTGCGCTGACACTGATGCTGATGAGTTGTTGACCGGCATGCTTTGCAGTATGTGCTGAGAGCACACCTCACCAGCAGAATGCGATCCCAAGCTAAGCTGCCCTTGTAGGCAGGTACAGCTATGTAACCCTATCCTATCCTATCCTTTCCAAGCAAGCCACCAGCTGTCACTGCTTAACACACACAACGGGGCTCATGCATGCAACACCACAGCAGTGCTGTCACCAGGAGGACGCCCCACTAAATCTTTTTTTGCTTCGTTGGCCCCTTCCTGGATGTCTTGGCAAGCCTGGGGGGTCTGCTAGCAGTTCGGTAGGGGCGCTGGCTTGAGCTAGCTAAGGGGATGGAGCTTGAGCCGAGGGCCTGGGAGGCCAATTTTGGCACAAGCCCTTTCCAGCCCCAAAGTTAATCAATTTTTAATCCAAATCAATTCTGAAGTTTGGCTCCAGGATTAACACATTTTCAAAATACATGTAAAAACGATATCAAACAAGGGAAACTACCGTCAAGATCAAATCACTACTAATTGCACTTATGTCAGAGAGGGAGGAAACAACTGAGGTCCACAACTGGCTCCAGCATCCAATGCTCCTCAGCTTTTCCGCTGACCGCATGAGAAAACAGAATCGGCTTAATCAGGCAGGGCAAGAAAATGCGCTGCAGATTAACTTCTTGCTCCTGCTGCAGGTAGCTCAGAAAGCTCCAGGGCTCACTTCCTTGGGCATGGTCAGGTTCCATTATCTCTCCTTTTTCAAGGGCTTTTTCATCACCTGCTTTCATCAACACTCCCTCTCAACGTCCCACTTCCCCTCAAGGACTTTGCAGTGTGGGTCCATGACCACAGCACTCCAAGGAGGGCCTCAACCTTATTTCCCTGACCATTTCCTGGTGCGTGACGCGTGCTGTTGCTCTTAGGCATGACAGAGCCAAAAGCATGGAGGTGGCAGGTCACTGTCATGGAGGTGGCGGGCCACTGTCACATCCCGCCTCACCTTCTCCTCTACTGTTGTGAGGAGAAGCATACAACCCCCCTTTTTGTCTGGGCTATGCCGCCCGAGCCTGTTCTGAAAGAGTCAAGCATGGAAGTGGTGGGCCCCTGTCGCGTCCCGCCTCACCTTCTCCTCGACTGTTGTGAGAAGAAGCATACAACCCCTCTTTTTGTCTGGGCTATGCCGCCCGAGCCTGTTCTGGAAGAGTCAAGCATGGAAGTGGTCGGCCACTGTCACGTCCCACTTCACCTTCTCCTCGATTGTTGTAAGAACAATTATTACATGACAAGCAAGGAAAAGGTAAGAACCACAAACTTCTTCTTGTGCATGGCCATACTGCCTATATCTGTTCAGCCCCAATTGTAACAAATGTCCCTTACCCTCTCCTCCCTAGGTTACAGGCACCTTTTTGCCTCAGCTCAGCTGCCCTCGTAGGCAGACACTTATATCAACCTTCCCTTTCCTAAGCTTCTCCTTCATGACCTGCTTCAGCATCCGATTGTAACATCGTCGCATTGAAACATTGTTTGGTTGTAACACATGTCCCTCACCTTCTCCTCCATGACCTGCTTCAGCGTCGACAACGCTAGCACTTCCGCCTCCTTCAGCGTCATGTCCTTCCGGTACTGCTCCTGCACATCAGGTTTGGTTACAGGCACTTTTTCTGCTTCAGCCAAGCTGCCCTCACAGACAAGTACAGCTATGTTACGCTTTCCTTCCTTCTTTCCTCCATCCTTCCTTCCTTCCTTCCTTCCTTCCTGCACATCAGCACGTCACGCCACCCACCTCGTTAGGACACAAACGTGGGGGTCAGTGTGAGCAGACCCATCCTGAAGGCCTGAGGCAACCTGTAGCCTGCCTGTAACCTATAGCCTGTCTGCAGCCTGGCTATCGCCTGGTCAACAACGCAAGGGGTTGGCTGCTTGGTTCAGGTGATGCGTCCCTGCCCGCCAGCTGGAGATAGTCATGCAACAGGCCGCACCCACTAAAGCAAACACGTGGATCCATAGTAATCAAAAGTCACAACACTCCAAGCGAAAATCAGGCACGCAACGTCGCAGGGGTGCACGAGCACAGCCTCTGTCGTACCTTTTGTGAGGCGTTATATGACAATGGGAAGAAGCATGCAGCACAACATGTCGCACGTAGCACAGCATGTCGCACGTAGCACAGCATGTTGCATGTAGCACGACATGTCACATGTAGCACAACATGTCGCATGCAGCACAACATGTCGCACGTAGCACGACATGTCACATGTAGCACAACATGTCGCATGTAGCACAATAAGTTGCATGTAGCACAATAAGTTGCATGTAGCACAACATGTCACATGTAGCACAACATGTCGCATGTAGCACAATAAGTTGCATGTAGCACAACATGTCGCATGTAGCACAATAAGTTGCATGTAGCACAATAAGTTGCATGTAGCACAACATGTCACATGTAGCACAACATGTCGCATGTAGCACAATAAGTTGCATGTAGCACAACATGTCACATGTAGCACAACATGTCACATGTAGCACAATAAGTTGCATGTAGCACAACATGTCACATGTAGCACAACATGTCGCATGTAGCACAATAAGTTGCATGTAGCACAACATAGCATCATGTCGCTGCTGACACGAAACGCTGACAGCATGTATGCCACCCTTTTTTTAGATTATGGCGCGACCGATTACACACTGTACAGTGTACTGTAAGTGCAAAAAAAGGCCACTGGCTTTAAGCAGACCTTATGCCCACTGCTGACCCTGCCTGTAGCCTTAGCAGCCCCATACGCACCTGCAATGTACTCTGGGCCCCCTCTGCACCGCTGCCTATAGCCTTCGCAGAGAACCGGGTGTACGTGCCAGCTGGATCGGTGTGGTAACTGCATGAAGGAGCAAAACATGCAGCTTGCAACACGCCTATGGGCAGGAAATATTGGCTTGCGCGGGTGCTTTCGAGCGAGCCCAACGCTGGCTTCAGTCGTCGCTGATGTCGGCCCCCAGGCTGACTCCTCCTGTAAGACAACCATCTAAGCCTAGGTCTCCACGTATTGGGATTCACCTCTTACTTTCATTCCTTACTTCCTTTTGCCCTGGCGGCTCAGGATTTAGGGCCTTCAAATGTACCTCCCTTCTAAGTTCAATTCCCTCACTTCATTTGCCCTGAGCCTACCAACAAAGCAATCAGATGCCATTTGATCCGTCGAAAATTTGGGGCTGAAGGCTGTGTGTGTGTGTGTGTGTGTGTGTGTGTGTGTGCCTGAGTCGCTGTTGTGCACCCATTTCAATCGGAGAAGGTGCGACATCACAGCTGCAACATGTAGCCAGTGTGGGCTTCACTGTACCACGACGCCGATGCATTACACCACCAGTGTTCCAGGACTTAGCTGCTCTTAGCTTGTGAATCGACCCTGCCATCAGACTTTGCAGAGGGGCTTGGGTAAAGTCCCAGCTGCATGAGTACAGGGTCTGGGAGCCAGAAGAGGTGTGTCACTGTAAGTCTTACAAAGATGACAGCCACTAGCAAGGCTGAGTGGGCTTTGACTTGGGACTGCGGGGACAAACACCCTGGGAGAGATGGCCACAGGCTTAGTTATTCAAGGCGGGGCATCATCATCACAAGGGTACGACATGCCCACGTAATATTAGGTAATAAGTAATATTACGTAATGAATTACGTAATATTACGTGACCGTAATAATACTTAATTTTCATTAAATTCACACTCGAAGCTCAGCTTCGACCTCTAAGTGTAAAATTTAGGGCAAAGTCGACCAGCTAGTGCGAACAAAACTAATATAAATGCAGAAGGGACGTGACAGGCTTGTTGGTGCAGGTGGGGAGGCCATCCGGAAGCAGGTGCACCCATCAGAAGGCCATGATTCACCTCTGAAGGCAATCAAGGCTGGAGTTTACACTTTCGTTGCCTTTCTTTGAGCTGCTCCAGGGCTCATGGATCCTCAGTGCAGGCATAGCAAGCAAAAAGGATTCCAGACATGGCATGCGTTCAGCATGTGCGTGTGCGTGCACGCGCTGTGTGTGTGTGTGTGTGTGTGTGTGTGTGCGTG